>OY751317.1:25065304-25665304 GCA_963564615.1 Rhorus exstirpatorius
TTATTTATTTTTATTAACAATGTAATCAACAATGAAAATTCGACCTGATCCACCGGGGATCACAGCTTTATTATTTCATGCGTCTTCTGTTTGTTTTTTCTTCGATGTTTCCATTTTTTTTTTTTTTAGATATGGATTACGAGAAGAGACGTTAAATCCGTAATAGACCTGTGATTTCATATGAAATAAGACGTTAACAACTTTTGTTCAAAGTCAAAAGTTCATAATTCTGCAAAATTTTTGCACACACACGCACACACACACACACACACACACACACGAACACGTTAAAATATTGAGCGTTCAATCCAGCACATTTTTCCTAGCAGAACAACCGTCTGACCATCGTGGTTTTGGCGATTTAGTCACGCCAAAGAGAAACGAGCCACTCGACAAAGTGCACATTCGACTAAAATAACAGCTAGAACGAGCATCTCCGAAGAAAATGTCTATACCATCGTTTTTTGAAACGACTAGTCTATGAGATATACAATAAAAATATTTCGGTGCTAGGTGTTACCTGGCCAACTACGATTTTTTTTTTTCTTTTTCTAGAAATGCGCGACACGTGAATGTATCATCGTAGCGTCTGTATTTTCATCGTGTGGGTGTGCGTGTGTGCTTATGTTGGGGAAATAAATGCTCTCAACTTTGAGCGATTCAACTCCCGCTGCTGTTGTAAGGACTTTTGCTACGAGAGAAGCCAAGGAAAAAAAAAAATTTTTTTACATAAAAATTAGTAAAATACCATTACGTTTTGATTATTCATAGTTCGGACGTATTGAATTTGGTTTTTTTTTTTTATACGCGTGTACAGGGTACGTTATTGTTCCATATATCGTGTATCACTGTTGAGTGCAATTCGCGTGTTCATATACACGCGATTCGTGATAAGTGTGAGGTAAATATGTTCGCGGATGTGCACATTATATGTGCAAAATCACTTTGTTCGAAAAATTTTTGGGCATTATAATTATTCAAAATCAAATTATCAGCATATCTCTTCGATAGTAATTGACTTTTTTCTTTGAAATTTTTGTCCTATCACGAATAAGTACTCGATTTATCGTTAACATTCAGTGTTCTTGTGATACAGCCACATGTCACTATATGTCAGTAAAATATTCCCCCGTTTGATACTTTTACATCGGTTTCGTGACAGAGAAAGAGAGAGAGAGAGAGAGAGAGGCTACATTGATTGTGAGTAAGGAAGGCTCGAAAATATGCGAAACTCGTAAAAATTCGTAACTATATATAGACATGAGTGTATGTGTGCGTTTGTTTTTTATCTTCATCAAATTTTTGTAAATACATTTCTGCGAACGTTGATACGGAGGAAATTTACAAATTTCATTATACACGATATTCATATATGTATATAAATAGATTATATATATATACAGGGTGTCCAATAGGAAGGTGTGAAAACTAATAAATTGGTATTTTGCAATAAATAAAGGAACCAGATCAGTGGAATTTTTTTTTAATAGAAGAGAGTTGTCATTTTTATTTTATGTCAATTTATTACAAAAAAACGATGTTTCCATAGAAAAAACTATATATTTAAGCAAATACTAAAAAAAATGTCAAAATCAATGATAAATATTTTCAAAATGTGAGCCATTTGAATCACCACATTAGAATTTTCAAAAAATGACGTAGAATATTGTGCAACGACGATTTGCTTATTTTTAAAGCTTGAGCGGCTTTACGGATTGAAGACTGAGCATTTTGTTCAAAATAGTCTTTAACTGCTTTAATCGTTTCCTCTGTAGTTACCGAGGTGGAAGGGCCTGACAAATCTTTTCTACGGTCCTGTAATGTTCCGTACTCTTTAAAATTATCGATTACTCTGCAAACGGAAAAAAAAAATAGTTACAATCTAAAAAATTTTGAAACATGAGATCTTTAGATCTGATTGTTCATAAACCTTGATATAAAAAATATTCAATTCTTACCTTCTAAGAGTAGTTTCGCTTCTGACTTTTTTACTTCCATACTTCGTACGAAAGCCTCTGAACGCTTCACTATAAATTTTCCCTCTCGAATAATAACATTCAATGAGAAAAACTTTTTCTTCGATAGTTAGCTCACTCATTTTTAAGAAGACTGTCCGCTTTCTACCACAGCTAGAATATAACTGACAGGTCTCAGGTACAAATTTCTGAAACGCAGGGTTCCTTACAATGTTAGAGAGGGAGGGGAGATTCGATTAGTTTTCACACATTCCTATTGGACACCCTGTATATTTGTATGTCTATGTATGTATACGTGTAAATATTGTATTACTACATGTCAATGAGAAAAGAGATATTTTATTTTATCACAAAGATAAATATTTATAAAAAAAAAGCACCATTGTAACGACCCCGATGATATTTTCATCTGAAAAAATGATATTATGTAATCTGTATACCATTTTTAAGAAAGCCCTGAGAGATAACTGTCGAAAAACTGTTTTACTCCTCTTTCAATCGTCTAAAATTGATTTTTTTTTTTTACTTTTCAACGACTAAATGCAGGAAAAATTAGCTTTAGTCCAAAGAAAAAGTTATAAATCCAATTTTGGAGGATTGAAAAAGGTACAAGAAAGTCCCTGCACAGTTGTTTCTCAGATCAATCAATAAGATGTAACGGAGTGCTAAAAAGCATAAAAGTAGCAAAAAACGAGACGTATACTTACTGTAAAAGAGAAGAAAAATTAATTCCAATTAAAATAAAAATTCATTTATCGAAATTTTTAAATCCCAATTCAAGTTAAAGATCATTTTTTTTCAGATCTAGAGATATCTTCGGGATCTCAGGATTGTTCATTGAACGTGATACGTCAGTTTGTGTAAAAATCTGTTGAAAAAAAAAAATTGAATACAAATGAGCTTAAAGATTAAAAAATTAATTATTTAGGACAATCGTGCATTCCACTATGCTTTCGTCAAAAAAAAAAAAAAAAAAAAAAAATATTCCTGCGACTCTTCCCTTTCGAAAAAAAAAACCTAAGACAAACCTTCGATCATTCGACTTGAAAAATATAAAATCAGTTCCTAATGCATCCATCGTTTGTATATTTACTGATTCGTGTCTGATCCTACGGTCAATCTTTTTGGGCATAATTTTTAGAAAAAAAAAAAAATTCTTTTCATCTAAAGCCATTTTGAAGTTCAACGATTTCTTAATAAACATAAAAACTAAATTTGTCCATTAGGAGCCCTTTGCTTTTCTCCGGAAATGGCCACAAGTCGAGTCGAGCATATAATTATGAATTTTCGTGCTGATAATTCTGCTTGTGTTAAAAAAAATGTTACTTGAATGGAAAAATCAGTCCTTATATTCGAGGGCATAATATCAGTTACGATGAATTGGATCTTATTTTTCGACGAAGCAGGTAACGATTGAATTATTTTATGTCAATATGGTGTTGTTTGTTTATTGAAAAAAAAACTTATTAACGACAAACTATCACAGATATATCTCATGAATTATCGAGAACGGACGGTATTCTTCATAATACGAGATGGTACAGTATAGAAATCTACACATCGTTATGTTAAAGAGTGAAAAGTGTCCCTTAATCGAGTTATGCGTGTCATATTTGTGCGTGTATGCGTGTGTACATATAGTTATCTATATATATACAGGGTGGGGCATTAACTATTAGCAGTAGAAATATTTTCTACCTTGCCAGTCTTAGGCGAAAACTTTTCCTACAAAAGTTGCATGGTTCGTAGGGGGTCATCAAGTGGTGGCTACGAGGTTCATCTAGGTGGAGGCGCTTCGAGAATTTCAAGGTCACCTCCGTTTTTTCAAATGGATCCACTATTTTTTTTCTTCGTAATTTCATCGAGGAACTATGAATAAGTTCACACACCAAATTTCGTCATGATCAACCAAGATTTAGCATAAAAAATCGATAAAATGGAAATTTTAATGTTTTCAGCCTTAAATCGATTGAAAAAAATGGTGCAACCACTTACTCTTATAAAAGGTGCTCAAAGTGATGGCCACCACTTTCAATGCATGCTTGAAATCTGATTTGCATTGATTGACAATGTAACAAAATGTAAACAAAGTCGATGTCAACAAAGTCGTACGACTTACCTCGATGTTGCTTTGATTTACGTATTGAAACCTCGATTCAATTAATACGAATCAGATTGCAAGCATGAATTGAAAGTGGTGGCCATCACTTTGAGCTCATTTTATAAGAGTAAGTGGTTGCACCGTTTTTTCAATCGATTTAAAGCTAAAAATATTAAAATTTCCATTTTATCGATTTTTTATGCTAAATCTTGGTTGATCATGACGAAATATGGTGTGTAAACTTATTCATAGTTCCTCGATGAAATTACGAAGAAAAAAAATAGTGGATCCATTTGAAAAAACGGAGGTGACCTTGAAATTCTCGAAGCGCCTCCACCTAGATGAACCTCGTAGCCACCACTTGATGACCCCCTACGAACCATGAAACTTTTGTAGGAAAAGTTTTCGCCTAAGACTGGCAAGGTAGAAAATATTTCTACTGCTAATAGTTAATGCCCCACCCTGTATATATATATATATATACCTGGAGAAAAAAATCGTTCAGATCTACGTAGTTATTTTTTAGATCAAATTTAATCTATACGTAGATCGAAGTTTTGGAAAATTTTAGATTTATCTGGATCTTTGTAGATGAAGACAGATTTTACGTACATTCGAATCGACCTAATTATGTTCGAACACTTTTGCTCATTATAGATCTCGGTTTATCTGCTTAAATCTCAGTAGATTTACTTAGATCCGAGTAGATCTGATTTAAATCTGGATTGATATAATTGAGATCTAGGTAATGTAATGGAGATCTAGGTAGATCTTATTGAGATCTAGGCGAATCTAAGATTTTACAAAATTTGGATCAAATTTAATCTACGTAGATCGATGTTTTGGAAAATTTTAGATTTAACGGATCTTTGCACATAAAGATAGATTTATGTACATTCGAGTCGACCTAATATATATTATGTTCGAAAGCTTTTGCTTATTATATCTCCGTTTATCTTATCAAATCTCAGTAGCTTTACTTATAGATCCGAGTTAGATATGATTCAGATCTGGATCGATACAGTTGAGATCTAGGTAGATCTAATTAAGATTTCGTCAGATCTAATTAAGTTCTAGATAAATATACGGAATTTCCAAAAGATCGCCGTATGTAACGGTAGATTTACGTATATTCGAATCGATCTAATATTATGCTGGAACACTTGTTCTTATTAGATCGCTGTTAATCTAGTTAAATCTGATTAGACGTGCTTAGATCCGAACACATCTATAATTGAGATCTAGGTAGATCTAACTAAGATCCAGGTAAATCTATGATTTTCCAAAATTTAATATCTACGCAGATCTAAAAATTAACTACGTAGATCTAAACGATTTTTTTTTTTTCCATGCATACAATATATTATCTGGTATAAAGTGAATTGATTGAACTCATCATCGTCGAACATCATGATATATTGATGATTCATCGAAACTCATCGTGAAAGCTTCTCTCGGTGTCCACCATTTTGCTGCCAAGAAAGAGATCAGCCTTGCTGAGAACTTCCGGCAAGCTCAGCTTTCGATCGCGATCGATGTCCGAGAGATCGATCAAGTGTTGGGCTTCCTGTATCGCGTGTCTGGGATTTCGCGGATCGATGTACATCTGCTCGAAAAAAAAAAAAAAAAAAAACGAACAACATTTTAAATCTCGTTCGAATTTCTCCCAGGCAATCATATTGTTCGTCTCTCATCGTTGAATCGTTGAATAATATTATTACCAGAAGCTCGGTACGATCGGCTTTGCCATTTTTATTCTTGTCAATGAGAAATCGAAATTCTTTTCTACGATCATCGCTACCGCCGATCTTCCGTTGCTTGTTCTGTTCTTGCTCGACGAGCTCGAGGCCAACGCCCTCCACCGGCAAATCGGCAAACTCGTCCTCCGTCAGCTGTTCATCGCCGTCACGATCTACAATCAGCCGAAAATTTTCAATCGGTATACGATTTTTTTGTTTTCGTTTTTTTTTTTTTTTTTTTTTTTTGTAATATATATTTTCCCGCAGCTGAAGAAAAACTCAATTGATTCAACGCACGATGTCCGCTTACTTCGGACTTGAAAAAATTTAGTTTAGGTTTTTATTTTTCTTCAAATTATACTTATCCATAATACATTTTTTTTTACCGATCAAACGCATATTATGTGGATTTTATTTTAAAATGACCGTTAATTTCGTGAATTGCGATGGGTGTTACCGAATTTTTCGAAAAGATCCTCGACCATCTGCAACAATGCTCGATGACTGCTCTCGGGATGCGTGAAGGCGAGAAATTCATCGAGCGCCAATCGATCGGGATCGGTTCTCGCAGCCTCGGCCCATCTTGCTCTGTCTCTCTGTATGCTCTCCTTCAACGATCTCGATAATTCGCTGTGTTTTTTCTTATGAGATACGATATAACTCTCGCTGAGGCCGTGAGATCTGAGAAAGTGAGCGTGATATTCCTCCCATGATATTTCACCTTAAATTATACGTCAACGAGAAAATACGTGAGTTTTTCACGAATATGTACACGGAGATTTTCACATAAAAACGATTTTTGTGTCCAATGGGAATCGAATTTCTATTCGAAACTTCCGGGAAAAAGTAGTTTGGATCTATACGTAGATCAATTTTAAAGTTTTTTTTTTTAATCTACGTAGATATAAATTTTTTAAAATCGTAGATTTACCTGGATCTCAAGTTGATCTACCTAGAGTTATCTAGGTCTCGATTAGATCGTCCTGGATCTCAATTAGATCAATCTAGATCTCAATTAGATTGACCTAGATCACAATTAGATTAACCTAGATCTCAATTAGATCTCCCAAGATCTCAATTATATCTACCTAGATCTCCCTTAGATATACTCAGATGTAAGTCTACTGTGATTTAAGTAGTTAAACGGTGATCTATAATGACCGAACAGAATATCTGGTCGACTCGACTCGAATCTAGGTGGATCTACGATTTTTCAAAATTTTGATCTACTTATAACGAATTCGATGTAAAAAATCACTGCGTAGACCTATAAATTGGATCTACCTAGATCTAAATCAAATCTACGTAAGATCTAAATTTGAACTACGTAAATTTAAATTAAATCTGTTTGGATCTAAATTAAATCTGTACAGATCTAAACGATTTTTTCCCCGGGTTTTTCACGATTTCTTGTTCTCATACCATTTCGGGGATTGTTATCGATCGCCGTGAATAAACCGATATTTTCTCGCATAGCCCGTTCTATGTGTTCCGTTATTTTCGCATGAATCCATCTTGCCAATTCCTGTATATCGAGCTGTTTGTTCTCGTCGGCGTCGGCACGACGAAAAACATCGGTTAAAAGTGACTCGTCGTGATTATCGAGCTTATCAATTTCCCATATTATCGCCGAATCGTCATTGCCGATTTTATCCGTGCGACTTCCGATTGAGCTCTTTTTCGCCGATTTTCGTGAATTTTCATTGCCGAACGATGACTCGATCTTACGGGTTTCCGTGACGGTTTCGAGCTCGGCGAACAATGCCTCGATACCGGCATCGTTATCCAACTCGTTCGTCATATCGGGACTCTTCAGTTGAACGTTTTTATTGTACTTGACGAATAACATCAGAGATACGTAAATAACGAGCGGCACGAGTATCGTCCAACGGGCAAAGCGCAGAAACGTGACGTTAGGTTTCCAGACCATATTTCCGATCGAATTACTATATACGCGAAATATAATATAGTATTATATTTTTTCGTGACAATTAACTTGTTGTGTATCGGTATATGAATGTCTCATTTTTTTTAAATATAATTTAGAGACATGCGGAATCCGTGGAAGAGATGAAATATATAACAGATTTGTACATATTTTATACTTACGAAACAAAATGGCGGCGCGATTATAAGATCCGTGCCTATATATTCCCGAAACTTTCTACTTTTACGAAGAGCGTGTGCGCGCTAATCGCGTGTACGAAATATAGTACACTGCCTTCTGGGACTTGCAGCTACAGAGTCCCACGCGTTTCCTTGATCGGTCCTCGATCCCGCTACCCGGCATGCAAGCCGCCATTCCACGCGTGATTCGACTATTTCACAGATTGCTTACATTTTTTTTCGTTTTTTTTTTTTTTTTGTTTGTTCTTTCACATCTGCGTTTGGGAAATTTCACGTTTTTCGCTGGAAATTTGCGGTATAATTTATCGAGTTACCGAGAAAGAGACCGACGATTCTGTGCTGTCCCGACGAACCGACTGACGCGCGCGCCTTCCTCGACGCTGCTATTATCCGCCGCGGCCCCGCGTCTCGTTTATTGATCGACTTTCACTCGAGCTGCGGTTTCACTACATCGCACGCGCGCATATACCTCTACACCCGAGCTCTTACGGTTTTTTTCAACATTACTCGGTGCACAATTGAACTTCTCGCTCGTATCTAATAGCTCGTGACTACGGCATATAATTAGTTAAAATTTTTCAATAATGGCGCTGATGTGGTTCATCCGATATAAATATATAAATGCAGAGAAAAAATTGTACGGATCTGCTTGGATCTAATTTAGTTCTTACGTGATGATTTTTAGATTGAATCTGATCTACGTCGATATCAATTTTGGAAAGTCATAGATCCATCTGGATACCCGTATGACCCCTTTCGCAACACGTTTGATTATTAGATCTCACTTAAATCTCGGTAGATTCACTTCGATCTGAGTAGATCTAACGGGGATCTGGGTTGATCTAATTGAGGTGGATGAATCGACGATTTTTCAAAATTTAGATCTACGTACGCATTGGTTCCATCAAATTTGATCTACGTAGATCTGAATTTTGTAAAATCGTAGATCTACCTAAATCTTTCGTGTGTGTATATATGGTATATTTACATCCATCTCGATATCATTGAATATTATAATTTTTCGGAGAAATATTAAAAGAAAAAAAATATCAATTTTCGGCTGAGGTGCTCACTTTACCCCGGTCTCCCCTATACCTATTTTCTTCGTGAAACATGCAGTAATATTCGAAGAAAAATTTAATTCTTTTGTTATTCTGAAAAAGAGTCAAAATCGCAGAAATTTCTATACTATATAGCAAAGTGAGTGGTAACGATTCAAAGATTTACAAAATGCACGTGAGTCAGCCCCAGTCGGATAAATGTTCAATCAAATTTTCGAGTCTTATCGAAGTGGGAGGATGTATATTGTTTTGCCGAACATGCCTTATCGGTGCCTGCTCTGGCCCGAATGAGTAACATGTCAGGCTAGCCACGTAAGACTCAAAATTGTTTTTCCGGAAATGCCTTATACCAGCTCCTGCTACTTTCCGGATGAGTAGAATTTCCGGCTAGCCTGTAACCGTGCAGATCATGCGAGCCTTGCCAAAACCTGAACACGTCCTGATCCTATGTCAGACAGGCGGGACGAAATTTCTACTCGGTTTACGTTGATACACTTTTGCTTATCAGATCTCCGCCTTTTATCTACTTAAATCTCCGTAGATTTACTTAGATCTGAGTAGACCTAAAGGAGATCTAGGTAGATCTAATGGAGATCTAGTTAGATCTAATAGAGATCCAAGTACATTCAAACCCCGGTCCCTGTCCACTCTTGGGACCGAAGGTTTCAGTCCCTGTCCACGAAACAGCTGACTGTAGAGAAAGACCCTTGTCCTACGCGTGAGAGTTACAGGTCCTTAGAATTTGGTTTTATGTCCCCGGGCACATATGCGTCACAAAACGATGAAAATTTTCGATAAATCTTTTTTCAATACGGCACGGGAACAGCGGACAGGGACCGAAGTTACGGACTGGACAGAGGGACTGAAGCTGGACAACGACTGAGGGTGCAGGGACCGAGAGGTTTGACTGTGGTTCTAATCGAGACCTACGTACAGATATAAAAAAAAATAGTAGATCGGAACTATTTTTTTCGAGGTAAGGCAAGAATGAATTTGACACAAAAGTAACTTTTCGTACATTTGAGTATGGAAAATATATGTTCATTATACGTTGGATGAATCCGGAATATATTTCGAAAAAAATATATATATTCATAAACATAATATATCTGAGATATACATTTTTCCATATATTTCGCGTAAACTTTATTTTTTGGGGGGGAAGGATCTTCATCATCGTCATCATAATTTACAAGGTTCATCGATCGATTTAATAAATATACGCACAATTTATAATAACGATAATAATAATAATAATAATAATGCATAATTCGTATCATTAAGTAGAAATATTGGAATTACGTACTAAATTAATAATATATGGTAAGTACAAACGTAATTCTTCCGATAATTTCCGTTGATGCCGTGTCAAAATTCAGGTGCAGTCTCGTACAAAGTATGCTTTTTGAAATGATAAAAAGACAAACACAAACAGAAAAACAGCAGCGATCGGCAAAAAATAATTTGTACGTTGGTCTAAAAAGAAACAATCGTTAAAAAATGAAATGTACAATCGCATTGTCTTCTCACGTCATACACAAATATAAACACATACATGTATATATAGATAATTTTTTTTTCTTCCTATAATCGAAACATTCTTACTCTCTCTCTCTCTCTCTCTCTCTCTCTCGCTCTCTTTTATCGCTATACCTCTCGTGTCATCAGAGCTGAAGCCCGACAGTGGCGTGACTCTTGTCATTCGTCGTTTCCCTCTGAATCTTCTCGTCCTCGAGCTCCAGAGCTAGATTCGCGATACCCTGAATGTTGCGATTACGTGGAATTTTGTTGGATTTGCCGAGGAGAGCACGAATCGGTGGACTGAGCAGATCGTGATCGAGTTCTGCCGGATCCTGGGGACCGGTGCACAAACTCACGAGGAGACCAACGAAAACGGTGACGAGACAGCCGATAACGCTGTACCACAGGTAACTTATCTGTTTCACGTACGAGAAAGAGATATAGAAAGGAAAGATCGATATATGTACTCAGGAATGTTTAAGGTAGTTCGGTCGAATTGAGGTTCACGTTTAACACCCTGTTTTTTTGCATTTAATCAAAAGAGTTGACCTTGCTCTACATGTCTGCAAAATTTCAAATTAATTTACCGTGTAGTTTTTGCGTAATTAATAAATAAGTTAACGTTGCTCTTATAGGGCATATAAGGCTCAGATGGCACGCCAACTATCGAAATTTCAGGTACACGAAAAATTAATCGTTTAAGGGCAAAAAAAAAATATACCACAATAATGGTTGATATCTATAAGAGATATTTACCAAAGATTTAAGTCGATTTACCGTACGGTTTTTTTTTATTTCAATAATTAATGCGAGTCCGCGGTCTCTGTCCTTGTCATACACCGGATCTGCTCGCTAGCAGAAGACTAGGGGAAAAAACATGTGAAAACCGAAGCTAATCCGCGTCTCACTTCAGATTCGATGAACGCCAGCAAAAGTGGTTCCGAACAACTGTCACATTTGAGTTGTTCGGCAAGATATACAATGTCAACTAGACGAGTTCCGAGTTCATTGCATACTGGCCGTTGATTCAACTGTACTTGCCTCGAGACGAGCCTTTTTTCCCCCCTGTTCTTCATTATACTGTTTTAAAGCATACAACAAAACTCGCGAATGCAATCCAGTAACTTTATGCGTAAGGTTAGATTAGCTCGCTCCCTAACGTAGAGAATGAGTCAAGTTGAGTCTGTCATTATTCCGGGTATTAATTATTATTAACTTATTATTTACACCCTAAAAGAAGCTTGTAATATTTTTTTATGCAACAATTCAATTTATCATAGCTTTCATATGGTTAAATTGTACGTAAATAAATCTGAATTACGGATGAAATTTGACTTCGGCCAAACTCGACCGAACTACCTTAAGAAACAAAAAAAAAATGTCGTAGACAATATTGGTCGTGACAACGAATGAAAGTGTGATCAGAACGAGAATTCGTGTTCGGGGCTCTTCGATTGCTCTCGCTAATTGGATATATAATGACAATGAAAAGATCAAGTTTCGCCATGAATTCGAGTTAAGCCGTTGTCGGAACATTCGCTAGCTATAGATATGCAACAGGTGGAAAATTTACAAATTCACTGTGCTCACCCTGTATAATGACCAAGCCTCGACGAAATCCTCCTTATCCTCGTTAATCCCGACGACGATACTCGTGACATTGATGCAAGGACAGTTACGAACGGATGTAGGTCTTGTCCGAATACCGATCTCACCGTTGTAGGTCGCGACCTGGGCACCCAGACCGATCCACATCACGAGAGCGAGTCCCGTGATTCCGCCGACCATGGCACCTCGACCATTTGCCCAAGGTACGAACATCCCGAGGGAGAACAGACCCAATGTCACACCACCGACCATACCGTTGAAGGATAGCGCAACCTCGAGAACTCCACCGAGACGCTCGACCACGAATACAACGGCGAAGCTAAGAGCGCCGAAGAAAATGCTTATCCATCTGGCGTAAATGGCGCCTTTGCTCGGTGGAACGCGAATCCTCAAGATACCCTGGATAATGTCCTCGCATGTTATCGCCGCGAGGGAATTCAAAGCGCTCGCTACGGTTCTGGAAGTGTCATCATTACGCGCGTTCTATTACACCGCGTGTAGCCGCGTTTTTATCAAACTAGGACAAGCGTCTCTCGGGGAAAAATCCGTTTGGATCTACACGCAGATCTCATTTATAATTTCACGTACTTACTCGTTTGGATCAAATATGATCGACGTAGAACTGAATAAGATTTGCGTATAGATCTAAATTTGATCAACGTATAGATCGCAAATTTGATCTATACGTATATAGATGTATTTTTTTTTCCCCCGGGCCGTTTGACTCGTTGATACGCACATCATTCGTTATATAGTTATACCCACCCGAGTGAAGCCGCGAAAATACCAGCCACGAAGAAACCCGGCATTCCCCTGAGCTCACCCATATAATTCATCACGTATAGCGGCAACAATTGATCCTGTCCGGTTATATAGCCGGCTCGCAATGGATCGCAGTCTTTGTATGCGCTATAAAGGACCATTCCAGTGAGGAAATTTACGCTGTAGATGAGGATCAAACCCGCGGATGAGACCCAAAGTGCTCTAAACGGGGAACATAATGAAATGAACGCAATGAGTGAAGAGAGCCACATCCTTCGTTATATAATTCTCGGGCGTGAACATATATGATGCGCGATTATTAAGAAACATATAACGTACGTTCTGACTTGTCCCACGCTCTCGACGCTAAGGTACTTCTGAACTGATGCCTGATTGCTGCAAAACATGGTTGCCCAGTAAAACGTACCGCCGATAACGACGCTCCAGAAGCTATGGCGAACCGTTGGTCTCGGATCCATATTGAAAAATTCCATTCTACCTGTAATACTGTTCTCCTGCCAAACGGCATAACTACCACCCGCCCAACTCATACCAATACCGACGATCGTGAATAACGAGGCCAGTAGAACGACAGCTTGAAACGTATCCGTCATTATGACGGCCTTCATGCCACCCTGAAAATAATCAGTTTCAACGTTCTGCGCGCTCGAAACAAACATCGCAGCTCTTCTTTGACGAATTTGTAAAATAATTATTCGACTCCTCGTTGATGAGGAACAATGTTTTTTTTTTGTTTTTAATGCAAAGCTGGTACGAACCTGAGATGCATAAAATATGCAGACTACGTAGACTAGAGTCACGGCTAGATAGGTGTTCAGCCGGGTAACTGAAACATCGTCGTAAAGATTTTGTTTTCATTGTAAAGGGTTGAGGCTCCAATTATTATTATTTTTTTTTTTTTTTTTTCGTTTCTGTTTGCAATAAATCGCTAATTATCGGAAAAATTAGGTGCAAATGCGAGGTGATATATTCGTACCGTGGCTCAGAGCAAGTGCCGGTGCATAAACAGCCACCGAAGTGTACAGAATCATCTGTAGCATGTAGAGACCGCTTGCGAACGATCTGCAGTGTTTGTTGAAGCGTAGATTCAAGTACTCGTAACTCGAGGTGAGTCGGAGCTTCATGTAAACCGGCAGATATAGCCGGGAAGTTATCGGTACTACGAGCAAGAATGCCACGCAGGTCATCCAGAATTGCGTACCCTCGATTTTTGAGAAGACATCAACAAAGATTATCGTGATTAATCGTGGCTGATGATATTTTCTTTTGTCAATATGTATATAGGTATATACCGGAAATTATCATTTCATGCGAAAAAATCATTGGATGCTCAATTCTTCGTAGACTGAATTGTCTTCATCGAGTCAAGTTCTGCCAGACGAAATATTGTGGCCGAAAATTTTGGATCAAAGGTGACTAATGAAACTATATCCTTGTATTAATTAGGAATTCTAATTTCGAATAGGGAGATACTCTTTAACTAACATTTAGTCACCCAATTTTATACAGGACAATTATATTGCCGTTATACTTCATTCCTGTAATGTCGATAGATCAAATTTCGCTCCACCAACATGCATTTTTCGAAAAATTCAAACATTTCATAAAGTCCAAGCTGCGCTGTATCGTCCCTCATCAAATTCGTTTACCAACATCCCATAAGCCCGTGACTTTGATTCCCTCACTATTTGGGAACATTTTAACGAGAGCTCTGGCACCAAATATACTATCGGTTCTTTTTTGTTTTTACGAAGGAGCGAACTATCTCCAGGAGAAAAATAATCCAATTTTAATGGAAATTGGTATCCCACGGGGGTTTATTATTGCTGATATGTCACGAGTGTTCGAAGTTTCGATTAAAAGTTTGAAAATTCAAGACAAGCCAATCCGGGTGAAGAAGAAAAGAAAGGATTGTCGAGTTTTTTTTTTCGGTTAAAACATACCTGTGCATACATCTCGGCAGGATTGCCAAGAAGCTCGATGGCAGTGACGAAACTAGCTGCGAGAGACATTGCCATGGGAAATGTTCCCATGCTCGAGCCACCGAGTAAAAAATCCTCGCTCGTCTCTTGTTTTTTGGCAAAAAATCCGTAAAACGTGCCAATGAGACACGAAACGAGGAGCATTATAGCGAGAATCGTGTAATCCGCCCATGAGAAATAATTCAGTTGAGCGGGATTGTCGTCCTGGCATCGCTGCTCCTCGAGGATCCTGCTCGTTATCGAAGCTCCAGGACGCTGCTCCGCCGATGACGACGCGAGGCCGAGCAACAGAATCGCCAATCTCGCTCGCATGTTTCAGCGAAAAAATCTGCAATTTTCGCGATGAGAAAGTGACAAAAAGTGTTGAATCTTTTGATATTCGCGTATTTTGTGTTTTTTTGTTTTGTTTTTCTTTTCTCTCGTTTCTTCCGTCACTGGCACTTGTAGAGGAAAATCGAGACAAGATATGACAAGTAATTGTCACGAATCATAAATTGTTATAGTAAAGGAGAATGAATAATGGACCACGCAGATCCACAAATGTACGACCTATATATATATATATATATATATATATATATATATATATGTATGATGGATCGTCGTTTGAGAAAATTCAATCGTTTCTGGTTATAAGCGGTGCTGGCGATATATCGTCACGTGAAGTGGCCTTAAGTGGTTTATTAAGCCACCAAGAGCTGTACCGTATACATATATGTATAGAAAAAAGTTTTCAAGAAAACTCGGTCGCGAGGGAGCTTTCGCGACAGGACATCGCGCGAATACGAGAGATGAGGAACGGATCGGTATAACCGATCGAAAGCGCCAAGTTCGAAAGTTGACTCGAGATTCGGTTGACTTTGCTTGCTAATTCGCTTCTCGTCATGTTTTTTTTTTTTTCTAATGTACGCTGGCATCGGATTATCCGTGATGCAATGAAAAAATTACGGCCACATATGCGTGATTCCATCGCGTGAAAAAAAAAAAAAACCAGAATAATTGTTTGTTTTCGAAACAGCGAACGCCTTTTGTTGTCGTGGCTCTACTTGCGACAAAAAAAAAACAACCGTTTCGAGTTCCATCGAGCGTCAACAGAAAAATTAATTGCTTCGCCGTGCAGGTTAAATTGCATTAGCGCCTTTGTGCAGTCAGGCTTATTTTTTTTTTTTTTTTTTTACGTAACTCTCCGTGATTGATCGATTTTTCAATCCAGAAGGAAACTTTGCTATTACGAAATCGCGTCACACGGCCCGAATAATCAGCGCGGATATGCGAAAAAAAAAGAAACGAACGATCGAGTTTTTTTTTCTTCTCAATAGCAACGTTTGACAAAACTTCAATGAAAAATTGTCAATTGATCGATTATTCTATCGTCACAGTTGTTCCGAGCAAATTGTAATTGATTTCAATTTAATTACCGTTGCTCCGAGTATAATTGAAATTATGTAAAGAAAAATTACAATTGCTTCGTACGATCGTTAATTAATTGGCTCGATTAATTAATTGGACAATATAGTATCTTTCTCAGCTTGGCATTTACCTGAAATTTTTTCTACAATTTCCCGAAAAAAAATAAAAAATAAAAAATATTTAAATAAACAATGTTCTTTTAAAATCAATTTTTTATTCCGATCCTCGCCTCTATTATACGGTCTTGTCAAAGTCAAGTGGACCTGAAGAAAATATATTTCCACAGTCAGGTCCCTCTGAATTAACATCACCGAAGTCAGTTCATTGATCGAATGATATGTTTCAATTGAAAAAAAAAAAAAAAAATTATTACAATATTTTTGCGGTTCGGGAGAAGCCAAAGAAGGGCAGCAGGGTGAGCGCGATTATTGAATTTCACGCGATTAAGTGCGGGTTGATACTTCAAATGATCTTCAGCTATAAAGCTCTCGAGACATATCAAGAGCGAGATTTTTCCATATTGAATAAATAAATAGAAATAATAATTGTACAGTATAATAGAATAATGTAGTATATCAAAATTGTTATTATTTATTATTATTTTAATTTGTTTTTTTATTTAAAAAAAAAAATCATTATTTGATAATATTATCATCATGAATATCGTTGACGATCGATGTGCTTACCTCTCCTGATATGCGTGCACTAACAAAAAATCCTTCCACTCGCGAAGACTCGTCTCGTTGATATTCACGGGATAAAATTTCGTGATTATTTCGGTACAATTGTGCATAAATCATCAACGAAGAATAATGCGAAACTGCAGCTGAATTATCTTGCTGATTCTCTCCTCGCGTAAAGCATATATATTATATACATATATATGTGTACGATGGAACTTGCCCAAATTAGATTAATTAATCAACACTGATCTCTAATTATCCTTATTTAAAATTATTTTCCATTATCATTATTATAATAATAATCCGGAGGGTATGGAGACAAACAGAAAAATGAAAAAATTTCCGAATTTTTTCGTGATTTTCGCGATTAAATTCTTTCGCTCGCCTCGTGTTTAACGCGGGGCACGCGTTATGGACGAATGAATTAAGCGTAGCGGAGTATTAAGACTGTTCCTTTTTAATTGCCATATGCGCTTTTTATACGTGGACCCCTTCCACGCGCGCGATCTATTCGCCGTAGTCTTGGCACAATAACATCGCGGCATCGAACATATTATCAACTGCTCACTTCTTCGCGTGTGTACCATCAACGAGACGCAAACGAATCATTTGGCGCGTTGAATATTAAACGTGAAATTCCACAAAAATCGATTTGCCGTTGATAAAAGTAACATAAGAGTCATGGATTTACGTGGCAATTGCTATATAGACGAGAGATGCGAGATCGAGATGGAGAAGAGCATACAGTAACCCCGCCATCAATTAATCTATGTTATATCATGAATTATACCAACAAACTGGCTCGCTCGTGTTGGAACGAAAGGGAGAACCAGATGCGTAAGATATATATATATATATATATATATATATATATATATATATATATATATATATATATATATATATATATATATATATATATATATATATAAGAAACGCTATGACGATGAATCAACCCCTTCGTCGTCACTCGATGATTTCACGACCATTTTTTTTTTTTTTTTTTTCATTTTTATTTCAACAGTGTGTCGTTTCCAATTGATTTAGTCATCAATCAAAAAGCATCCGGGAAGAAATCATTTGAGATCCCACGAAGATCGAATTTAGATCGACGTATAGTTATATTTTTAGATCGAATTTCATGTACGTATAGCGATCTGAAATAATGGAAAATCGTAGATCTACCTAGATCTTCGTACGTATATAACGGTAGATTTACGCACATTCGAGACTCAGTAAATTTACTTAGATCCGAGTAGATCTAGCGGAAATCTGGGTAGATTCAATTAAGATCTATGGGTAAACCTAATTGAGATCTAGTTGAGATCTATAGATAAGATCTAATGGAGTTCCAGGTAAATCTATGATTTTCCAAAATTCAGATCTATACGTGGATCTAAAAAAACAACTGCGTAGATCTAAAAATTGAGCTTATTGAGTTCTAGGTAGATTTAACTGAGATCTATAAAAATCTAATTGATATTTTGATAAATTTAATTGGGATTTAGGTGAATCTGCAATTTTTCAAATCGTATATCTACCGTAAATCTAAAAAAAATAACCGCGTAGCTCTAAATTTGATCTACGTAGATCTGAGCCATTGTTTTCCGGGGGGTTTCTGGTTCATTTTTTCTTCTCTTTTTGTTCGCCAAAACGCGTCGAAATTTGCAATCCGAGTAAATTGACCGGGCTTTTCACGGTTTCCTCGTGACCACGTGCAAATGTGTAGGCGATATTGGGAAAAAAATATCTGTATGGACAGCACTCCAGGGGAGATCTTAAGGAATGAAACGGAAATGGAAAGACGTTTGAGGAGATTCTGCTAGTATCTGTCATCCGCGGTGCAGGACGCAAGGCCTGGGGTACGGGGCGTGCGGAGAAATGTAGCGCGTGCTCGCTCTCGCATTGTCTTATCCCTCGATTATTCATAAGCGAAGTAGTCAATCTTTTCAATTTTTTTCCTCAATCTTTCTAAGGATAAGCCTCCTCTTTCATGCAATTTTTGAACACAGCCACCACTTTTTCAACTATGTCAAACGATTCGCCTCGCGTGATAAGGGTTGATATGCCGTAAGGCCCTTGTGCGTTTCGAGGGCATTTTTACGATTTTTTATCTCGGAAAGGAGGAAATGAATCTGGTTGAAATTTATTACGTACACGTAGCATATGCTTTATAAGCATATGCTGTTAAATTTTCAACTCGCTGTCACTTTTTTTAGCTTCGAGCAGAAACTCCTTAAGCCCGTAAAATGTATACGATAAAACCACCAGAGACATTTTTAATTTCCATGAATTATATTTCTGGGGAAAAAAAAATTATAAATTTTCGTGTAAATTTTTTACCTTTCTTCTCGCAGCAGATGGAACACGAATCTCGATCTATTCTATCCAGATACATTACACATGCCTGTACTCTGCTACGTACTCGAGCGAATTGTATTATGAAAAACGAAATATAATCTCCGGTGATGCATATAATAATAATAATAATAATGATTATTATTATTATTACATGCACATGCATATATACGTTTGACATTAAACTTGACACATCCGAGTCTCAAACAATATAAACTCGTTTCATAACGAGGTGCGAGGGAGCTGGAAATATATAATATAGACAAATCTGAAGCTATGTATAGAAGTCCATCGCGTGAACGCATACACGTGCGATGAGATCAATTTGAACCGACCATATGTCTTATGGGCATTATTTCAAAGCGCAGCGTGGACTTGAAATAAAAGTTTTTTTTTTTTTACATCATTTCCAATCATGGGGAACACGCTGATTGAGAGAAGTTTCTGAAGAATCGTAATTGATATATGTATATACACTACCGTTCATAAGTATGGAAACACTCGCCCCAGATCCGAGCCACACAAGAAGTTGTATCGCTCTTTGAAAAATGAAGATATCTCAATTTCCCAAGCGGCGTTCTAAAAAGGACATATTTAGCTTCATTTATCTTTTTTGGAAAAATGTTTGCGTTTTTTTTTGAGCCCGGTACGCACTTTGAAAGATGGTCATTTTTTGGCTTTTTTTGGAGGGTTGAAATTTTCCCGCATATCTTGTAAAAAAAAATTTTCAACTTTTTTTCCGTGAAAAACTTGAAGCGGGGAGTACAACCTTCAATCTCATTTTTTGGAAAAATTTTTACGATTTTTTTTCGCAAAGATATTCAACTTTTTGCAAAAAACGACCATATTTATAAGGGGTAGTCTCACTCTGAAACTACTGGGTTTTCGTAAAATTACTAAGAGGGTAAAAAGTTGCATACAATCATTTTGGATGTATCACATTTTTTTCAGAATTAAAAAAATTAATTCGAAAAAAAAAAAATTTTCAACAATTAAAAAAAATTTTTTTTCAAAATTTTTTTTTAAATCAACGAAATATTTTTTTTGTCGTGAAAAATCGGGTCTCTTACCTCATCTACACGGCTTTTTCATCGAAAAAGCCACCTTTCGCTGCGATTACAGCTTTGACGAGACGTGGCATCCGCTCGACGTTCGAAACAAATGTCAACAAAACGACGATGAAAAAGCCGTGTAGATGAGGTAAGAGTCCCGATTTTTCACGATAAAAAAAATATTTCGTTAATTTAAGAAAGAATTTTGAAAAAAAAAAATTTTTTATTTTTGAAAAAAAATTTTTTTTTCGAATTTGTTTTTTTAATTCTGAAAAAAATGTGATACATCCAAAATGATTGTATGCAACTTTTTACCCTCTTAGTAATTTTACGAAAACCCAGAGTTTCAGAGTGAGACTACCCCTTATAAATATGGTCGTTTTTTTCAAAAAGTTGAATATCTTTGCGAAAAAAAATCGTAAAAATTTTTCCAAAAAATGAGATTGAAGGTTGTACTCCCCGCTTCAAGTTTTTCATGGAAAAAAAGTTGAAAAATTTTTTTTACAAGATATGCGGGAAAATTTCAACCCTCCAAAAAAAGCCAAAAAATGACCATCTTTCAAAGTGCGTACCGGGCTCAAAAAAAATCGCAAAAATTTTTCCAAAAAAGATAAATGAAGCTAAATATGTCCTTTTTAGAACGCCGCTTGGGAAATTGAGATATCTTCATTTTTCAAAGAGCGATACAACTTCTTGTGTGGCTCGGATCTGGGGCGAGTGTTTCCATACTTATGAACGGTAGTGTACATCGTATATTATGTACCGGGAAATATACGAGAGCATTGTAAACTCGCAGAAGTGCAGTCGATTCATGCTCTCTCCTACGCCGGACGTTTTTTATTCCTCCGAGTTGTGTGTGCAGCATGTGTCGTACTATTGAATTCTAAGCATATATTATATTATATATATAAACATTGGTGGTATTGTGGGCCACCATTCTCGTTTAGTAATCGCTTGATGGATAAATCAAAGTTCCGTTTAATTCGGAGGACGCGTGATGAGGTATATATAATGTCCCAGGGAAAATTCAAGCGATCGCATGCAGAATCATCAGAGAACGAAGACCCTAAAAAAATCGGGTGTCTAAATCGGATTCATGTTTCCTGATTGATTTGAGCTTGGGAAAACGGGTAGATTTTCGTGAGGAAGAGCTGCCCAAAATTATCGCATATGCGATATAAGGCCTCGGTCAGACAAGATCAGCGCTTAACTTAACTCTAACGAATAAAATTTGTACCAGAAAGAGGCTTTCTCTAAAATCTCTAACAAATAACACAACTCTGTCCAGGGTATGGCTGATGCTGTGTGTTACCGACACATATTATACCTGAAACACGCAGGGTAATTTAAGAATCAGTTACAATCAGCCAAACGTCAGTGATTTGTTATCTCGTAGAGATGTTAGCGGGTAGAGATGATATTAGGCAGAGATGTTATTGGGTAGAGATGCTATTAGGAACGGTAGAGATTTTATTAGATGCAGGCGTTGTTGAGAAGATATTATTGGGTAGAGATGTAATCAGGTAAAGTCTCGGTAAAGTCCTATTGGGGAGATATTATTGGGTAGAGATGTTATTGGGCATAGGAATGTCATTAGATAGAGATGTTGTTGGGTAGAAATATTATTAGGTAATATTATTGGGCAGAAATGTTATTGGGTAGAGGTGTTAATGCGTATAGAGGTATTATTGGGCGGAGAAGTTATTGGGTAGAGATGTTATTACGTAGGGATGTTATTAGATAGAGATGTTATTGGAGAGAGGTTTTATTGGGTAGAAATCTTATCGCGCAGACATGTCATTGCATGGGTACAAATTTTATTGGATAAAGATATTATTGGATAGAGATATTATTGGGGTAGAGATGTTATTGGGCATATGAATGTCATTAGATAGAGATGTTGTTGGGTAGAAATATTACTAGGTAATATTATTGGGCAGAAATGTTATTGGGTAGAGGTGTTAATGCGTATAGAGGTATTATTGGGCGGAGAAGTTATTGGGTAGAGATGTTATTACGTAGCGATGTTATTAGGTAGAGATGTTATTGGACAGAGGTTTTATTGGATAGAAATCTTATCGCGCAGACATGTCATTGCATGGGTACAAATTTTATTGGATAAAGATATTATTGGATAGAGATATTATTGGGGTAGAGATGTTATTACGTAGCGATGTTATTAGGTAGAGATGTTATTGGACAGAGGTTTTATTGGATAGAAATCTTATCGCGCAGACATGTCATTGCATGGGTACAAATTTTATTGGATAAACATATTATTGGATAGAGATATTATTGGGGTAGAGATGTTATTACGTAGCGATGTTATTAGGTAGAGATGTTATTGGACAGAGGTTTTATTGGATAGAAATCTTATCGCGCAGACATGTCATTGCATGGGTACAAATTTTATTGGATAAAGATATTATTGGATAGAGATATTATTGGGGTAGAGATGTTATTGGGCATAGGAATGTCATTAGATAGAGATGTTGTTGGGTAGAAATATTACTAGGTAATCTTATTGGGCAGAAATGTTATTGGGTAGAGGTGTTAATGCGTATAGAGGTATTATTGGGCGGAGAAGTTATTGGGTAGAGATGTTATTACGTAGGGATGTTATTAGGTAGAGATGTTATTGGAAAGAGGTTTTATTGGGTAGAAATCTTATCGCGCAAACATGTCATTGCATGGGTACAAATTTTATTGGATAAAGCTATTATTGGATAGAGATATTATTGGGTAAAGATGTTATTGAGTATATGTGTAACTGATGATGGATGTTATTGGGCAGAAAATTTTATTGGATAGGGATAACTTAATGGGTAGAGATGTTACTGGTAGACATGTTAGGCACTTCCCATATCTATAGTAGAGTTGTTTTCCGATATAGACTTGTAATTTCATAGGCTTGTTCGGAGAGCCTAAATTCTGGTAGAGAATTTTAATGGCCAGTGAAGTTTCGAGTTGAGTGACTAATATGCCGATGGAAATGGACAATAATAGGACGTAGAAATTCTGGTAAAGTACACACGCGATGCATGCGCTAATAAATCATTTTTTCATTCATATATCACAGATCCTACAAAATCGCGAGTGATTGAAATATAACGTCTGGTCCAAATTTGCACCAACTTCTGGTTCATGCATCTACATCGCGTGCATAAGATTCTCCCGATGTTTGTAAAAAGTCAGGTTTGAACCGGTTTTTCGTCGTGATTCAAACAATCGCGCTCTCCCACTTATATATGCATCAGTGCAAGCATATATACTCGTGCGTGTACATAAATATCTCCGGGGTGGGAAATTATATATAGAGATCGCGGATATACGAACAAAAGTCATCTATCAAAAGCGTCGCGCGTCGACCGAATAAAAAGCTTTTCACAGCCACGCAAGAAACGCCGGTACAAGGGCTATCGGCAATCGACTTTTACATCGAACACGCGTGTATACGATATACGATGTGCTCTCTCGATTCGTCACGATCTTTACCTATATAATTCTCAATTATATTCTTTCGCAATTCCGCCTTATGCCATCGACAATATTTTTATAATCACTCTCGTTTTTGACACACGCTGCATATATGTTGCTCCAGCCGTACACGAAATATAACGAGAGTGACTTCAAAACGAGTGTGACGACGGTGATGATGAGAATAGGACTCTGCTGCGGGTCATCGCGACTCGAAACTTATATACGTTCGCAACGTAAAATTGCTATTACGCGCATATATCTTACGTTAAATTGTGTGAATCTCGAATATTGATCTTTTCGCACCGATTCCGCGATTATCGTGATCCTATACTTTTACGAATTTAGTCAAATATATAGCCAACTGCATTAGCCAGATTCTATATATAGGCAGTAAGGCAGTTTCCCTGTGCCCACGTGCAAATGCAATGGGATAGTGTAATGCAGGATAGAGGGCACTGCGTGGCGACTCTGAGCGATTTGAAGAGTGAGGAACAATTGGTGGAAAAAAATGAAATAAAAACAAAGTAATACGAAAATAATCAGTACTGGGATGGGTGACCGCTTAGCCGATGGCTTGCACGCCAATTAACGAGCAGGAGGCAATTTTTCCGAGTTTCCGATTGTAATACAACTAAAATTTAATCAAATAGTCATAATAGGCAAAAAACCGGATCTGAATACGTTAAAAAGTAAATAAATTAGAAAAATTCAAGAAAATCAAGGTGGTAATGTGGGTTACCACCATGCTTCAAAGTTAAAGGGTGTGCAATAGACTGTTTCAAAATAAATCGATAATTTTTTTTTTTTTTTTTTGCTTTACACAATCTTAAACTATACTTGGACATCAAAAGATAATCCTCGCGAAAGGAGGGGCCGATCCTTCAAGATTTAGAGGTATCTCATCGGACTTTTGTCTTTTTTTATTTCGTTAATGACTAATTTTCTTTTACAAACCGAACACCATTCTGACTGACACATTTTTTATTTGACTGAAACTTTTTTTACGGGTCCTATGTCGAAAAAAAAACATACGTGTTCGAGGAATTTTTTTTTTTTTTTTTTTTTTTTTTTAATAGAGGGGGTTGAAAGTTTGAGATTTTCGTGATTTGTGCCTTGGAGACTCATTTTCAAAAATTCATAACTCCGGTTATTTTTAAGCTAGAGAAAACTTTTTTTTTTTTTAATTTTGAAGATAAAAGAGTGAATTTTGAGAAAAAAATATTTCCAAAAAAAATGTATAAAAAATTTCATATTGTTATAAACAATTGAAATGTTTAAATCAATTTTTGACCATGGCCCCCAAATTTTAACGATTTCTTAATACAACCATCGTATTCTACGTCAAATTTTCCATAAAAAACGTATTTTTTATTAATGGAGAAATAATGTTCACTGGTAGAGATAAATTAATTTATCTAGCGCGGGGCACGTCGTATCGGCGCGCGGGTACCTTTGCACGCCTGTTTTTCTAACCCCACATCGTTTTTCTCAATAACCTTAATGATTATTCAACTATTAGTCTATTTTGTCAATCGAGTACAAATTATTATTATTAGCAAACATGACTTTATGATTAATTGAACAAAATAATAATATGTTAGCAAATGAAAAAACAATGAATTACGATTTTTATAAACATTTTCTTAAAAACTTTATTTATCAGTAGTTAATAATCTCCTACTTAATTATAGGAGAAAGTACAAAGTATAGGAAGTACTTTAAAAGGAAAGTAGGAGATTATTAATATTGATTTTTGTATTTTTTTTTTTTTTTGTTTTTTTTTACATTTATCGACGTATATATCGACCGATAATTGTTCCTGCGATCATCAAGATCGTTTTTTCTAGTATATTCAGTATTTATACATAAGTTTGGAATATATATTCATCATTTTAGGACCAGAAAAACGTTTGTTCCATCCATGCAAATTAATTATTCACGTATTAACGAAATAAGAATGACAAAAGTCCGATGAGACCTCTAAATCTTGAAGGACCGGCCCTTCCTTTCCCGAGGATTATTTTTTTTTTATGTCGAAGTATAGTTTAAGATTGTGTAAAGCAAAAAAAAAAATTATCGATTTATTTTGAAACAGTCTAGTGTGCAATTTGTCTAAATTGATCCGTATGATAATGTGATTTTTTTTTTTCATATAGTAGCACCAATGAACACCAAAATCTCGCAGTTACAGATTTTTTTTAAAAATTATTACTCTTAGAATAAAATATATCCTGAGAATTTGGCCGAAACACGTGTATTTCAAATCGGGAAATTCACCCTCGGGTGCGAGAGATTACAGTCAAGATAAAAATCTAAAAAAATTAGGGTATTTTTTTTAAATTCATTTGGAGCCGATTTGGGGGGCGTTTGATTGAAAATTCGTCCGAGCCCTAAATAAGGACCACCCTAATGTATATGTATTATAATATATCGTCGTCAAACATTCGACGATCGTGGGTAGTCACCGAATAAAGGTCAGAGACTTGACACACGAAAAAAAAAAAATTAAAAAACAAAACAAATTAAATAAAAAAAGACAAGAACGATGTTGAAAGCTCGGGATGGATCTCATACCCGCCTCGTCCAACGGTCATGGATTCCTTGATTAATTAATTTACTGGCAGCAAAGAAGCAGAAAGAGCAAGAGAGAGAGAGAGAGAGCATGATTTACGTGTACATAAGAGACATTCCGAGCCAAATCGACAGTTCCTTGACCCTTCTGATATTTAATGATTTACAAAAAAAAAAAAATATAAAAAAATATTGAGATTAACCAATTTTCGTTTTTTTTGTTATTATAATTTGCAAAAATTCACAAAAATTCTGTGCCACATATCTTCACTTTGCAGCAACCTCGCAGTCCGGTGTTTGTTTCTATTTTTATTCTTTTTTTTTTAGCCTTTTTACTCCGAAAAAAATATTTTTTATTTTCAATCCGTATGCGAATAAATGCAAAAAAAAAAAAAATTATCAAAAATTCTCAATCTTTGCAAAGAAAAATATTCAGGCCCACGTAATCATATATAATTACATGAAGAATAAAATATTGTATAAAAGATTTTTCGGCGTTAAGTTACATATATTTTTTTATACATATTACATATATATATATATATCTTCATATATATTTTTCGTTAATATTTGTGATTCGATTTATACGAATGAAAAAAAAAAAGAAGACCATAACGTTTAATCTTCTGTAAATTGTTTTTTTTTTTATCATTTTAAAGTAGCAACTGAGTAGAGAAAAACAAAAACAAAATTATGATTTGGGGTTGATAAAATTATGGACTCGGGATAAACGAGAGCCATGGATCTGTCGATTTGAATTCAAATGCCTCATACATAAAAGCGATTAGTTTGCGAGGTCTCTTGGGCCAACATGTACACAAATATTTATTCATCTTCTGCTCTCTCTCTCTCTCTCTCTCTCTCTCTCTCTCTCTCTCTCTCACTGTCTGTGGAAATTAAAAGGGCCTGTTGCGAGAATGTAGTCAACGTTTCTGTACATTGCCGCACATACACACGCAAATATATGTATTCATATACATATATACACAAAGAAACGAGAATAATTAAAACTGGTTCGAGCTGGAGAACGGCACTTCAATCCAGATTTCCAAGACGTTCGAAACGTGTGTCCCTCGTTCTCGTCTAATTGCCTAATTTACCATAAATTAAAGATGATAAATTTTCGGGACAACTTTTCGATCGTATGCACTTTTGTGTCCTATCGAACACAATATTATGCTCTATTGTTGGCCTCATTTTTAAATTCTGTTCGTTGGAAAAGTTTTTTAAAAGTTTTAAAAAGACAAAAGTTTTAAAAAAGTTTTAAAAATACTCAATATTAATTTTTTTTTTCGTATGAGTTTTCGCAGTCTTTGGTTATCACATTATATTACCAACGTGTGTGCCCGAATTATTAATTAAAATTATTACGCATATACTCTGTATAATATGCCCATAGAGATTCGCAGTGTGAGACAACTGTGTGCAAAAAAAAAAAAAAAAATCTTGACAACGTCGCCCGAATCGAATCGATCGACTGAACTCGGAGAAGACTCGATGAGCCAGGACACGTTGACTAATCATTTTTGGCATCGAACAATAATAAGAGTTTGGTATTCTCAAAGACCCTACGGCTATCCCAGAAGGGGAAAAAAATAAACTGCAATATGCATGTATATAGTGCCAAAACGATGATATGCACACGTGAGTAACCAAAGAGTTAAAATTTATGAAACAGTGATGGTGTTAAGTATAGCAGTGCCTTGTTGAGTCATTTTTGTACTTTCCGTCAGAAGAATTCTCAGTTTCTCATTTTATGACAAATTTTTAGTGCCACCTGGCGGCGCAGCTTATCAAAATTTTTCGTATCCATCCATTTTGTGACGAGTCAGGATTTTTTTTTTTTCCCCATTTTATAACGATGTACCTTGACAATGGTACTCGCTCCTTGCTCATGGAGATCTCAGTGAGATTTAAACTCATGGCTAAACTGATCGTTTATTATTTATCGTGTATTAGTTTAGAAAATATGGAAACACTTAAATGAATGGGGAAAATCCATATCACTGTCCATTTTGAACCTCTTTTTCGTCTTAATTCGCTCCCGCTTCGAAAATCAATGAATTTACAGATCCAATGAAGATTCTTAATTTTTAGATCCATAGGTCTTACGAACCGTGATAATAGCAGCGAGCACGCTTGAATGATGCAGAGAAAAATGCTCGTTTAAAATTTTCAACAATACGAACACCATTTATTGTTATCATAATATTTATTATGATTATGCATTAAGTACATCGATAAAAATCCACAACCCAATTTTCGGCTCCAGCAAACACAATTGCACAAAATTTCAAAATTAAAATTCGTTCGATATTCAAATTACAATGCCTTCAAAAATATTTTTTGGCAGTTGCAACATTATTTCGATCGTGCTCGAACAATTTTATAATTTCATCTATTATTTTTTACTTATCTATTTCATGCGTATATCAGAGTGATCCACTTTTGAGTTGTTTTTTTTTCCTTCTTTTTCTTCAATTTGACTGAACACTTGACAAAAAAAAAAAAAAACGTGACAGATGTAAAGAGAAAAATTCTCGTACCAGCGCAATTAGGAGTATGAATGAATTTTTTTTTTCAATCATTGGGGGCGCATAATGTATAGTAAGTAAAAATAATGAGGATGTATTTTTTTTTATTTTTCGTTAAAAATGACAGATGCACCCGTTATAGGCCATTTAATTTCACGGATTTTTATATATATAGATATGGCGTAACATGCGTGACGTCATAATGTTATATTTTTCAATTTGTTATATTAACGGCAATTTTGATTAAAATAAAAAAATAAAAAATACGTACCAAATGTTTTTTCCTAAACTGCCAGATTTTGAAATAAAAAAATTTCATTTATACTCCCAATTGAAATCTTTTTCAAGACTCAAATTTTTCAAAATTAATTGCATCGAAAAATCGATGACACTCGATTGATCGAGTAAAACAAGAAAGCCAAGTTGCACTTTTTAACGTCAACTTGTACACTTTTTGACATTTTTCTTGGCTAAAATAAAAAAAAAAAAAACTGTAAAGTGGACCACCCTAATGCATGTATATAATTTATATGTATATAAAATTATTTGTACCCTCGTTATTGTCTTTCTGTCGTTGTCGCAAACTAATTTCAGGTTAAAATAATAATCCCTCGTTTGAACATCAACCGGAAAATTTACCGCCAGTTTTTCGAGCCCATCTAGATCTTAATGACCAGTTTTTTTTTTTGACAATAAATTTACATTTAAAAAACTCAAACCCACATCTTTGCAACAATTTATACGGATTTTAGCTATTTCTACATCTCCACATGAGATTTTTTTCTTCTAAAGTTTTCCGATATTTTTCCCCAGTGGAATTCCCAAATATAAAGTCCATGGGATCATTACAATGTTATCTCGGCCTGTTTACGAGAATTAAAAGAAAAAAAAAAAAAGATCTAACAAACATACAAAATGTACAATTTACACGTATGCATATTTTCTCATATTCTCTCATGACGTGTAACAATCAAAAATATAGCTATATATCTACAATATATAAAAAACGAGACGTTTACGAGACGCGATATGAGGTAGTCGACACGTTTTCATGATTAAAACGATATGAAATTTTTGCTAACGGAACAGAATGATTGATCGAGATTTTCAAATCACGACGATCGTATGAAAGAAAAAAAAAAAAAAGCCTCTCGAGACCTTCCAAATCTATCGGAATTGCTAGAGAAAGATTCACGCTGCGATAACGATTGATACGAACAATTATGCAATTGGACAAACACGCAATTAATTTTCGTTTCTGATAACGAGATAATACGTGGCAAGAATTTTTTCATAAGCAAACTTTTACGATAATGAGCCATAAAATCAATTTTAAATAAAAAAAAATAAAAAAAAAACAAGCCTCTCGAGACCTCACAAATCTATCGGACTTGCTAGAGAAATATTCACGCTGTGATAACGATTGATACGAATAATGATACAATTTGACAAACCCGCAATTAATTTTCGTTTCTGATAACGAGATAATACGTGGCAGGAATTTTTTCATAAGTAGACTTTTACGATAATGAGCCATGAAGCCCAATTTTAATTAAAAAAAAAAAAAAAAGGCTATTTCGATACGATCACCATTAGTCCCGAGGGGATTAAATATCCAAAGATAATAGCACCGCGAAATAAAATATTTCGTTATTACGGCATGAATCCCTGAGCCTTATTTCATAAAAAAAAAAAAATAACGGAATGTTCGCTGCAAATGAGCTGCAATATCCAATAACTCGAAAACCTTCGAAAAATAATTTGTGATGCTTTGTGCTTCCGCTATACTGCGGAAAATTCAAAATCGTATGATATTTCCAACGATTCGAGTAACGTAAGGGCAAACTTTTAAAAAAAATTTTTTTTTTTTATCGGCAACTTCGACGTGGTCACCTGGTCAATCGGAGAAATCGCTGCAATATCTCAAGCTCACGCGAAGGATCAAATATGCGTGACAGTCGCTTCCGTCATTTCCATTACCGGATCTGCCGTCTCAAAATTATATTTCGTGACTGCGTCGACGCTCGTCTCAAAGTTCATCGCGCTCGTCGTGTCGATCTTTTCCAGGCGTTTTTTCCGTAAACGTTTACCGACACACGGAAAGAAGAGATCCGGATTGAGATATTGAGGCTCTTCTCGGGACACGAGTCGACAAAAATTACTGATCAGCAGCCCAAGAACGACGGTAAGGAGAAAACCAATTGGAGAATACCACATGTAGGATATTCTATACAGATAGAAGAATTGAGAGTCGTCCAAGGGTCTGGAAGAGAAAAATAAATATAAATATATATGTATTAGGGTGTTTAAAAAAAAAAAAAAAATCGGTTTTCCAACGGGTCACACCTGAAATAGTTAGTTCAGGTAGAAAAAAAGCTTATGTCAAAATATGAGAAGCTTAAGTCGAGTGAAAGATCCGCCGCATTTGATTTTTCATTTTTTTTTTTTTCCTTTTTATCGAATTCATGACGAATAATTGTTGGTAAAAAAATTTTGTTTTCCGCTCACAGCTGTGCCAGAGGATCAGTTTGTTTCTTAAAAGATGCTTTTAGAATTTTAACTCTTCGATAGATATTTAATGCGTGAAATTAGTTGAAAAAATTCCGAGATATATATGGAAATATTAATGAATTATTGTCAAAATTTGGGAAATTCCCGTCGGTTTTTTTTTTTTCATATTAAAAAAAAATCCTAAAAATCGCCGAATATTCGGTCTCCTGAAGTACAGTTGCTCCCCTTAAACTATGAAACCGAATGATTTGAAATTCGAGGATGTTCAATAAATAAATGTACATTTTTGGCTAAAATTCGTGAATCTATTACAAAAATTTATGTGAAAATTATTGCATAGCTTAGTTCCGCAAAAATCTGGCTATTAGGCTCCGGACGGATAAAAATCTATCGAGCATTTTTTTTTTTTTTGCTTTCGTTCCTGTACGTGGAAAATTAGAAAAAATTGCATTGCGAATTCGCTGTACGCGATAGTTCGCAAATGTTCCACACTGAGCGCCACTTTCAGGCCTGATCGCGTAAAATTTCTCGTCCAGGCCTCAATTTTCCGTACGATTTTCGTGAATTTTTTTTTTTCGAGATGCATTGAACATCAAATTAAATAGCCAAATACCAAAATTGAAACAACGAGTTCGATGAACTTGTCCCGAATTTTCCACGAGTTTCAATATCCCTCCAACTTTATGACCCGATATGCCATCGCAGTTCAATCCATCGCTTTTCAAAATAATAATGAAAAAAAAAAAAAAAAAAAACTTATAGAGAATTGCAAAAGAGATATCGGCTTGATATACTTACGGAGCGACACTCGAAGCGATTTTCAGGGTAGAATTGGGTTGGCTATCGAGCTTACAGCCATCGATGGACACTGACAAGACCGGTATCTTGGGTCTTTGAGGTGCGAACGCGATCCATAGAAGAAAAACGAGCGTCGCTAGTACACTGACAACGGCGCCGCGCTCGTTCGCCGATTCGAAAACCATGCCGAGCGTGAACATCCCCAATAACGGTCCACCGACAATCGCGAATATCGTCAGGCTACCCTGAAGAACACCGCCGAGAAACTGAGCCAAGAATGCAACCGCGATGCACAATAAACCAAAGCCAAACGCGAGTAATTTTCCAATGATTAGAGACCTCGAGACTGGAAATTCCCGACTGGTGCAGGCTTTGTAAATTGGTTTTATGTAATCCTCGAGGGTCACAGCGGCCAGAGAATTTAGAGCCGCCGAAATTGTGCTCAAACCTGCACTGAAGATACCTGGGCGTGTGTGAGAAACGAAAAAAAAACACAAAACTATTGTAAATCAACGACGAATCATGGGATTTTCAAGAAAAACGTCTTGAAAATTTTTTTGATACATCCGATGCAAGCTCTTTTTTTTTTTTTTTGACAAAATTTTTAAATATATCAGCTCGCAACGAAGAAAAATATTAACAAAAAAATATATATATACATATTGCATTGCCTTTTGGTTCGATTAGAACTAATGTGTAAAAGGCAAAAAGTTCACGATTGTGTAAATATAAATTCAAGCTCTTTTCAAGCTCTTTTTTTTTTGACAAAATTGTTAAATATATCAGCTCGCAGCGAAGAAAAATATTAACAAAAAAAAAAATATATTGCATTGCCTTTTGGTTCGATTAGAACTAATGTGTAAAAGGCAAAAAGTTCACGATTGTGTAAATATAAATTCAAGCTCTTTTCAAGCTCTTTTTTTTTTGACAAAATTGTTAAATATATCAGCTCGCAGCGAAGAAAAATATTAAGAAAAAAAAAATATATATATATTGTATTGCCTTTTGGTTCAATTAGAACTAATGTGTAAAAGGCAAAAAGTTCACGATTGTGTAAATATAAATTCAAGCTCTTTTCAAGCTCTTTTTTTTTTTGACAAAATTGTTAAATATATCAGCTCGCAGCGAAGAAAAATATTAACAAAAAAAAAATATATTGCATTGCCTTTTGCTTCGATTAGAACTAATGTGTAAAAGGCAAAAAGTTCACGATTGTGTAAATATAAATTCAAGCTCTTTTCAAGCTCTTTTTTTTTTGACAAAATTGTTAAATATATCAGCTCGCAGCGAAGAAAAATATTAAGAAAAAAAAAATATATATATATTGTATTGCCTTTTGGTTCGATTAGAACTAATGTGTAAAAGGCAAAAAGTTCACGATTGTGTAAATATAAATTCAAGCTCTTTTCAAGCTCTTTTTTTTTTTTTGACAAAATTGTTAAATATATCAGCTCGCAGCGAAGAACAATATTAAGAAAAAAAAAATATATTGCATTGTCTTTTGGTTCGATTAGAACTAATGTGTAAAAGGCAAAAAGTTTTCACGATTGTGTAAATATAAATTCAAGCTCTTTTCAAGCTTTTTTTTTTGACAAAATTGTTAAATATATCAGCTCGCAGCGAAGAAAAATATTAACAAAAAAAAAATATATTGCATTGTCTTTTGGTTCGATTAGAACTAATGTGTAAAAGGCAAAAAGTTCACGATTGTGTAAATATAAATTCAAGCTCTTTTCAAGCTCTTTTTTTTTTGACAAAATTGTTAAATATATCAGCTCGCAGCGAAGAAAAATATTAAGAAAAAATATATATATATATATTGTATTGCCTTTTGGTTCGATTAGAACTAATGTGTAAAAGGCAAAAAGTTCACGATTGTGTAAATATAAATTCAAGCTCTTTTCAAGCTCTTTTTTTTTTTGACAAAATTGTTAAATATATCAGCTCGCAGCGAAGAAAAATATTAACAAAAAAAAAATATATTGCATTGCCTTTTGCTTCGATTAGAACTAATGTGTAAAAGGCAAAAAGTTCACGATTGTGTAAATATAAGTTCACGATTGTGTAAGATAAAGAAACGAAAAAAAAATATATATATATATATAGATATATTGACCTGCTACGAAGAGGCCTGGTAAACCGGGAAGATGCGACATCGTGTCCATTACGTAAAGAGGCATCAGCATATCGGTCGTTGAGATTCTTCCTTCCAATTGTGGATCGCAATGCCTGTATTTGCTGTAAATTGCCAGGCCCGAGAAACACGTGGTAATCGAGAGAGCAGTGAGAATCGGCCAATTGAGGAGCAAAGCAATGCGCGCGGATCTAAGACTCTTGACCGTCAGCATTCTCTGTACCTGTACCTGATTCACCCCGTACAACGATAAAAACGTGAAGAGGCCACCGATCAAGAGATTCCACCAGGTGTGACGGACGGTCGGATCGATAGAGATGCTTGAAAAACCGAAATACGGATTAGCGATATCGTTCAAGGGATTTAAGTTTCAGGCACGGTGCATTGAAAAATCTTCGATAAGCATCAATAAATATTTTACAATATTAATATCTACGTTATATATACATGGACGTATAATTATTTATAAATAATTGAAAATAAATGAAAGTATATAATTTTGAAATAATTATGGAATAATCTGTTACGAGCAACGATCATTATTATATTTTTAATGAAAAAAAAAAAAATTTATACTGATTTGACGGAAATATGATTTTGTAAAATCGAGATATTTGAGACGGTGACTCATCGTGATAATTAGGAAGTATGAATGAAATTTTTTTTCAATCATTGGGGCGCATAATGTAGAGTAAGTAAAAATAATGAGGACGTATTTGTTTATTTTTCGTTATAAATGACAGATGCGCACCTGTTATAGGCAATTTAATTTCACGGATTTTGATTATATATATATATATAGCGCAACATGTGTGACGTCATAATTTTAGATTTTTCAATTTGTTATATTAACTGCAATTTTTATTCAAATAAAAAAAATTAAAAATACGTACTAAATATTTTTTTCTAAACTATCAGATTTTGAAGAAAAAAAAAATTTCATTTATACTCCCAAATTGCGCTTGACTCACCTGTCGAATTCCAGACGATGTCCTTCACCCGCGATACGCCAAATTTCGCCAATTCCACCGACCGAATGAGCCGCCGTTCCGATAACGACGAACAACGCGAGAAACATGAGAAACGCTTGAAACACATCGGTTATAAGAACGGCTCTCATACCACCGATGCTCGAGTAAAAAGCGCAAACCAGCCCGATAATTATGATACTTCCGGTTTTCGAGAGACCCGTTGTGGCTTCCAGCGCCAGCGAGGGAGCGTAGAGAACCACACCCGAGTACAACAGTAGCTGAATCCAATATACGAAGCTCGCTACGAGCCTTGCCTTCATACCAAAACGTTTCTCCAAATACTGAAATGAGAATTGATCGTAAAGATGTGGAGAAAAGAAAAAAAAAAAAAAAAAAAAACTGTCTACAATGCGTTATTGTCACCTCGTAGGCGCTCGTCGCTTGTAGCTTGTAAAATACCGGAAGAAATCCGTAACACACTATCGGCGTGCCCAGGAGATAGGAAAAATTTATCACTACGAATTGCGTTCCGAATGTATAATTTTCAGCCGAAACACCTAGCAGCGTGATCGCCGACATGAAAGATACCATGAGAGCTATACCGACTGGCACTATGCTCATTGATCTGTTTGCGGAAAAATATTCCTGGAATAACGAACAGAGAGAAATATGCATCTTTGGCTATCCTGAGACTGAGGGATAAGTACGCAACGGCTCTTACGGAGCAAAAGTAATAAAACATTATCGTTGTGGAACGAAACATCGATGACAAGATATTCATACGCGGGGAATTGTATGCGTACGCCCCGAAGATTGGACTATTCGTTTAGTACAAAAATCAATAATGGGAAAAAAAAAAATTTTTTATAAATTTTTTTCGTGCGAAACAAACTTTCCAAGGTTTAAAATTTTCGTTCTCTCATTCTTGTTTCGTTCATTGCAGTCTTGAAAAAACAATTTCCGATTCAAAAAAAAAAAAAAAGTACTTTTTTTCATATCCAAAGCATCCTATTTATTTCTTCAGATTTTTGCTCAAGCTGGCGCAAGATGAAACGAAAAGGCGGTAAAAAAAAAAAAAATGAAAATTACATTGCCCTTATTTCTTATATCGGAGAGTCAAAATAATTGATCCTCGTTCACAAAACAGTCTCGCTTCTTGCGGAATACTCGATATCCGCATTATTTTATAAAATAAGCTCTTTATCTCTCGATATTGAAAAAGTCGTTTAGAGCTCAGAGAACATTTCGCATGCTTGCAGCAGCGAGACGACGAATATTTCAAGGCATCTCGAAGAAGATATCAGGGTAACGATATATATATATATATATATATATATATAGTCGGCTTGGATAAAAGGAAAGTTCAATTTGTCAATTACCTCTGTTGTCCTCTGGCGACCTCCCGTCAATCTGTAGTAAATTCCGATGCCGACGCTGATACACAGCATTAGAACAATTACCAAATAATCTATCCATCCTAAAGTAGCCGTCGTAGCCATTCCAGTGCTCTGCGATATCAACGATCGTTAAAATATTTATGGAAAAAGCCCAGCTGCGCTGTGTGCCATGAATGATGATCGCGCACGGCTAATGCTCGGGCGACATGTGATATCGATGCCATAAAATGATATATCGCTCCGAGATAATACAAGGTGATTATAATCTGGGTATCTTTGGGTTGGAAATTGCTGTAGCATTAGCTATGTACGAAAGAACGTTTTACTATATTCATTGCGTCGCATAACAAATCCCATTAAGTAGATTTCGGTAAATCTCAGTGTATACTTAACGATAGTGCGCAAATAACTTTGAAGATTGCCTCGAACGCATGCGAGATGCTTGTTTAATGGATAATCCTTAATTTCGAACAATAATTTGACTACAAAGGGTTTCGACATTGCCGTTGGCTCACACAGTGAAATTTTGTCGCTTGCGAATCAAGATATAGTTGAGAAATGAAAAATAAAAAACGCATAAATCGACGACAGTTATAATGATTAATTCATTTCGTTTAATCGAATCTTAATTTTGTATGTAAATCGTTACTGCTATCGTCGAGTAATTTTGGGGATAAAAGCAAAAGAAAACGTTGTCATGCTCAAAATTCCGTACTATCTTGAGAAGAATAATTCCGTAAATGAAATAAAGTTTACGTTAGATTATATGCTAGAATTTGGGTAATACGAGTATATGGTTTGATTCACAAACATCAAATACACAAAAGTTGCGTAATATTTTAAAGCTAAGATGCATATTCGTAAATTATTCGTTAATCCTCCACTTGCGGACCATCGTCTTTTCATTATTTATTAATTTTTTCATTCAAGACTTACGCGAAATCGGTGAAGTGAAAATGTATCGAACGTGCCGGATGATAAATGAAGAATGAAACAACCACCTAACACCTAACACGAGACGATGTTTATTCTCACACTGCTCACCACACACTGTACACTTGTTCCGATTTTAATGGATCGCGCGTATTGAGAGTCGCGCATGCGCCTGGCATTTTTTCCGGTATGCGCAACACGTGACTCCTGCCTACTCGATTATTGAAAATATAAAACGGTTATGGACTTATAGCGTGTGCTAAAGCGACTGCGATGAGAGAAAACGTAAATGGGATTGATAACAGGATTGTTAAGGATTTATGTCGATAAAGTATTTCTCAAATCGCTATCGCCATTTTACGATGGCATGTGCGCCACATGTCTACGCACGTGTCTCTATCGAGACCGGAAACTTTCGCGCGAAATTCAAACATTTTCAATATATATGGAATTTTTTACGGATTTACAATTCATCATAGAGAATCAAAATAGATTTCGATGGATAATAAAAATCTTTTCATTCTTTAGAACATTCGAGCTGTCAAAATTTTCTAATAATTGTAGTACTAGCACAAATAAAGTGTATTTTCTATATAAAAATTATTATTTTCTAGAATATACAAGAATTGTTACTTTTTTCTTTTAAGAAAACGATGTTTCCACCTGTTTGAACGAACACACACACACATTCTCCGAATAAATTAACCAGTGAGGTTAGGTTTTTCCGTTGTAAAACCAAAATATAGTTATGCTATGCGAACTTTTACTGTATATCATCTCACTCACATACACGCGCCCTGCGCGGCCGGCGTATACCGCCGCGCTATCTCCCGGCCAATTTTTCACACTACATCTGGCAGTAATGGCTGTCGCGATTCGGGTGTGAGGTGACGTGTCCGTGTTTTTACTCAAATAATAAAACAGCAGGAGAAACTAAAAATAAAAAATGAATGCCTTTAAACGCGACAAGAAAGAAGAGGAAGATGGTAATTACTATTAACTCGCATAAAATTTTTTTTTTTTTTCAACATTAATGTTTATCATTTTTTTTTTAACATACACACAAGCACAGGTCACAAACTTTCGTGATTTACTCGTTTTGACAGTTAACAATACACGTTCACCTCGGATATTCATTCAATGTACTCGATCCTCCGTAAACGAGGATAATTTTTTCAAGCTTCGCGCGGTGGTGTTATCGAAATTACGTGTATTTCCCTAGGAGGTGGATACCCATTTCAATATTTGGAGAAGACAACGGTGCTTCAGGAAGCACGAACTTTCAACGATACGCCTGTCAATCCAAGAAAATGCGCTCATATACTGACGAAAATTCTCTTCCTGCTGAATCAGGGAGAACAGCTCGGTACGACGGAGGCAACGGAAGCTTTCTTCGCCATGACCAAACTCTTTCAATCGAGAGACGTAGTGCTGAGACGACTGGTTTATCTGGGTATCAAGGAATTAAGCTCCGTCGCCGAGGATGTGATTATCGTCACATCCAGCCTGACGAAGGACATGACAGGTAACAGGTTTTAATCTCGAAATAAAACAAAATTCATGAAAAAGACAAAAAATTTTTTCGGCGATTACAGTTATGAAGTAAAATTCAATTAATTGCTGCAATTTTAAAGGACTCGAAGAAAATTGCAATGATTTTCAGCGGGCTTAGTTAATTAAGAAACGAATTACGATCAATTTCGATTAATAAGCGATCATTCAGAATTACTATAGTGATAAATCAATTAATTGCCGCAATTTTAAGGGACTCGAAGAAAATTGCAATTATTTTCAGCAGACTTAGTTAATTAAGAAACGAATTACGATCAATTTCGATTAATAAGCGATCATTCAGAATTACTATAGTTATGAATCAATTATTTGCCGCAATTTTAAGGGACTCGAAGAAAATTGCAATTATTTTTAGCAGGCTTAGTTAATTAAGAAACGAATTACGATCAATTTGGACTGATAAGCGGTCATTCAGAATTACTATAGTTATGAATCAATTAATTGGCGCAATTTTAAGGGACTCGAAGAAAATTGCAATTATTTTCAGCGGGCTTAGTTGATATTACGGTGATTCTTGAATTTTCGTCGAATCTCGATAAGCCTGCGTACTCTCAAGTACCGACGCGATTAATAGGGCGGTGGAAAAAAAATTTGAATTAAAAAAAAAAAAAAAAAAACCCCCCAGGTAAGGAGGATCTTTACAGAGCGGCGGCGATTCGAGCTCTCTGCACGATAACGGACGGTGCCATGCTGGGAGCGATCGAGAGATACATGAAGCAAGCTATCGTCGATCGTTCGCCGGCCGTCTCGAGCGCCGCGCTCGTCTCTTCCCTTCATCTGACCAACGTTTCCGGCGACGTTGCCCGTCGCTGGGCCAACGAGGCCCAGGAGGCCCTGAACTCCGAAAACGTCATGGTCCAGTATCATGCCCTCGGTGTTCTCTATCAGGCACGAAAATCCGACCGACACGCGGTGATAAAGCTCGTCGCAAAGCTCATGAGAACAAGCCCGAAGAGCCCGTACGCCGCTTGCATGCTCATCCGCATGGCTTGCAAGCTCCTCGATGACAATCAGGAGGGCGCCGAGCTCCTCGAATTCATCGAATCGTGCCTTCGTCACAAATCCGAGATGGTCGTTTACGAGGCGGCTCATGCGCTCGTGAATCTCGGTCGCAGCGGTATACGCGAAATTGCACCAGCGATAAGTATACTCCAGCTTTATTGCGGCTCGCCGAAACCTGCCGTAAGATTTGCCGCTGTTCGTACCCTGAACAAAGTCGCAATGTCACATCCCGCAGCTGTTACCGCATGCAATCTCGATCTTGAGAATCTCATTACCGATCCAAACAGATCAATAGCCACCCTCGCTATAACGACACTTTTAAAAACCGGCGCCGAGAGCTCCGTTGATCGTTTAATGAAACAAATTGCCACATTCGTATCGGAGATCTCGGATGAATTCAAGGTCGTCGTTGTGCAGGCAATACGCGCTCTTTGCCAGAAATTTCCGCGAAAACATGCCGTGTTGATGAATTTTTTGTCGGCAATGCTGAGAGACGAGGGTGGCCTCGAGTACAAGGCAGCGATCGCCGATACGATAATCGCCATTATGGAGGGCAACGCCGAGGCCAAGGAAGCCGGTATGGCTCATCTGTGCGAATTTATCGAGGATTGCGAGCACACCTCACTCGCCGTTCGTATACTTCATTTGCTCGGTCAGGAAGGACCAACCTCGAAGCAACCGTCGCGCTATATTCGTTTTATTTATAATCGCGTGATACTCGAGAGCGCGAGCGTTAGAGCAGCCGCGGTAACCGCGCTCGCGAGATTCGCCGCTTCCTGCCCGGATTTATTGCCAAACGTGCTGGTTTTACTGTCGCGCTGTCAGCTCGATTCCGACGACGAGGTTCGCGATCGCGCCGCATACTACTGCGCGATACTTCAACGAAAAAATGATTCGACAATTTTGCCCCTCGTGCAGCCACCCTTGCTTTCCATTCCGAGCCTCGAGCGTGCACTGCGAAGCTACGTGAGAAGTCCCATGGACGAACCCTTCGACATATCTCAGGTAGGGAGAACGAAGTATTTGAAAACAAAAGAAAACAAACAAAAGATGCACAGGGAATATATTGAAAAAAAAAAAAAATCTCATTCGAACTAATGAAAAAAACAAAATATTGATTTTTTTTACGTTCTTATGATCTTAAGATATCGCGGGTTTAATTTAATAAGGCTCGCAAGTGCCATTGTACGACCTTTTTCCTTATTGCCAAAATCGGCAGGTCGTATACTTTTTTTCTTGTGCATTTACGCGAATCGCGTAAAATGTTCGATAAACGTTGAAATTTAAATTTGACGACTCAAGATCGGACCCAACTGAAGGGGGAATAATCGCGTAAACTAATTAGCGTGGGTTGTAAACGAAATTATATACGACTTTCTGGCATTTGGTAAAAGTAAAAACGTAGCAGAGGTGTTTGGAAAAAAAACCTCCAAAATGAGTCAACGGGGGATGGGGACCTTGCGGTTCTGATTTGAGATAAGAAAAAATCGGAGTAACTAATTTCGTAAGGTCGTATGCGCCGCATAACCATTTTTTTTTAAATTATTTTTATCGTTTCCGTTTGAAAATTTTCAGCAGCACACGCGATATTTCCCAAAATAATGGAGTCAAAAAATCTTTAAACGAAGCATAGAATGATTAATTTTTTCTCAGGAACCATCAAACAAGCACATAATTTAAAATACAAAGATATAAAAATATGATATTTCTTATTGGCAACTTGTGATGATATATGAACGATTTTTACCAGGCAAAACGAGTATTAAAAAAAAATCTCAAAACCAGAAGGTCGTATACGCCGTAAATTCAAAAAAAAAAAAGAAAAACCTAAAACCAGAAGGTCGTACCTTGGGCGAATACGTTCTTTGAGCATTAATCCTTCTTTAATAAGAACCTAAAACCAGAAGGTCGAATTCGCCAGCATACGACCTTCTTCTGTTGGGTTTTCAAATTCCGAATTTTTCATCATTTTTAACAAAAAATGACGGAAACAAAAAAAAAAATTATACGACCTTATGTCACTAAAATCGTTTTTTTTTGGCGCTTACGACCTTGTTCCATTACCCACGCATTATTTTCATGCTCGTTGGAACTTTGCCTGTTTCGTCAGCGCGAGATTCGATTTGAAACAAAGTTCGCCAAGATTCGCGTTAAAAGTTGGAAACGTAAAAGCTCATCGTTTTGGCAATTTTACCATGGGATATTTCGATGATTGTAAATTTTCGAGAAAAACAACGCATCGAATGATGAATTTTCTTTTTGTCTTCGTTTTATCGATTTGGAAAGAGCTTTGAAGCATAATTTTTTCAAAAACATCGAAACAAAAGTTATATTTTCTAAAACCCGAGAATAACCGCGTTTACTCAATGTTTCGAAATTAATTTTTTTTTTTTTTAATGTCAAAAAAATCGTCGCTCTTCCTCAAGGTACCGGCGGCGCAAACTGTCGAAGAACCCATGCAAACGGATATACAGCTTACGGCGAAACCGCAGCAGCCTCGACTCACAAGGGAGGAAAGTTATGCGGAAAAGTTGTCTCAGGTTCCGCAATTAGCCTCGGTAATCAACGAATTCTCGCTCTTCAAATCATCGCCGATATTCGAGCTCACCGAGTCCGAGACCGAGTACAACGTCAAGTGCGTCAAGCACTCGTTCGCCGAATATCTCGTTCTTCAATTTGACTGTCTCAACACTCTGTCCGATCAGCTTCTCGAGGACGTCAGGGTCGCGGTCGAAGCACCGGATGGGTGAGCGCCTGAATTAATTTTTTTTTTTTTTCTTTCGATATAGCTTCGAAAACGAGTTATTGGTTGAAAAAAAAAAGAAGATAATTTAAATAAACTGAAAATTGACAAATTAATTTAAAATCAATTAATTTCAATGTTAAATTTAATTGAATAAATTTATTAACGTTCCCCCGTGCAGATACACGGTAGTTTGCGAAATTCCATGTCCTCGACTCGCATACAACGAGCCCGGAACAACGTACACGGTATTGATCTATCCCGAAGACATTCATGCGAGCGTAGCGACCATTCCCACGACTCTGCGTTTCGTGGCCCGTGACTGCGATTCCGCTACTGGATTGCCGGAAACCGAGCAAGGCTATCACGACGAATACATGGTAAGGATCTTATATTTCTTCAAATTCTCATTTTTAAATATTTACTCCGGGCTACTCGAAGTACCTGCTGCGGCTTAAGAAAAAGAAAAAAGAAAAAAAAAACGAATGTTCGTACGAAATTTTTCGAAAAAAAAAAAAAAAAGAAGAAAAGTAATTTCAATCGATGATCCAATCGATTGGCAATTATGCACGAAACATATTTTTTTTTTTTTCCTTTACATTTTCGTTCTGAACGTAAAATTATATTTTCACACGTTTATTCATCTTCGTAACATTCCTATTGCGTGTAAGAACAAGGCTTCATTTTTATTCGCAACAAAATTCGCGCGCGATCGAGTATTTCTCGAGAGAATATTTATTTATTTATTTATTTATTTATTTATTTATTTATTTATTTATTTATTTATTTAAACCATACGATATATATGGGTATAAAATAACATAATATTGCATCCTACTGAGACACCCAGCAACATATTTAGTGGGCCCCGGTGCGTAGGTTCGATCAGTAAGAAAATCATAATAACGAAAATATAATTTAGTTGATCTCCTATTGCATCTCAACTAAGTGCGCAGATTTGTACCTGTTACCTGTAATCTGTATATCTATTTATACACAATCAGCTGTATAATCCTGTTTAATGAAATTATTATACAAGATTTTTCTCAATTTTTTTCTCATCATCGTGCGTCAATTTTTTTAGATCAACTGATAAATTATTAAAATCTAATAGGGCTACGAGTTAGGCATTTTTTCTCATCCGAGTTTTAGATATTTTGGATACTGTAATTGACTTATTTCTCGTAATACTACATACAAGAATTTTGGTAAATATCACGAAGTTCTTTATAATAGAAAGGTAATGCTTCGACATGAAAAGTTTGAATAATATTACGAAATTCATACTCACGTTCATACTGAGAAGTGAAATAATTGTTATTACGGTTTATGAGTTTCATGAGTTTTTTTTTTCTGTAACGCAATGATCTTGTTCAAAACATTGTTATACGCACCTTCCCCAAGCAATAATACCATACGAGACAATACTGTTTTTTAAGCATAAATTTACTGAGTTTTTTTAAAACAAATTATATATCTGGTGCGTGTAACAATACTTTGTACATGTTCCTCCCATCTGACCCTGGGATCAAAAATAAATCCTAGGTATTTGGTGTATTCGACTCGTTTGACATTCTCATTATTGATCGAGACATTCAGGTCCCTGGGGACACTGTCTGCGTACGCACCGAATGCGATAAATACTGTTTTACTAACGTTCAAGGAAAGCCTGATTTGTTAGTAACCAAGAGGATGTTAATGACAACAGTTTTTTCATAGTATCCTGCACCTTGATGCCAGGATTAGTGCGAAAACATGATTGCAGTATCATCCGCGCATAGGAAATTATATTTCCCTCAGGCAAAATGCTTAACAAGTCATTAATATAATAGTCCATTGACAAATTATACCGAGTCTTTGCGATTATGTGAGAGCGTATGAGAATATGATAAAGGATAAAAAATGAGAGTAGCAAAGTAAGATAATACGATGGTAGGATATTGTAAGCATATTATTGAGAAGGTGTGAGAGGATGTGTGGAAGAACGGAGGATACGTAAGATTAGTAGGGAAGTTAAGTTGTAAATGAGAGCAGGAGCGAACCAAAAATGTGAATAAATTATATTGATATAAGGTGTAGTATATATATAAATATATAATATAATATAGAGAGATAGGTATGATATTATATATAAAAAGCATATAAAATATTAACAATATGGTTGCTGTTACAAGGTGATGTAAAAGTTTATATTCTAAAGCCCTAAAGGGCAGGAATGGCTAAATAAATACATACATACATAATAGTCCATTTTAGGGTCTCTGCTATTTGTAATATATTAATAATATTTATATTATATATTAAAATATTATATAATATATTATATATAGTATATATATATATAATATTATTACTATATTAGTATATATATAATATATATATATACTATATACTATATAATATATTATATAGTATATATTAATAATAATAAAATGTATATAGTGATCCAACGGATCACTATATACATGCTTATTCAATTTCACCACTTGCTTCCTATTATTTAGATAACTTTTTAAAAGGTCCGCAATCTGACCCCTCAAGCCAGCTTTTTGAGCAGCACCCGATGATTAACTGTGTCGAAAGCCTTTGATAAATCCAAAAAACGTTATCATTGCACGATCACTTACATCTAGTTTCTCATAAATGTACTTCGTTACGAAAGCCAAAGCTTCTTTAGTACCAGCCCCTTTCTTAAAGCCGTAATTCATTTGTGCGATACTACATTATGCTGCAACAAAAATTCATATAGTCTATCATAATATAGTCTAATTATTATTTATATTATTATATTATATTATAAATAATTATATAATATATAATTATAAAATTATATATTATAAATAATATAAATATAATATAAATATAATATTTATAATATAAATTTAAAAAAATAAATATATATATTATAAATAATTATAATATAGTCTATACCTTTCGCATACTTTAGCCATGTTTGATATTAATTATATAGGCCTATAATTGCTAGTATTATTTCCATCACCGGTTTTAAAAATGGTTACTACCTCTGCTTTTTTTAGCTCATTTGGTCGTACAGATTGTTGAATATGTATTCCAGAGCATATAGAGGATATATCTATATATATATATATATATATCAACGACCATCCGATTTTTCATTGTTACAGCTCGAAGATCTGGAGGTGACGTTGGCCGATCAGATGCGCGGCTCGGGTGGACGCGGATTGGACTTTGGCGCTGCTTGGGAAACGACGAATTCACGTGGTTTCACGGCCGTGGAGGAGACATTCGCGCTCGGGGCAACGGTAACGAGCCTCGAAGGAGCAATCCAGAGTCTCGTCGGATTTTTGGGTCTCGAAGCGGCCGAACGAAGCGACCGCGTACAGCCGGGCGTCACTGGCCATGTATTGCTCCTTCACGGCGCATTCCGAGGTGGCAAAGAGATCTTTGCTCGTGCGCGACTCGCCATCTCGAATGGGCAGGTAACGATGCAACTGTCGTTGCGCTCTCAGGATCCCGATGTCGCCGAGCTCGTACTGTCTTCCGTAGGATAAACGATGATCGACGAATTTCGAGAGGCGATTCAGCGATACACATCGATCGGAGGACGGAGGTGTACAGAACAAGGAAATAATTACTCTAGATCGTGTAATTTTTTTTTTTTTTTATCATAGGGCTTCGCCAATTTCGATGAAAACCATTTTTTTTCAATTTTTTTTTTTCATTGTACCACAGTTATTTACGTTAATATCGTTGTATCTGCACGATTGAGTGGAGCTATCGATAATATACCTATTAATAAATACAATAAAAGATATAATTCGGTGAATCGTACACATTGTTCAAAAGTATTCCTGGCCGGAAGCCTTCTTTTTGCTTACCGACTGACGGTAAAACAGAGTGTATGGTTTTTTTTTTTAACGACCGACATTTCTAAACTGCGAAACCGAATGATTTGAAATTTATATAATTAGATAATTCCGTAGACCTTGGTCTAGAGCCTTATAGTTATAAAATGTAAAAATTCAAATTTTTGGCTAAAATAGAAGTAGATGTAATAATTATTGTACACCTTAATTTCAAAATGTCTGGCTATTAGGCTCTGTGGACGAATAAAAACTGACAAGCAAGCATTCTTTTTTTGTTACTGTACGTGGAAAATTAGGGGGGAGCACAGCATTTGTTCAAAAATTTAAACGTAGGAATAATTTGCTCTGCGGATATAGTTCGCAAATATTCCACTGGCGCTACTTTCGCCGGTCTTGAATGCCTGAATTTTCTTTTGTTTTGTCCAATTTTTTAGTCTGCAGACTATTTTCACGAATCTTCGGGGTGCTTACTGACGAATTAAAATAAAAATCTGTATAATCGCTTTCGAATCGAATAATTCACGAATTTGATACAATTGTCCCGAGTTCTCTACAATTTGGGATATAAGAAGCACAACTTAACCGACAATGTGCTGGCAATAAGAGCGCGCTCTTCTTTGATCTTACCGACTGCGGTCGGTCTGTGTGTCTCCCATTTACCGCCGACAGCCAGCCCCTCACGTACGGCAAGAGAGACTGCACACACACACATACGACGGGTGCGGGTTCTTTGGCAGACAGATTGTTTGTTCATCTTTCGTTTCGTAGAAAAAAAAATGGCCGCGGTACTGGATGAGGTCGGCAAGTCCGCCGAAAAACTCATTGATGACGAGAAGGAAGTAATAATCGACGGGGAGGATGAATCCGGACCCGTCGATGCAGCGAAAAAGAAGAAAAAAAAGAAAAAGAAAAAGAAGGCCGGTGAGTACGAATTTACGCGTATCTTTTCATTTTTTATTTTTTTTATTTTCCGGCCCCTCGTGTGTCCCCGCTCTCCGATCGACGATAAACATTTCCAACGACCCTCGTTCATTCGTTCTTAGCTGCGTGTCTTTTTTTTTTTTTTTTTTTCGTACGTCGATCGAATATTTTTTCAACGCGGATTCTCGTTGTTATATGCATTCGATTATAATTTTTGTTTCGGCACTACGAAGCTCTTCATCGAAATTATACGTTTCTTATATTAGCATTGCAATAAAAAAATATATATATATATATAATATTTCAATCTTTTCAAAGATCATATTTTTTGGTCGAAAAACCGGCTCGAGAGTAATTATAAATATTTCGTGTAAGTATACTTAAAGCCTTAAAGCTGAAATGCTAAGCTCCGAATAGGTGGCAAGTCGCTAAATATCTGGACTCTATTAATTTTAGCTTCAATCTCTGTTTGCGCTGCGTGTTATCTCTCTCTTTTTCATAGTAACTTTTCTTCATTGTCGTACCAAATTATGCGTGGAAATATTTTTTATCATAATATTGTACAATCGTAAACAGTAATTAAATAAATGATTATGGATTGAATGGATTAAAAAAAAAATTTCCACAACAGGAAAGTCGCCTATTACACCCCTATCTCATTTTCCATTAATATTTCCATTAATAAAATAATTAAGAGAAGAATATCGGTATATTCTTCTCCTATTGTACTGGTCACTGCCCCAAGAGGCATTTGCCTCTTACGTTGATATTGTATTGTATTTTTATCGTGACAAAAAATCTATGTTGGCTGAATATTCTTTTTTTTTTTTTTTTTTTTTACAAATTGTTTATGTTTGCAAATCCGGCTTGAAAGAGCGCAGGATTTTGAATAATATAGCAAGAACCATATCCTCTCCTTTCGATGCTTCATTTGTGTCCCTCATTACATCGAGCTACTCTCCTATTGTTATGACTTCATTTATTCATAGAAAAAGAAAATACCTCTTGGATCTCTGAGATAATTTTGCAGTATAGTAATAAATATAATTTCATAAAAACACGATTGAAACGCTACCGGTCTTATACAGGAAGGAAATAAATTTTTTTCCCATAACGATGCGTCACAGTATTTTGCCTAAAAAAAATTTGTGATCGCCGATTATCCATATCGCAGGATCCATTTTTATATTTTCTCCCTTTGTCTCTTTTTCCATGAAAAAAAGTCATTACCGTAAGAGTCAAATAACAAAGTGAATTGAAAAATAAAAAAAAAGTCAAAACAAATTCGATCGATAGGATAAATAAATATTCTCGTGTCAGGAGGTAACGATGCCATTCCACCGGAGGAAGAGGATGATGGTAATACAGATGAAAACGGCGTTGCCGAAGCCGCAGCTTCGGCGTTAACCGAGAACGGAGGAGAGAACGAAGAAGCCAAAAAGAAGAAGAAGAAGCGCAAGCCGCGAGGCAAAGGCGGCAAGCAACAGACCGATCCTCCCTCCGTTCCGATCGCCGAATTATTTCCCGATGGTAATTTTCCCGAGGGTCAAATAATGGATCATCCGTCGGCCGCCGGCGTCGACGATAAAACGGCGAGGGACAGATTCACGAGCGAGGAAGCTCGGGCTCTCGACAGAATGCAAAATGATATTTACAACGAGGCGCGACACGCGGCCGAGGCTCATCGCCAGACGAGAAAACATATTATGAATTGGGTTTGTATTTTTTTTTGAATTTTTTTTTTATTTTACTGAATTTTTACGCACAAATTTTCATTGGACAAAAAATTATTACGAAACTTGCAATTTTATGCAAGAAAGCTACGTCAGGAATCATTCGATCGGTTCGATGAATGAACAGTGAAAATAAAAAAATATAAATATCAATTTACTTGCGAGAATAGTCTACTTTTGCCTGCGATTGCCCGCAGGATGAATTTGATTTTGTAATTTCAAAAAAAAAACGTATAATAATATAATAATATAAATATAATAATATAAATAATATAAATCATTTCCACTATTGCTAACGCTTTTCCCTGGCATTTTTAGCCCCCGGAACCAGAAAAAAAAAACAAAAAAAAATGTTTACACGATTTTCGACTTCGAGACAATACTGGAAATGATTTTTTTTTTTGTTTTTTTTTTAATCCTATTTTCGTTGCATCGTTGGAATGCAACGAAAATACGTTTTTATAAAAAAAAAAAAAGAAAAAAAAATCATTTCCACTGTTGCCGACGCTTTTCTCTGGCATGTTTAGCCCCCGGATCCCGAAAAAAAACAAAAAAAAAAAACTGAAAAAAAATGTTTAAACGATTTTTGACTTCGAAACAATACTGGGAATGATTTTTTTTTTTCGTTTTTTTTTAAATCCTATTTTCGTTGCATTCAAACGATGAAAATTTCATCAATATCACATACCGGTATGTGTTTATCACATTTACTCCACGTAGTTCATCTTTACATTCTCGATGAAACGAGACATATGTCCGGGGCTGAGAAGCGTAGACTGGTTGTATATAGGCATAGGTTTTTCGTAGTTTTCCAGGAGGGGAAATTTAAGTAAAACAATATATATATATAAAAACAAAACAAAATATATATATAAAAACAAAACAAAATATATATATAAAAACAAAACAAAATATATGTATAAAAACAAAGCAAAATTTAAATGAATTCACCGAAGGATATTGAATAATCTCTATTGTTGAAAATTAACAGCCATTTCTTTCAGCTAGGTACTTTTTTTAGTTGAAAAATGATTTAAGAGTCAACCCTGCGCATGTCTATTATTTTTTTTGGCACTATCGCGAATTCACACGTGCAAGTGAATTTCGAGGGATAAATTCTCGAAGACGAGAGAATATTTTAGGAATTTTTTGTGATTAAATGATTCCTTATCCAAAACTGTTGTGAATGAAATATCAGCTATCAACGCAATAATAATTATTATTATTATTATTATTATTATTATTATTATTATTGTTATTATTGCATGAGTACATTGGAATTTTACAAACAAGAGATACGATTTAATAAAAATCCGTAATGTATCCTGGATCACTATAGCTGCATAAGCGCATAGAGCCCTTGTCCTCCACTCAGGGTTTGAGTAATTTCTGTTTCGCAATATTTTTAGTAGTTGGTGTAAAAGGAAAATGATTTCCCCCCTTTTTTTTATGTCAAAGATTAAAAACTGGTAACAAAAATAAATAATAAAAAAAACGATTTACTCAAGGCAGTATGAGCACGAGCTTAAAGATCAGATAAAAATTTGAATTTTTTTTTTTATGGTGTAGCAGAAGTGTATAGGATAATGCCTGTAAAATTTTAAAATGGGTCACCGACTCTGGGACAGAACTCTGGGTCAGAATTCTGGGCTGACGCAACTTCGAAACAGAAATTCGTACCTTTCACGATTAGATACGATCAATATTAAAACTGTTAAATGTTCAGAAAACTATCACGATTACATACGTTCCATAAAAAAAAATGGGGGTTGACGAACCTTTTGACACATAATTATCGATTTTAAGGAAATTTTTCGAGTGCGTCGGATTATGAGCGGTCCGACTCTCTCTCTTGTTTCATGCGTCCCCCTCGCTCATCGCGCTCATTTCCGCTTATTTCCCGCCCACAGTTCTGCTCGTTCTACCTTAAATCAACTAGCCACTGATATACATTTACCTTAAACTGGAAAGCTTATTGAAAAAAAAAAAAACGTTTTCAGTCTGATTATAAAAAATCCTCAAACAAATAAACGATTCATTTCGCATTGTTCAAATTTATCAAAAAATAAATCACCCTTGAAGTTTCGGAAAGGTTTTATTTTTCGTTTACATTTTTCTCAGAGTCCCAAACCAAGTTACCCCATTTAAAAAAAAAAAAAAAAAGTAAAATTCAATGCGATATATATTGGATTGAGATATATGTCTCAATTAATCGTTTTGTACATTCAGGTGAAACCCGGTATGACGATGATCGAGATTTGCAACGAGCTCGAGAATACAGCGAGAAAATTGATCGGGGAGGACGGTCTCAAGGCCGGTCTGGCATTTCCTACAGGCTGCTCGCGCAATCATTGCGCCGCTCATTACACACCGAACGCCGGCGATCCAACCGTTCTCTGTTACGACGACGTAACGAAGATCGATTTTGGTACTCACATAAACGGTCGTATAATCGATTGCGCGTTCACTCTAACATTCAATCCGAAGTACGATAGGCTCATCGAGGCCGTTCGCGACGCGACGAATACGGGAATCAAGGCGGCCGGTATAGACGTACAGCTCTGCGACGTCGGGGCTGCTATACAGGAAGTAATGGAATCTTACGAGGTTGAAATCGATGGAAAAACCCATCAGGTTAAATCGATAAGAAATCTCAATGGTCATTCAATATCGCCTTATCGAATTCACGCTGGTAAAACCGTGCCGATAGTCCGAGGTGGCGAGGCAACGAGAATGGAGGAAAATGAATTTTATGCCATCGAGACATTCGGCTCGACGGGCAAGGGCATAGTTCACGATGATTCGGATTGTTCGCATTACATGAAGAGCTTCGACGCCGGTTACGTTCCGCTGAGACTTCAGAGCAGCAAATCATTGCTGAACACGATCAACAAGAATTTCAGTGAGTACAACGATATCCGCATTGACCCTTCGCAATGATAATCGTTGCGATTACTCACGAAATTTTCCGAGCGCAAAACTTATATTTCTCTCTTTCTCGCTCTCTCTCTTTCTCTCTCTCTTTTGATTGGTTTTTCTCGTATCTGACTGATCGAACTCGAAAAAGTTATCGACGATCATGGCAATTACCATAACTGGCTTCCTGCAACTTCAAGAGTTCCTCAAGGCTCCGTTTTGGGTCCACTCCTTTTCACTCTCTTTATTAACAACATTGTAACAATGCATGATATTTATACTTATATTTATATTATACTTATATATATTATATTATATTATATAGTATTATATTATATTATATTATATAGTATTATATTATATTATAGTATATAGTATTATATATTATATTATGTTATATAGTATATTTATATTATACTTATATTTATATTTATACACAGCGCATGATATTTGCCGATGACACTCGGATTTATCTCGGCTATCTTCCATTTGAGCCACTTCGGGCTCTTCGGCATTGCTAAATTTTCCACTAACAACGGCCCAAAGTTCAATCTTGACCAAGTCCAAGATGCTCTTACCGTGTCAGCAGTGCTTTCATACGTAGAATTGATTTCTCCAAATTACCAGAGATATCTGTGAACGTAATTTGGTGGGGAGGGGACAATTGAAAGTGATTTATCCTGGAAATCGCATGTTCAACACCTCTCGCATCATTTTTCCCTTCATAAATTGAAATTTCATCGGACGGCTCTTTCTCAGGATCTTAGGGCGTACCGGATTTCCTCTTTAATATTTCCTATTCTCGACTATTGCTGCGTAATCCACCACGAGCTCACGGCAGAGCTCAATTCGAAACTTGAACGCTTTATAAACTGTTGGATCGGATTTATATTTGACCTTCGGGCGCGATGTACACATCACACCGTACAGGCGGTGGTTTGGCTGACTGTCCGTAAATGCGAGGCGATTGTACTTTCTCGGCTCAAATATGTTCAATATTCTCCGGCGAAAAGCACCCCCGTGAATTCTTGAGCGTTTTACTCAAACATCGTAATATCGTATGATTATTAGGGTGTGTCGAAAATGAACTTTTTTTTTTTTTTTTTTTTTTTTTTCTTCGTTCCTACCACTCGAAACTTTAGGTTTTGACATTGAAGAGGCCCTCGTTCGAGGAGGGCGCTGTAGCTTGAATTTTAGAGGTCTCTCAACGAGGATTTATGTTTCCCATCTGATTAACGCGTAAAAAAAAAAACGTTTTTCGTTCAAAATGATGTCGGGCAACCAAAAAAATTGGCGATTTCTGTGTTTCTTGGCTTATTTGAAAGCATGACTCATCCCCTAAAATATGATAAGTCATTTTTTGACTTGCCGTGTTCCAATTCTTTTACGCCACTTTTCGACCACTGTAGTCACTTTTTCAAGTTTACAAAGTTTCCAAGGTATCAATGAGTCCAAAATGAATTGCTACAAGTATCGATTGTTGATTATTTATATTCGTATCAACAATCAATACTTGTAGCAATTCATTTTGGACTCATTGATACCTTGGAGACTTTGTAAACTTGAAAAAGTGACTGTAGTAGTCGAAAAGTGGGGTAAAAAAAAAAAATTGGAACAAGGTAAGTCGGAAAAACGACCTATCATCGTTTAGGCGATGAGTCATGCATTCAAATAAGCCAAGAAACACAGAAATCGCCAATTTTTTCGGTTGCCCGACATCATTTCGAACGAAAAACAATATTTTTTACGTGTTAATTAGATGGGAAAGCTGAATCGCTCGTTGAGCGACCTCGAAACTTCAAGCTACAGCCGCCCTCCTTGAACGAGGACCTCTTTAATGTCAAAACCTAAAGTTTTGAGTGGTAGGAGCGAAGAAAAAAAAAAAAAAAGTTCATTTTCGACACATCCTAATGATTATGGATAATTTTTCCGGGCGAGTCATTGCGTTCTTTTTGTTTTTCGTATATTACCCTTAAACCATTATTTTTAGTTATTATTAATCCGCGGGCGCGTGAAATCAGAGAGAGTTTTTCGGCTCATTGAGTTCTCTTTTATTTTGTCACCGATTTAGTATGTTATCTTTATCTATCGATCAGTCATTACACTTAATTTGTATGTTTTTGCCTATTTTTTTCGAGCTGAATGTCTTCGCTATTGCTATTATGCAGTATCCTATACGCTTATTCTATATCCTTCTCGCTTATATTATATTATCTTGTTGTTTTCGTCTTGCCAAAGGCGCGGCAACGGCGCAATAAAATAAATCAATCGATCTCTCCTCCAGGTACATTGGCTTTTTGCAAACGCTGGCTGGATCGCGTCGGTTGCACCAAATATCAGATGGCACTGAAGGATCTCTGCGACAAGGGCGCGGTCGAAGCTTATCCGCCGCTGGTCGATGTCAAAGGATGCTATACCGCCCAGTTCGAGCATACCCTCGTTCTGCGTCCCAACTGCAAGGAGGTCATCTCGCGCGGTGACGATTACTAAATCGTTGGCGCGAAAATTCCGCCGATGAAAGGAAAAAAATAACAAAGAAGCAAGAGCAGAACCCCCGCCGCGCTTCGATCCCGGACTCTAATGCCGAAGCCCGCTTAACGAAGCGAATAATCAAAGGTGAATTATCGCTCCGGCGCTAGAGTCAAAAATAATAATTTAAAAAAAAAAAAAAATACATATATATATGTCCATTCCCGCTAACTTTCTCGATCGTGCAAAAACTTGGTATTTTTTTTTTTTTTTTGTCTTACCAAAGCACGTTTTTACAAACGCTTTTTCGGCAGTCCGCATTCTCGCGGGAGAATTTTGTATCGTCGTTTTTTTCCTTTGCCATATTCTATATATATATAATATCGATTTTTCACAGCGTTATTTTTTTAACGTTTTGGTTTTTTTTTTTTTTTTTCTTGTTTTATTATTGTTTTTATTTTTTTTTTTCTTTATCGAACATCGAGGAAGAGTCGGAAGGCTAATATTAATGTTAAATAAAATATATTTGGAATTTTTATTTTCTTACAACGAGATGAACCCCCCCCCCCCCCCCCCCCCCCACCTCTCGTTCATCCTTGGAAGGAGTTGAGTGAAAAATAATTATGTGATCAGACTGAGAACTTTTGAAAAATTTCTACGCTCATTTATTTCATCGAGATCATAGAAGTTTTATAATATATATAATTAAGGAATGCGAGATTGCATCGATAAACTAATTTACAGTGTAAAGACAACTATCGTTCATCGTAAAACACAAGTTGAATGGTTATTTTTTTTTTTTTTTCAAGTAATATGGTACAAATAATTAACTTAATCGTGGAAGCGATTCACGTCGTAAATTATGAGCAATATTAATCTTATAATATGCGGATTCGTTCGTGCTTGATCAGGGGAGGGGCTGAGGGACTTCAATGTGATCTGTTTGTCTTTTTTAATATATATATATTTTTTTTTTCTTAACTATACTTTTCTTACGTATAAACTTTGAATTGTACGTGGTCCCACGGTTCAGGCGGCTTTGAGACAAAACAAAATGGGAAATGGAGGGGAAAGATATTATCTTGTCATTTTACGAAAAAACAATATTTCTCATAAACGATTGAAAACGTATCGACTGTACGGTCGTGCCTGATCAGTGAATTAAAAAAAAAAAAAAAAAAAAACCTGTTACAACTTTTCACGAGAAATCTACATGAATCTTAGCCTTTGTTCGATCCGATGTACAACTATTATAATTAACAATTTACTTATAAATTCCTTGATTTTTTGCAATTTTGAAGCCGAAAAATTTTCATTTCAACTTTACATTTGAAAAATTTGTAACAATCGTCGAATTTAAATTGTAAAAATATTTTTTATGAGCATTACCCAAAGCGGATGTTTCACAATGTTTATTTATTTTTTTTATTTTTTTATTCTGGTATGACTAAGGTCAGATCCTTGGCTCATCTTCAATGATCTTTGATTCGATGATTAAAAAAAAAAAAAAAATTCAATCGTGACGAGCTTTTGTAAATATAAATTCTATGAGACTCGTGCTGGCTGAGTGTGATTGGTCCATTCGAATATTTGGCCTCAATGCCTCATTGAGATCCAGCCCCCCCCCCCCCCCCCCCCACAGATGAAATTTTCTAGCCATTTTTTTTTTTTTTTAAATCGCCTCGATTAACTCCGTTTTGCCGCTTGCATCAATCCCCGGAATATGAAAATCTTTGGAACTTCCATGAATTCGCAGATTTTTATGCATTTAATGAAATTCGTTCGAACAGAGTGACGCTATTTTTTTTTTTTTCTCAATCAAGACATAATATATATTTTTTTTTCATCGATTCCCTTCTGCTTTCCTTCCACGTTGTACTCGTGAATGAATTATTCAAATGATTCACGATTACAAAAATTTATAACGAAAGAACGTGGAACAAAAAAAAGGTGCTAGGACTTTTTCTTTCGGAAATTGGACGAATATCAGAATAAAAAATATGGCGTCGTTGAAAACAAAACAAAAAAAAAAAAAAAACAAAAAAAATCGTATTCTCACGATTTTTTGAACAAATGCATGAAGTAGATCATCGACAAATCTTGAGAGTTCCGGCAACGATTTTTGTATTTTAGAGGATGGCAACGTGATAAAACAAAGATTTATCGACAAAAATGATTACGTAAGCATTCGGTGGCGTCCTGGATCGTTTTAACGGACTCTTGCACGAACATCCTTCTAATATTTATATATATATATATATATATATGCTTATGTACAGTCGGTAAACGCTTTGGATATATACGTAGAAAAATGACAAAGTTATTCGCTATCTATCATCTTCGTTTTTCTCTCTCCCCACTTTTTTTTCGGGTCTGTAACAACTTTTTGAAACAAGATTCTCTATATTCTTGTGTATATATATATATATATATGTGTGTGTGTATATGTACTTAATTACTGGGAATCCGTACGAGTCCGTAATTTCGCTCTTGCGTCAACCAGAGGATTCGGTGGCTCGACGGATTGAGGCTGCTCCTGTTTATCAATGAAAAAGCAATTTCCATGAGTTTCATACTTAAACTTTGGTCAAAAAAACTCGGTATAGGATTTTTTGGGGGGAAAAAAAAAAACATTTTTTATTCGACCCTCGAAATCTCGCGCTATCTAGGCCAACTGGAAATATTTTGCTGATATCCAGAGTTCTAATCCATCGATTTAAATGTTTTTGTTTTGTTTTTTTTTTTTTTGTTAATTGGTAAGCCAAACGTATATAAATTAAAAAAAAAAACCGAGAAGAAATGTTTAATAGGGCTGTGGGGCGTATGAGCCGTTCGCTCAAAGAATGAACTAAGTCAAATTTGATCGTTTTGAGAAAAAGCGATTTAAAGATTCAGCATTGTATTGCAAGCAATGTAGGCGCGCAATTTCAACCAATCGCAAAAAAGTCAATAATGGCTAAAACATTACAAAAATTAACAAACATACTTTTAGGACTAATACCTACGCACTCGGTGACTATAAATTCGTAAAACGACCTAAATTGACTTGGGTCATTTTTTTGAGCGAACGGCTCGTATGGTTTCGCTGGGTTAACGTGTAACCAAGTGTCATGTTTGAGGATTAATTTGTACACACCGTGAGTTGAATGTGCTTCGCTCTTTGCTCGAGAGCTCTCTGCAAGGCCGTCCTCGGATCATCTTTGTACGTCTCTTCGCGATTTTTCTCAGCCTCCCTTCTCATCTTCGTTTCTCGCTGCTTCTCCAGCGCTCTCTGAAGCTCGCTCTTCTGATTCAATACGCTGCGTCCACTGTGAAAAACGTTTTTTATTTCGGAAAACAAAAAAAAATGGTAAAAATGAGAAATCCAGCGCGTACTCTCGTATTTTGAGTCGCGAGGACCGTTAAGGTTGTTGTGACGATATTTAAAAATGTTACCATTCGGATCAAATTTTTCTCACAATTTATATGACCCCTTTATCTACCTTTCTGTAAAATTTGGGTACGATTCACAGTACCGTTATAGAGAGAAAAAAAATTCGAAAAGTTGACGTGTTTCGTAGACAACTATATAATTGCATTTTACCGTTATGAAGAAACGACCATTTTGCAGTATGTAAGTTATATTTGCTAATAAAATGTTATCACTGAGCTCAGGAAATGAATACGTTTCGAGAGGCATTACCTAGATATTCTGTGAAAATTTCAGAATTTTTGACGGTACACTTTTCAGGACACTGATAATTAGGAGTACGAATGAAATTTTTTTTTCAATCATTGGGCCGCATAATGTAGGGTAAGTAAAAATAATGAGGACGTATTTGTTTATTTTTCGTTAAAAATGACAGATGCACCTGTTATAGGCAATTTAATTTCACGGATTTTGATATATATAAATATAGCGTAACATGCGTGACGTCATAATGTTATATTTTTCAATTTGTTATATGAACGGCAATTTTGATTCAAATAAAAAAATAAAAAAATTCGTACTAAATATTTTTTCCTAAACTACCAGATTTTGAAATAAAAAAATTTCATCACGCACGCACATGCACCGCGCATGCGTCCTGCTTCGGGAAGTTTCGCGCGAAATTCAAACTCGAAATTATTGTCTGCATGGAAAACAAAAATTTGGCAGCGACGTGTATTTTAAAAATTCAGTCATTTTATTGAAGATTCATAATTCAAGATCAAAATATATCGATAAAAAAAAACGTCTGTATGTATTCCATAGAACGTTTGAGATACGATTGTTTTTTTTTTTATACGAAGTGAACGCAGCAGCCTACTCCATGACAGATAGATGGAGCTGCTTTTTTTTTCTTGGAGAAAATGAATTTTCGATCCGTTTTACGAATATTTATAGCGCTTTCCACTGGGGAACTCAGTGCAGATTTTTACATGCGAGTGAGTAAAACAAAGATGCACTGAGTACATATATGTGTCTCACTTACTCTCATCCGAAAAACTTGAGTCGGTGCGCACTCGGTGCACCAGTGGAAAGCGCTATTATTATATTTTCATTGGCTGACATTGACCACACAACAAATACTGAAATCGCTGCGCATAGAGCTTAACGGAAAATGTGACAAGTGTGAGGTTACGTTGACCCGTGCGAATAGCAAAAACAGCACACACTGCGCGACAATCGAGGTTCTCAGAGAGTGCAGAAAGAGTAACGGCAAAATGGGTAATTGAAAAATATGGGTCGCAATTGCAAATGACGAAAGAAATAATAGAGTATATATAGAGTGATGTGGAGGCTAAGTTATAGGAGAGTATACTGTACTCACATTTTCTGGTTGAATTGAAGCTCTCTTCGTAGATCCTTGTGATTGTTAGATATGAGGCACGGGTTGTAAGGCTTTCTCGGTAGTATTAGGCCATCCGGACCCATGTGAGGAGCCGGTGGAGGCGGCGGAACCCCCATTACCGGGGCCATTTCCCTACCTGAAAGTATATATTCATATATCATGTAATAAACAGACCCGAACGAATGACAATTTCGAAGAACGTACTGTTAGGATTCTTCCCCGGCGCATATGAGTGTACCATATACGAAAGTGAGATTCGCGGAAAATTTTCGAGTTAACGATAGAAAAATCTGAAAAAAAATCAACCGTATGGAAGATACTCGGAATATTTATTTCGAACATAATGGCAAAAAGTTATTTAAAAAAAAATCAAGCCGACTTCGAATTATAAATGTGCAAAAGAGAGAAGAAATGAAAGGGTGAAGCATGATATGCCTTGTTATCATTTTTCGCGGACTTACAGCAACGAAAAAAAAAACAATCCGGATGAATGAGGAAGCAATGTGCAAGTTTGTAATTTGCACGTTTTTTTTTTTTTGTAATTTATAATTAGCGTATCTCGTGACCCTTTCAGCATGAAAGTGTTGGCATGAAAAATTCGAATTTTTTTTTTTGTTTACGAAAATAAAATTGATTTGAAAAAATATTGATTCGAACGTTGTTTTTTTTCTTTTCATTGATCTCGTGCATTGAATAAAAAATGTACCAGATATTTTTTAAATAATTTATTTCTAACAATTTATCGATAACTTTTTGTCATTATTATTATTATTGAAAATTGATATTTTTTATTGACCTTTTTTTAGATTTTGGATTATAAAATTTTTGATTTGTAAAATATACTTATAAACATAAATTACACGCGAATTATTCGTTATGTATCGTAGAATTTTTTTTTTCGCACTTATAGTGCCAATAAAAAAAAATGATCACGCATGAACGTGTACTTGACGCGTAAGCGCTAAGGATTTTCATAAAATTCCATAAATCTCTAAACTTTTCGTATGAGAATTCGTACGTCAGAATTCTTTCAGAATTTTTGCACGCATTAGTTTCGATATTATTGATATTGTTGAAGGAAAAAATGATCGAGAAATAAATTAAAAAAAAAATTTCCCCCAATTTCAAGATAACAAACGAAAAGTAATTTAAGAGTATCAAAATTTTGTAAAATTCGAATCTTCTCATCGATTCATCCAAAATTCGATCTAAAAAAATCTCAATTTTTTTTTTTTTCAAATTCATATCTTTCTACAGTCACGATACCCAAATTCCACTCGAAAACTTTTCAATGTCATCCACTCGCGGCTAATTTATACTCCCCGCTGCTTGTTCGAGTGAAATTTTTTTTTTTAATTGTCAAAAATTATTCCAAACTCGAACCACCCTCGGATAAAAAAAAAAAAAAGTAGAATTCCAAAAATGAGGAATCAATTTTTTAAAATTCCAGACAAAAAAAAAGAATTCCCAGAATTCGATTCTTAAAATCCGAAAAAAGTTTTTTTTTTTTAATTTGGATCACGTAGATTTAAAAAAAAAATTTTTTATATTTTCTTTTCGAATTTTTATTTCACCTCAATGCATACCGAAACAACGGAGTTGAATTATCAGAGAGAGAGAGAGCCAGAGAGATAGAGAGAGTTGGGATCAGCCAGTAAAGTTACAACTTTTTTTCAAACTTTTTTTTGCGAATCAAGTGACAACAATTTTTGGCTCGAATTGGCTATTTTACCTTCTAACATGGCGATTCGGGCTCTGACGGAACGATCCTCGCACATATTGCAGTTTTTATATCGATACGATGTAAAGCGATGCGAGGACTGGTGGCATACCAGGCAAGTCCCGCGCGTTTGTATCAAACAGCAAAGTTCTATATACACTTATACATAATAGGGCTTCGCATATACTAATCGGATAGAGGCAACTCTGCGTTGACATACGTTCAAGGTAAAATGCACTTGTGATATATATATATATATATATATATATATATATATATATATATTATCAAGCAGTCTCTCTCTCTCTCTCTCTCGATGCAAGTGCATCTATATATAACCCAATTATTCGCCAATAATCGTTGGAGCTGATAATTTTCGCGGTCAATCTTGTATTATTGATTACGAACGACGGAGCATATATAATCCCCCCCCCCCCCCCCCCCCCTATATTGCAATGACCCTGATTGTGCAAAAAGAGAAAATCCGAGGATTAAAGAAATCAGAAAATTTTAGGAAAATGGAGTTTAATTTTCACAAGGGTAAAAATTAACGAAAAAAAAAAAAACGAAATCAAAAAAAGTTATTCATAATACAAATGAAATAATTACGTCTTTCTTTGTTTCGTTTAAAAAAAAAAAAAAATCGTATATATTTATCGTGGGCATCGAAATTTTCGGTAAACTCTTTTCCAGAGTACCCAAAATTTGAGTTAAAAACAATTAATCATTACTAATTATACTATTAATAATTATTATTCTTATTAATTATATGGACTTAATTTTATTTTGCATATGCGTTAATTATAAATTTCAGGAGACTTTAATTATGAATCTGATTATTCAATGACACAGCGAATATATGGGGGAGAGCCTCTGTACGAAAACATAGCCAAACTTCACCACTTTCTCCTCTTGACTTTCGTATAGAAACTAAATATAACTTCGAGGATAATACTGTATGGGCCAATGATGTGGGGGGGGAGTAGGCCACACTGTGACAAAAATTTAGATTTTTTTTTCTTTTACTACTCGAAGAATAATTTGTAAAGATTAAAAAATTTGAAACCGCTTAAAAAAAAATTCCGAGACGCCATCCTATAGACCATGACTTTAATATCGAGTGAATACTATTTTTTTTTTTTGCTACTTTATACGTATTTTTCAATATAAAGGAAAAAAAGAAACGAATTATAATGGATATATCGGATATATATTTTTTTTCAGAAAAATTGAACATGTTATTTATATTTTGGAACACATGCAATATACATTTTTCGTGCATAAATATCCGATAACTTAATGCAAATTAAATTTAAATAAAAGTTAAATTTCTCTTTGGCATAATTTCATGAGTCAAATATATTTTGGTATAAAATTGCCCTGTGCCCTCTCCTCACATGAAAACGATCAGAACGGAAATGGCTTATCGATCTCTCATTTTACGTTGCAAAAGCCACGACCCAGCTTCCGCAATTCTCGTCTCGCTTCGAGATTGGCATATGATTCGATTATTATTGATTCTCCCTTCTGCATTTACAAAATTAGATCTGTGGAATATAAGCGTGAAATTGGGCAATAAGGATGCACCCGATAATCCTAGAATCGTCGATCGTTCGCCAGAACGTTATCCTCTGCTATATATGTAACATCAAGAGACTCAAATAATTGAGAAAGTCGACGTAAAGTAATTGTGAAAAAAGTAAAAAAAAAAAAAAAAATCAATAACTTTTATGCAACGTGGAAACGGTTTAATGTCTCAACTAAAGTTCGAAAAATATAGAAATAAGTATCGCGTGAAAGATTATTAAAAACAAAGGAAATAAAAAATAAATAAATAACAAACAAAAAAAACCACAGAGAAAATTCGCTCGTTTCGCCACGCATGATTTGTTTTTACGAGCCAAAAGTGAAATTCTAACGATGCAATGAAAACGGTCGATATATTCATCAAGCGTCCCGTGTGTGCAGCACAATAATGGAACCCACGGAAATACCATCCGTAGGTAACCACATTAATTCCGCGTATTATCGAGTCCGCCCCTTCCCCCCTGACTCTCGTTTAACCGTCGCGCTTGCACTTACCAGCAGACACTTTCGCTGCCACACGTGAGAAAAAAAAATAAACTCGAGTAATAATACACCTATCTTCGTATCAAACTACAAGAGTCCAGGAGGTTTATCCGCGGTAGTTATTTCATTAGAACTAACGCATTACATGCCATTTTTTTTTTCGTTTTTTCGACGACGGCTCAAGAGCGCTTAAATAAGAGTTTCATATATTTTTTTCTTTCCCTCATTGCCTCTCGTTGATACACGCGCAAACCAGCGCGCGTTTTCACGCGAATGAGGGAATACCCATTCACTGGATATTCTTTTCATCTCTTACTAAGCACGCGTCTATGCATTATTAATCCTCATTACTTTCGTGAGAGAATTTATCTTTCGGGTATACTGCTCTTATGTTTATATATACATTTGACGTGACTTACTCACGCGATACGTATCATCAAGCGGACTAGCGGGAACAGGAAGTCGCGCATGCGCTTAGGCAAACTACGAGAACTAAAGTTCTCTCTCTCTCTCTCTCTCTCTCTCTCTCTCTCTCTCTCTTTACCTATCCCTTCTTTTTTCCGCAAAACGTTGGCTCTATCAAACTCAAGCATATGCATTGTTCTTTTTTCTACCATTTCCCGCTTTTCGTACAAAACATTCTCTTTGTTTTGTTTTGTTTTTCTTTTGTTTTTTTTTTTTTTTCAGGTCAATGTACGTTGAACAACGCGATCCGCGATGGCTTATTTTGTTATTTCCATGTAACATATATACTACATATATGTTAAATATAAATATAACTCATATTTATGCTTCAAAAAGTTCAGTAAAATTCGCTTATAATTTTCTTTTCCTCGTATGGGGGCTATTCGCAATGATTCTTGTTCCTTCTTTTTCTCGTTGCATCATCCGGCTATGTCGTGCGAGTTTACTCGTGCACTATGCCACGGACGCGTAAGGCGCGTATGCGGTAATGCAATATAAGTTATGAGGAAATCTCGTGAATTTATAATTCAAATGCTCCTCGCAGTGCCAAAGTTTCACCGACGGAAACTCGGTGGCATCAGCCATGCGTAAATTTTGATTCGGGTGCACAAGAATGATGCAATACTTTCAACGCTTTTTTTTTTACATAATCATACACACCGATTATGTATAAGCAGTTATTCTTTATCCACGTATTTAGAAATCCGTGAATATAAATAAATATTATAATATGGGGCGCTCCATACGTAACCGACCAACCCGTGACCCCGACCATTTTTTATTTTGTTGAAAATTTTTTTCAGACTTTGAAAAGTCGTGAAAAATCGGAAAAAAAAATCGTAGCTCGATTAACCAAGCGGAGTTTCGAAACCTGAACGATTACGAGGAGAATAAGCACCGCGAGCAGTTCCAACTCCACAGGGAAGCGAAATTACAGCGATTTTAGTTAACCCATTCATATTTCGCAAAAATTCCATAAAAACATATTTACAAAAAACATCTTTAAAAAAAAAAATTCACATTTGAAAGCCATTGGAGATAGAATTCCGAGAAAAAAAATATATAAAATGATTACTCATTTTCATCCTAAGGAATATAAATAAACATATACGCAACGAATTCACAAAGACCTAATCTCCGAGGAGAAGAAAAATGTTTGCAAAAAATACATAACTTTTTTACTCGAAAAAATATTGAATATAAATGAAATACTGATACTGATGGAGGTACCTGCCTTGCCCTGTTATATAAATGAAATATATTTATTATAAATATATTTCCATGAAAAATGTAACTATATACTTTAATGCGGATTCGTCGTAATTTCCATGAATTCTTTCCCTTTGAAAATACGAGCAAACGAAGTTTCAATCGAGACGATCTTATCCCTTAATTTTTCTCGTACAAGTAGCGTGAGAAAGGGTCACCGAAGGGAGGGCTCGAATTCTTCAAATACAATGTAGTTCAGTATAATAATTCGAGATGAGACAAATTTTTGTCTAATCTGGTCGTGAAGGGAGAGAAGGAGGATTCTTTTATTTCTTCGTGGCTCGTTGTAGGAAATTACGAGAACTCGATGACGCCATCGTCTCTCTCAGTGAGGAGAACTGAACATGGTCGTCCGAAAAATATTTTCGAGTAAATTATTTCGAGTAGTATATGACGGTGACAGGCATGAAATAATAAAAAAAACAACAAAGTTCCAGGGCCTCGAACGACCTCTGTGACTCACCGTTTGTCAATGCTCCGCAGCTGTCCTCTTCCCCCTTGACCCCGTTAGTGTTCACCTGCAACCCAAAAAAAAAAAAACAACACGGAACTCTGTATATACTCGATTTTCGTTTTTTATTTTTTCATACATAAAATCTCAACGAGCCTGTTCAAGAAAAAATAAAGTTTACTTCTGAGACTTTAGATTGTACTCGTGTCAATTTCGTTTCAAATGGTCGTAAATTTCAATTTAACTTGGTACAAATTTTTATTCACAGAGAAAGAAATATCATTACGAATATCATGTAGTACTAGTGTGAGTCTTAAAATCGATAAGGAATTTTAGTTTTCCTTGCTGACGTTTTCTGAAATTTTTCCTCTACTTTCTTATGGTTCTCGAACTTTTTTTTTTGTCTGTCTTTTTTAAATAAATTAAAAATTTTCATTTTGAAAAAAAAAAGATGAAGAAAATGCCAAAATTTGGTACTTCTTTGGGACTCCCTGTAGGACGAGAATAATTCGAAGACATATTTGGGACGACTTTTTTTTAGTCGAGTTTAATATGCACTGTATGGATGAGAAACTTCCGTATAGTTTCTAATTACACAATTTCCATGTCCACAAGTATTCAATTACAGGCTCTATTGTTTCTCGATCCGAAACAAAAGCCACCGTTCTCCCTCATTTTTTTTTCCTGCATCAATATATACTATATACATACACGGCGAGTTGAAACGTTCACAGTGGAATCCAGACCGTCACGTTCCATTGATTATTTTACAGAGTGCACAATAAGTACCAAATCATTACTACGATCCAGAGTGATTTTTGATGTGTAAACATCTTAGCGCTCGGTCTACGGTAGGGGCTAGCTGGGACTTCGAGCGTCAGATGTAAAACTTCGACCGTCAGCGTAAGATCCGTGTCTATGTGAGCGCGTGAATGTGTGTGTGAGAGCGCCACACGGTGGGGGCTAACCAACACTTCTATGTATAGGACATCGGCGCCGCGCAGGCGTAAGCAGCGTACAGCGCGCACCGTGGTCCGTGTGAGAGCCCGTGAATGTGTGTGTTTCGACAGCTGATAGCTGATGGTACGGGCTAAGTTAAGGAGGTACGACTAGTATGAAGAATCCAACTGACGGACTTGAAATTTTTATATGTTTTTGCCGAATACTTTATGCGCCTATTGCCAAAATTTGAGCTATATTGACCGTTTAGTTTATTCGTAATAAAATTGCAAAGTCGAGCAGTTTGAGTTACTAAAGCACGTCGTCTTATGGAGACGGTTAACCGGAAGTGCTGTGATCATGGTTTTGCTGCTCACGTATCCAACTACACCCGTTGAAAAACTGAAACTTGATAGATTAGATATAATAGATATTGTAAAAAATTGAAAAATTACTCTTCACCGTGTAGTTCTGGCACTACATCATAAAAAAGTTTCAATTTCCGGTTGTAAATGGTCAGAACGATCAAATAGCACCCACAGACTTAGCAACGTCGCGAGTAACAGCTGATGGGTTTCGGCAAACATAACCTAGCTTTGTTTTGATATTAGCAACGAGGATAGAGTCATCTTCGTTGGTCGCGTATACCAACTTGTAGCATCGCCAATGCGACGTTGCCAAGTGTTTACTTCAAATTCCATCATGTTATTTATGGAGTTTTATTATTTATCACGTATCAATTATATGTATAATTATCATTCTGCCGATCGTATTAATTCCACTGAGGTAATTCAAGTCTATTTTAATAGGTTTTCGGCTGATTTTTTAAAATGTTTTTTAGTCCGTTTTTGTGGTAGACATGTCATTATTATTATGATGGAGACTACTATCGAGTCGTTGACAATCTAATTTTTCAGTTTTTATTAGTTCATGCGCAATAAATTAATCATTTGCCACAAAATTTTTCACATTATAATCGATAATATGAATAATCAATGCAAATAAACACAAATCAGAACAGCTGTGGGTAAAATGAATTTAGACTTTTTTTTGACTCCAAAGAACTATAGTCGTACCTCCTTAACCAATGCACGACCTCAATTTTCCCACACCAAACTGACGCGAGCTCAAATGTTTACACATCAAATTTCGTGAGTTCCAACGCCAACTCACACGTTTTTTAAAAATGGTTTCACTCGATTTTCCCTTTCTCCGAAAGTATCAACTGGCAATTATGATATTTACTAATTCAATAAAAATTAATATTGTTTTTTTTTTTGTGAATTTATCGTAAATAAATAAAATAAGTTTTGAATTACATGGGTACGAAATATTGTTTGAAAATATTTTAAAATGGCGAAAATATGACATTCGTTTTTCCAAAACGTGTCTTTGTACATGGCAAGACTAACTACGAATTAATTAAAGCTCGTAGAGGCTTGAAATGTCGTGAGAATATTTCGAAACTTTTTTTTTTCATTCTACAATGCGATGAAATTTTTGTATATTTTTAATAATCATCAAATCAATTCGGACAAAATTTTGTTAATTTTAAGGGTAAATAAATTTTTCGTGCTTCATCCGACAAAGAAAAATTTATAAAAAGGTGGTTTTTCAATATCTCCAAATTTGGCACAGAAATATGCTTTGAAATAAGTCTGAATATGTGACGAATTTTCGTTTTGATCGGCTGGTAAGTTTATTTACAAATCTTTCGTTAAAAAAAATTATCATGTTTTCATAAAAATTTCATACTTCTGTAAACCGGCCAGTACTCCTCGGCTCGTTTCCACATTTGCATTTGTAATTATTGCCGCGTGGGACGTTCGAAACAAAGGGGTAAAAAAAAGAGCAGCGAAGGAAGACACCACAAAGAAAGAGAGAGAGAGAGAGAGAGAGAGAGAAAAAGAGAAAAGAACACGTGCCAGAGTAGCGAAAAGTAAATCGAGAGGAAAAACGTGCCGGGAACAGAGCAAAAGGGGATTTTACCGTAGGACAAAACCCACACACACACACATAAGTATAGATAGAGGATGCAGAAACGCTCAAGTGTATATTGGCTATAGATGGCCGTGTCAGAGTTCTTTTTTAACGGTTCGACGAGTCCGTTGAAAACATCGAGAAGAGCTGCGGACACGAGAGAGTGAAGACGTACACCGATATGCATGATTTTTTTTCCCCTTCGTTATTGCGCATACAGATATTTAATTGCCATCGTTTTGTCGTGCGAAACGGAAGAGGCTCTTTATGCCTCGACTCTACTTTGTTTTTTTTTTTTTTTTTATTATTTTATTTTCTTTTTTTTTATTCAGTTCGTCTTCGAAATTCCCATTTCACGAAAATTCGGGAAAATAAACACCGAAAAAACTTTACGAAAATTCGCCTCAATCATCATACCTTTTTAATAATAAATCCCTTATCAATGATTGTTTTTCAATGCTAAGAGCACGTTACACACATGCATTAGCGTCGATAAATTAACAAGAGGTGTTTCGTACCAACGATAATACAATTTTGTCCACTGAAATTGTAAATTTCAGCAGTCTGCTCAATGCAGAATATCGTTGTTGAAACCGTGATACGCTGAACCTTTCTTTGTATCACTGATTTATTTGTAATTTAATGAATATTCAACACTGAATACAGTTCAAAATATGAATTGGTTTATTTATTTCACAATTTTTGGATGATTTGAAGTACGATGAATACGCAGGAATGAAAATTATTTATAATGAATTGAAACAAACACACGGATCATGGTTCAAAGAGTATATTAAAAGGTTGCAATAGTGAGTTCCCAATCGTTATTTGCTGACTGACTAAAAATTGTTCTCCTGTCAATCTCATTAGGATTCAAACTCTTGGAAGGGATGGATTGGTAGAGGAAGTGTGTCAACGGAATTTGAATCTTTGATTGGATGAAATTCTAGGAATGGGAATGCAAAAATGTGATTGGACGACTGATGGAAAAAAAAAACCATTGTGTGTCGGTGTGAAGATGGAGCGCAAAAGAGAGATGTAGAAAGTGCAATATAAAGTATGATATTAGAGGGTCATAGACTAAGGAGACTGAAATGGTCAAAAATCATTGCTGTTTTTTTTTTTTTTTTATTAGGGTTCGAGTGAGACCTTTGCTTGATTTGAGGATTGGGTCGAGAGATGCAGCGGAGGTAAACGAGGGTAATGAAAGATTATTTTTTCCAGACAGTAAAGTTATTGAATTACGGGAATTTCTCAAGCTATGCATAAAAACTATCTTTATTTCAGCGGAGGATTAGTGAAAGATGGAGGGTGAAGGATGGGAACTTTTAAATTATTTGAGGATGGGTATTTTTCAAGGAAATTCAAAATTCGTACGAAATACACAGTTTCTTAATTATTATATTGATCCTGATCCATGTTGCGCCGCAAACAAGAGGGGATGATAAAAATGAATGATTTTTTTTTTTTTTCACTAACACAGGCCTTAATGGAAAGACGAATGGACAAATGCACGAGACAGGAAAATTTATTTTAATCATCAACCTGCGATCCTCGATATTATAATTTTTAATTATAATATTTAAATATATAATATATATATATAAATATATAATATATTCAAATATAAAATATGTATATACATTATACATATATTGGCGTGTTGATCTGCCGGAACGCAGCAGAGAATGACAGACGATAACGCGGAGACACACGCAACGAAATGTGAAACGACACCGAGGCAGTTGAGTATCAACGAGCCCGGAAGGAAGTGGAATGTGTGTATTAATATTTTTTTTTTCCTTTGTTAATCTGAGGGGACTATCACCCCGGTCTCTGCGCTTCGCAACTCACGCATCAATTAAGTGATCCGACGTGAGCTCCCCAGCAATGTGCAACAACGACGTTGCTGCGTAAGGAAAAATAAAAATAATTTTTTTTTTTTTTTTAAATCAACGATTCAACTCTGCACAGAGTTTACGAGATCCGCTTGGTGCATATCAATTCGTGTATATCTTTCTATAAATCAACGGAATGTCAAATTATAATTATAATGAAAATTATATAAACAATAATTATCATGGTTGTTACGAATTATTGACTCAGAAATTCCCTGACTTTTTCAGGTTTTCCAAATATTCCTGGGAGATTAGGGTTAAATAAAAAAATGTTGAATATTAAAAGAAAAAATTAAAAAAAAAACTGAAATACACAAAAATAATTCAAGCACTGTAAAGTAAAAAATAAATACATTAAAAGCAAATACCGAACCTGTTTTTTATTATAATCGAGAATTTTTATGCCGGTGCCAATAAATGAAAAATAAATATAAACGCTTATCTACAATAATAATTGTGTAGTTGCGTATCGACAAGTCGAACGCAGAAGTGTAGCTTTAGAGCTTTAGAGTAAATTAGTTTTTAGTTTTTGAAATTGTGATGTTGAAATTTGCATCGTTGGAAAATAAGTTTAAAAAAAAAAATAAACCATTTTCAGTATTGTTTTGAAGTCGACAATCGTTTAAACCTTTTTTTCGATTTTTTTTTCGCGACCCGGGGCCTAAATATGACAGTAAAGCGTTGACAGTATACTGGAAATTATTTTTATTTTATTCAAGAAACCTATTTTCGTTGCATTCCAAAGATAAAAATTTCAACATCATTTGAAATTTTCATTGTTTGGCACGTACGTAACTTTTGTTGCATATAATAAAGAATAATATAAATATTAAAAAATAAACAAAAATATTTATTTTTATACTTTTCAGTTTTTTTTTTTTTTCAAGTTGGTTTCATTTTTCGTAATTCTGGTTAAAAGTAAATTCTGTAAAAATTCCAGAGAATTTTCTAAATTCCCTGACTTTTCCCTGATTATTCCAGGAGGAAATAAATTTCCCTGAGTTTTCCCGGTTTTCCATATGCGCAACAACCATGATTATTAATAATAATGTTTATTATTATTATTAGTAAAATTGTCATTAATTATGTTAAAATGTCTTATCATTGTAGTTATTAATTAATTTAATATACTCGTTGGTTTTTTATTCGTTACTTCGTGTATATATATATATATATATTAATATGTATACAACTGAATACCATTGAGATTTCTTAATTTTGTTTCGCTCTCGCATGCATGCATATGCCGCATGATATGCGTATATATACATTGCCTCGCGTTCTGAAGCATTGAACGAAGGATAACGAGATTTTACGTTAAACGCAATTTCATAAAAGCCCAGTAGACTTTGCCAATCGTAAAATGAAAAAAAGTAAATAAAAATTGAAAATTCCTTCACGTCTTGAGAGTCCACACCAATCTTTTGAAATTTTCACTATCGCTGTGCGTGACGTTATGTTGTAACCACATCACGTATACGATATATTCCACGATATTAATTCGTATTATGAATATTAAAAAAAAAAAAAAAAAAAACAGTATAGACACAGTCGTATCGTTCGTTGTATATATGTGTCAAACTTCACGCCTCGCGGATCCGCGAGTCAACAAGCATTGGGCAATCCAACGTGATACCGCGACTGTATGTATGCGTATATATAAATTCCAAAATAAATTATTCGAAATAATTCTACGATCGTGAATATAATATATTTAAATTCAATTAATTTTTTTTTCCAATTAATTGTAAGGGACGGAATGCATTGACGGAAAAAATTTAATTTTCAAAGTCACACTTCTCGTAACACAATTTCACTGATACCGAGCTGAGATTTCTTTCGCCATGGTCAGATATATTGAACAATTGCTCGTTTGGGATTTTCGATACAATTTTTTATTCGCGAATTAAACAAACAAACAAAAATCGAAAACAATTTTTTTTTTTTTACAAATTTTTTTCCTCAAAGACCCCCCTGATCCACATATAATCGAGGGATGAGACACGTACCTCGGCTGTAACGTCCAACTATACGGTGTCCATATCCCGCATAAAAGCTTCACTTTCGATTCACACTCACGAAGAGTCAAGACACAAAAATGCCTGTACCATGATAATTTTTAGAGCACCCAAAGACGATTCGAAAACAAATTATAAAATATCAAAGAAGAAAAAAAAATAGAGAAGAATATTGCTGCAGGAGAGACCCCGAGCTCCTGGAGAGCGCATCAGCTACTGATTATTCGCTACTACGAGAGATAAAACGTGTTGCTCTCGGATAAATGCACACACATACGACGAGGACTTTCACTATAATAATGCTTGCGAGCTCGTAATCCGCGACGATCTGACTCAATCGACGCCGGCAGACGGACTGACGAGCTGCCCGTACGAAACTCCCCTCTTGCGCTGTTTTTGTTTTTTTTTTTTTTTTTAACCTCACATGAAACATTACATACCGCATTAATCCCCGCCCTAATGCACACTATACACGTTTTCGCATGCAATCAAGCAACGTTTCGTTGCTCGGTCAAGTTTTCTCAATTTTACGTCCCTTCTCCAATTGCTCAATTACATATATACATCAGAGCGATGACGAAAATGGAATTTTTTAATGACACTTGTATAAATATTGAAATCTTAATTATCGTCGTCATTAGACGACGAAAATTAATGAGAACAACTTTAATTATAGAGTTTTTTTTTTGCAACTGCAATGTCGCAAAAACATCATCTTCACTGCAGTGGAAAAAAAAAATTTGGTTAATTTCACTGTCCCAGGAGTGAATATATCGATGGAGTAATTTTTGCCTAGGATATTCGTGAAAATTACTCCAAAAAATTAATTTCTGTATTACATTAATGAATACACGGATCGCGCTTTTTCGGAGTAATATTTGCAGTGAAAATTACTCCGAAAAATGAATTTCAATATTACAGTAATAAATACGCAGATCGTGCTTTTTTGGAGTAGTTTTAAAAGTGAAAATTACTCCAAAAAATTAATTTTAGTATTACAATAATGAATACACGGATAGTGCTTTTTTGGAGTAGTTTTTAAAGTAAAAATTACTCCAAAAAATCAATTTTAGTATGGCAATAATGAATACACCGATCGTGCTTTTTTGCAGTACCTTTAACAATAAAAATTACTCCGAAAAATAACGGTTCGTGTTTTGGAATAAAAATTACTCCAAAAAAATTATTTTACTATTGCAATAATGAATACATGGATAGTGCTTTTTCGGAGTAATTTTTACAATAAAAATTACTCCGAAAAACAATGTTTCGTGTTTTCTCTGCAGAGCATACTGAAATTCCGTTTTTGGAACAATTTTTACAACTATCGCAATAGAAAAATATTGAAAATACAAACCAAGCTTTTTTTTGGAATACTTTTGACTAGATTTTTTTGCAAAAATTACTCGGGTGAACAAATATCCTTGCAATCTTTACTGCGATACAGATACTCCTTTCTCAACGTAATTTTTACTGTAAATCGTAAAAATTACTCCAAAATAATAAAATTGCTTTTTTGGAGTAATTTTCACGAAGATTGCATTATTCAGTGCTGGATTCCACGAACGATGCTTTCTTCCAGTAATTTTTAGAGCAATTGCAGTAAAAAAAAAAATACTGCAAAAAAACGTCAAAATAACTGACAACTTCGATCGTAAAATGGAACGAAACTTTTTCTTATTTTCTTTTTTCTTTTTCCTCCCAAAGAAATTTCAGCCAACTATTAATTAATTTTCATAAAATTAATCAATGCCCCGACAATGTTGAAACTTTGATTTTTTTTAAAATTAAATTGATAAATCGGATCTTTACTTCGTTTTTTTTCTTCACATTTTCGAGATAACGTACTTTATCTTTTTTTTTCTTCTTGAGGGAGTTTGATTTCATTACGGTTATTGTAATTCGTTACGAAAAACGGCATACTCCACAGCCGACATAATTATGCGATCCGCGTATATTTCGAGTTCTCGTTGCCCTCCTAGCTTCGAGGACACGTACATACATTATGATTATTATGCACGAAGTCGTGACACGGTGTCGAGGAACCCATATATACACTGAAAAGTCACACTTTAACGACGACCACGAGCTTTCTCCGTACGGTAGTCAATTCGAGTGACTGTTAACGGTTTTCTATGACGAGCAAACCAATAAATAAATAAAAAAAATCTCGCTATGATCTACTCTGCGCGATATAGCTCGATAAATTTCTCTCTGACGGGCGTTAAATTATCTCGAGCATGAGCACGATAATAAAAAATAAAAAAAAACAATTTTACAACATCGTCGTTGCAATTTTCATGTCCCAATGAAATTGATACGTTCTACGATGGATGACGGGTTTATGAATATCCACGATGACAATGATAAAATAAAAATTGTCAAAATGATGGGATGTAAAAATTTTTCAAAATGATCGCTATAGAACAAGGATGGAAAAGTCCGTATGAGATCATTTTTATTTATTCGCAAATTCCTCGCAGTAAACAAAGCTGTACTTTTCGAAACTTTAAGGGTTTGATTCGTCGTACAATCGAGCAATAAAAAATCATTTTTTTTATTTAAAAAAAATAATAACAAATAACTCAAACATTGAGAAAAATCGCGTGCAAAGTAGAAAATTGCGAATTATTTCCTCATTATTTTATCTCGACCACGAAACTCTGTCTCTCTCTATGAGGTTTTCAATTTTGGCTTTTTCCATAAACATAAAAAAAAATATTTAAAAAAATCAAAATTTTAAGAATTCTCAAACTCATTAGCGGATATTTTCGAGCTCGATACCAAAAATTTTTGTCCCCTAGCTTATTTGAGTGCTCAGTGCCAGCACGGTAGAAATAAATTCACAAAAGTTCTAGCAAACATATAATTTCTCATAAAAATTCAAAATTTCACACAATTCAAAGTTTTGAAAAATCTAAGCCCATTGATACCAGTTATTTTCAAAATCAATACGGAAAATTAGTATCCCCTGGCTTATTTGTGTGGAAAATGCAGGCTCGATAGTTGTAAATTCACGAATATCAGACTTAACATACCATTTCCCATAAATAATTAAAAATTTCAAAAATGTTTAAATTTCATAAAATGTAAACCCTTGGATGGATCATCGAAAAATTAAATACCAAACAACCTTGTTCCCTAGTCTATGTAAGAAGTTTCAACCCAATAGCTGAAAATTCACGAAAGTTCGAACGAGTATAGGACTTTTTTTTTGTATTCATAACTCTATAAAATCTGAAATTATCTAGCAATTTTGACGAAATATTTTACAAGCCATTGGGATTTATTGCCCTACCTATGTGCAAAATTTGGGCACGATTTCTCGAGGCGTTCTCAAGATATAAATGTTTAAATTTTGCAACGCCAGCACATAAATACGTCCAGACATTTTTTTCTAAACGCGGATTTCTTGACTATTTGAAACATTTCAAGCACTCTGACATGAAAATCTCGAGAAATTTTTTTTCATATGAAAACAAAGCTCTCATGAAAGCAATAAAAAATGGTTTGAATTTTAATACTTTTTTTTTATAAATGTTTTTAGTTAATTCAAAATGGTGGATAATCATGTAACAAAAAATCCCCAAAAAAGTCAATAGGTCGATTCATTGTTTCTCCATCTTACCCGCCATTTTGAAAGAAAAGCCGTAAAAAGTAATTTCGGGGAAAAAAAACCACGTTGTAGTTACTATTTTTTAATTGAATAAAAATTACTTTGCATCATTCGAATGTATAACAAATCGCTCTTAAAGTTTTGGAAAGTAAAGCTTTGCATTTTTATTGAGAAAAAAAGAAAAAGAAATTAATTTTTTTTTAGCGAGATTGAGATCGACGAGTAGACCGGAAAATCCCAGTGAAAAATAATACAATTTATCGATCAATCTCCCGGAAGTGGAAGCCCTCGTGTCGTAGAAAGTTAAAATATATTGGGAATCAACACGGAGGCGGGGCCTATCCAATATGGCCTCTTCTCTCCAGTTCGTTGCCAGTAGCCAGCTCTAGTCCTCTAGTTAGCATGGGGCAGCATAGGGAACAGTTGTAAACACTGAATTATCGCATATTTTTCGGCAAAATGCGATTTTTGTAGTAAGATTTTACAATGGGGTTTATTACCGTTGAGGATTATGCGTGGATAGAATCCACTGCGCAAATTGGATACGGATCAAGTGATTATCGCCATAAGGATTACAATGAACCTACATGACATCCCATGTTTAACCTCAAAATTTTTTAAAAAATTCCCGTCATTTTTCGGCTAAATAAATGCGTTCGAACAATAAATTATTAGTTAAAATATCAAGCTATCGCATGAAAAATGTTTTATGTATAAATTATTGTCCATATTTCATAAGTTATGAAATTAAAAGTCACGTCGCTTGTGTTTACACGACATAACTAAAACGATTATTCATATTCTGCGTGTGATGAAAATCTCATGCCCTCGCATCAAATATCGACTATGTCTTCTCGATCTTTATTTATGATTTATTTCTTGTAATAAAGCAGCAGATTTTGAATTATTGTTAAAAAGTGACAAATTTGCATGGTAATTAATGGTAATCATCAGGCAGTAACTGGAGAGAAGTACTTGGAAATTTGGCCGCCAGAGGTCAGGGTGACATTTGTGAGTTCCCAATCTCTGTCGTCGCGGTTGTTTTGTGCAGTGTGACTGATGCGATATTTCTCGAGCGACGAGATTTGCTGTACCGCAAGATTTTTTCGGTGTCTTAAAGATCAAGAGAGAGAGAGAGAGAGAGAGAGTACTCAGGTACGAAAAGAAAGGGACAATGCTGAATAAGATTGGCGAGAGTCGAGAAAATTGTTCACTTTTCATCGACAAACTTGATATTTTACAACTATCGAACGATTCTCATGGATCCCTATACTTGTCTCTTTACTTTCGTCATAGATACATTCTTTGTTTTTTTGTTTTTGTGAATACCAGTATTTTTTTCTCAAAAATATATTCAATTTTGCGTAAAAAAGTTCCTGTCACAATTTCACTTATCGTCACTGGTTTCGGAGATACGAATTTTGTAAATTTACAAAATTTAATTTTTTTTTCGGAGATACGAATTTTGGAAATTTACGAAGTTCAATTTTTTTTCGGAGATACGAATTTTGTAAATTTACGAAGTTTAATCCCCCCCCCCCCCCCCCCCCCGAAAATTCTCATCTCCGGAATTGACGACTGTGCACGCTACTAGCCTGGAACCATTTTTGTTACGTAAAATCGAAAAAGGTTTTGGAAAAAAAAGATTTCCAAAAAAAGGCAAAAATAAAATGGAAAATGATTTTTTTTTTTTTAATATTATTCGTCGAAATTTGAATCGAATATTCAAATGAACATTATGAAAATTAAATAGCCTCAGTTTTTTTTTTATGTGAATTCATTTTGAAAAATTTATGACTGAAGGAAATTTCAAAATCGATGATAGCAACCTCCAAATATTTTCAGATTTCGACCATACTCTACATTAGACATATGTATATGCTTCTATATATTTCATGATAAAGTCAAGTATAGATAACGTAACGAGTATCAATATAAATGACCTCGGATAACCCCTGGAATCTCGCGGACAGTCTCAGCATTAATAATTAACGACAGTTGACACAGTGCTATATACATATAGCATACAGAGATAACCGGATCGTGAAACCGAGAATGAGTAATCGATCGAAGCGAGTATCGCACGTGTACTTTTAGATGGATCATAACACGAAATACATAGATCAATACGGAAAAAATAATTCGGCGTTAAAATTAATGAAAGATAGTCCAAGAAAATATCTACCTCTCCAATAATAACGTTGAATCAAATCAATTTTTATTGGATCAAAAAGAATTGGTATAATAATAAAATGACAAATTGACCTAGAGAAGAAAAAAATCCTAATGGGATTCTGAATTATTATTTGGCAAAACGGAAAATATGGAAAATCTGCCGGGATAATTTTTTTTTTTTGTTTTTGGGTCAACCGACTGTGTCGCGAGTCTCAGCCAAAGATACCACCAAAAATCGTAGAAATAGTTCTACCTTTGAGCTGAATTTTTTTCATTTTATTGGATACTTGCAATTTTTGTTTGACCAGTTTTCATGAAATTGGAAAAATTACTCCAAAAACTGTCCCGATATTTTATATTTTTTCGGTAAATTAAAGATTCAAATTAATCAAGATTGACCGATAGTTCATGAATTTTAAAAAATTATATTTTCATCACATATTATTTAGAAAGTATAAAAAATATATTGTAGCATTAACATTTTTTTTTCGTCAAGAAAATATCAGTTTCAATAAATCTGTAAATTACAACTTTTTTTTTTATTATTTCAAGATGTAAAAAAAATTACTAGTCAATCATACGTGATTGATTCGAAATAGAATGGCCCATACATATGAATATGTGTGATAGCCACAGTCATGCAATCGTTCTCAAGTAATATAGATCGTTGCTATCAAGCGAAAAAAAAAAACAACAGGACAAGCATGGGACACAGTCAACCGGTTGTTTTGTTGAAAAACAAAACGAGGAAAAACAGAAAGACCATTCAGACGAGTATAAAAAAAGAGAGAGAGAGAGAGAGAGAGATAACTCTCTCATCACTGTTCCTATTGTTCTCTCGAGTAATTTTCTCTATTCACAGCCACCCGAGCCCCGTTCGCTCTGATATGCCCGAGAAAAAGATCTATCGATGATTCCTACACTCGTGCGACACAATTTTCAATATTTACATCAATGATTTTCTATTGAGAAAAAAAGCTCGACGTCTCCGACGCTAATTATGACTGCGAGAAAAAAAAAGTGATTCACCCCGGCCTCTGTTATACATATATGTCATATACAGTAATTTGGTTCCGTTTTGTTTTTACTCGCACTTACGTAATTCACGATGTCTATATAACGGGCTCCATGACCCGAGAATTTCTAGCTTGCTGAGATTTCTCGTTATCGGGTAAACAAATACAATACTCCACTGTCGTGTGTAGCTTTTTTTTTCTTCGATGACGAATACTCACAGAGACGTGAATTAGAGTGAAAAAAAAAAATTACTCGTGTCTCATCGTTTGTAGCATAATAATATATACAGGAATATACATAGGAATAAGTATAGCATGAGAATAGAGCATTAAATTATGGAAGCTTCTAGTGTACAAAAGAGTACGTATATATATATATATATACACAGATTTATGTGTTAGATGGGGACGAGAGACTCAGAGCGAAGGAAATAACGAGGAAGCGAGCTCAATTCGCAACTAAACGCTATGGATTCACGTAAACATGAGCTCGAGCTCTCGACGGAGAGATATAGAGAGCGAGAGTGCGAGCTCGAGGTGTGTATACAGAGGATATATAAACAAGCGAGGAAGAAGCCTTGAAATTTGCTTCGCACTGATGTGTTAGCAGTTTCACTTTTTTTTCCTTTACTATGACCAGCATCGGCTACGATACGAGTCTTGTTTTTCCAGGATATGTTCCCATACTGCGTAATTCTCATCGAACTACCGGAATTCTTTTTTTTTTTTTTAATTAATTTTTTTTATTCGTATTTATCCCTGGTCACCAGGTTTTCCTCTTTCACCAATCTGACGTTTCTTTTAGTTTGCACACATTAGAGTGTTCCAACTGACTTTTCATCGAAACGCACGAAAAATATTTGATTTTTAAAATTCCTTTCCGCATCCAATTATATTTTTCCTCCCTCCCTGCCTGCCAACGAATTCCCACAATTTATTTTCTCAAAAAGTCGAATATTTTCATTGATGTTCTTTTTAAAAAAAATGTGTCTTTGTCCCGAAAAAAAAAAACAAACAAACAGACAATTAATCACGTCTCATCGCATCCTAATTTCGCTCGACTGGATTAATTAGACAAATTTTACTTGAATTCTTCATATATTCTACTGAATTCGAATACACCATTTTTCTCTAATCACGTGTCCTAGAGATGGATACAAAAATAAAATAACCGAAAAATATATCCCATGCGTGGCACTCAAAAAAAAAAAAATATGCATCTAGAATTCAAAAGTCATGATTCATAGTCCTGCGCATCGAATGCGACCGTGAAAATTGAGATTTTTTTTTTTTTACTGGTTCGTGAAAGGTTAGAAGGAAAGATCTGAAGATTATGTTGGGTCGACCATCGCGCATCATATGGCGCTTTAGCGAGCAAGGGAAAACGTTTTAAAAAAAATCTCCCGAACCGGGATTGGCGCTCTTGAACTTCCGACAGACGGAAGAAGGCGCAGAGAGCCCTCTCCAGTGATTAAAAAAAAAAAAAAAAGTATGCAGGGACCCGTAGGATGACTGCTGCTACATCGGAATTTTAGGAATTTAAGGATTCATTGTGGTGAAGCCTAATCCTTCGGTAATATTTTCGGACAGCCTTTTTTCGTTCACTTTTTTTTTTTTTATTTTTCAAATTTCTTATGAATAGAAAGGAATGCTCCTGAAAGATATATGTGCCATCGTGTGCGTGTGTGACAAAGCAACGGAAAAAGCTGCGTCATTGGATTGATTAATAAATGTAAAGCGATGCAGAGGAGGGGTGCGTTCGAGACACACTGCCGCGCGACTGTTGATTATCGTAGTTGACTGTACCGGAATGGCACGTCATCGGGCAAGGAAAGATTAAACTCTCTGCCGTGAATGAACGAGAAAGAGAGAGACAGAGACAAGGACAAATATTATAGCAGCGTCATAACCAGTCGAAAATTCTTAAAGACTATCATTTTTTTTTATCTCCTTGTAATTTTTATTTCTACAGACAAACAAGAATATAAAAAAAATTTTGCATCCAAATCAATGTGAATTTTAAATCGGGATATTAATTTTTTTTTTTTTTTTTTCAATCAATTACCATACAAGATCAAAATATTTCGATAGAAGAAAAAAATCTGTTTTTTATAGGACGTTCGTCATACGCGAAGGTTTTTTTTAAGAATTCGAAGTGAACGCAGCCGTTCCATGAAACGTATATAGATGGCGCAGCTGCGTTCGCAGATCAGTTTTACAGTGCCAACTCGCGATATCGAAATATTCTAGAATTCACGATGCTTTGTTGTTGTTGTGTTGTTTTTTTTTTTTTTTTTTTCTTCTTGAGAAAAGGGAATTTCCATTAAATATTAATTTAATTCCGACTGATCACAATACTCGAATCACTGCGCATAGAGCTCCACGAAAAATTTTTGACACCTATGAGGTTATGGGAGCGTGTCCGCTTGTATTTATTTGCGCAGGCAGCTTTTGGGATTATGGGCTGGATAACTTTTGATCGCGACTGTACAAAGTCTCCGAAAGGGTCCAGTGAGAACGATGCTGCTACATCTCCCAACACGCGCGAAATGAGAAAGAAAAAAAAAGTCGTCGAGGAGAAGCGGATGGGATATACATAACGTATATATGTATGTATGGGGCCATCCGCCGCGTCAAGTGAAATTATTCGTGTCCGGGGAACGGCGATTTTGAGGCTCAATTTCAAACTTTTATTTGCCATGCGTGCGAAGGAATTTGCCAATAAAACAAAACTATCGTGACAATAATTTCAAAAAAATTAACCCAACTGCTTTTGTTATTTTTGAAAATAAATTCAGATTTTTTTCAGATATAAAGAACTGTAAATTCGGGTTTTTTCATTTGATTCAAGCTTTCCATTACGCAACAAAAAAAGTGTTAAAATTGAATCTCAGAATGAAAAAAAAAAAAAAGATTTTCGAAAAAAATTTGCACCACAATTTCGTTTTATCTTCAATCTACCAACGGTCAAATTGTGAAAAGAAAAAAAAACCCCCCGTAAAAAAAGTAATTTTTTTTTTTTTCAAGTTTTGGGACTCAAATTTTTTTTTGAAAAATTCGTTGCGCGGTTATTCGAAAAAGCGCATTTTTTTAGTAAAAAAAAAAATTAATTAACTGATTAATTAAAATTGCAGTAATTATCAAGGATAATTGGCGCTTGACAAGTAAATTTTGTAGACGAGCGCCGAAAAGCGTTAAGCCCCGGCCAAAACAAAAACTGTTTTATTTTTTAAAAAAAATTTTACGTGAAATGCCCTATACATGTCGAGGCGGCAGGTGTGTTCCGGGATTAAAGGCCCACGCGTTGCACGCCGCGGCCAAAAAAATTTCACGAGCTCCGTACGAAATACAGGAATGCCAAATGATGAATTTTTCACGACGAATAAAAGAGAAATTAAAAGAGAAAAAATTAAAAAAATTTTTTTTTGAAAAAAAAAAAACATACCTGTTCCTTAGTTATGATTTTCTCAGAATTCTGATGAGCCGTGAGGCACGACGGGTAATAAGGCACTTGGTTTATCGCAACGGATTCTCGTGAATTATTATCCTTCCGATGATCGTCGTGCAAGTTCGCTTGAGCGAGACGATGAGCTCCGGCGTTCGCGCTATTGTGGCCGTTACTACAGTCATAATCCCGCTGGAGCGTTGCCTGCTCGCTTGCGTCGATCGACGCCGATTCTTTTCTGCGCGAATGCTGCTGCTGCTGTTCATTCCCGAAGAAATCCGGATCGGGATCGGGCCTACGACCGTCGTAATAGCCCGAGGCATCCTCGGACTGCTCGCACGAACGACCGGATCTCACAGTCTCGTTTATTCGCGGTGGGTCCTGATCACGATAAGTTCTTCGTTGGCTCTTGGCTATCTCGCACATATTCCACTTCGACGATATATCGCAAAAAAAAAAAAAAAAAACTTGCCCTTTTCTCGAGAGCGGAAGGCTCTCCGAACCCTCGCTAAACGCGACGATCGATTTTTTTTTCTTTTCTCTCTATCTCCACCGAGATAAGACTAAATACACGAGGGAATTAATCTCTGCAGGGCAACGGAGAAAAAAAAAAACAAACAAAACTTATTCTTTTATTTCATTTTACAGTATATGTGTATATCAACAACGCGTATCGAATGGAAAAACTCGTAAATTATCGGAACGTGGTAAAATAATAATGATAATAATCATTACAATTCACTCGGTATATATATACTATATAGATGCAATAACAAAAACAAAAGAGTCCGGGTCCACGTGTCACTTTACCCGCGTGGTTCACATGTTAAATAATACGCGTGTTGAGACAGGGCAGGCTATGTATTTCAAAAATAAACACGCGGTCGTGAAACCACAAGCAGCCTCTCAGCGCCGTTTGTTAAAAAAAAAAAACCGACCTCTATCGCCCCACAGAGAGATATATGTAGATTATACAAGAGGGACGACACGCACGCCTGGAACACCGGAAGGATATCGTAACGCGAGAAAGAATGATAAACGAACACGAAAGAGCATAACTTTTGAAGACGTTGATGCTTGTTTGGAAAGTCTCCGAATTGTTTTATATAGATATTGGTATCGCACACGGTACGTTTTAATCCGTTGCGCGGAGTTATAGATCGCTCGACATAATAGGCACACATACGATACTAACTATCTGCGATGCGTGAACCGAGCAGACGAAACCGCAATGGGGTCCCATGCGTCATCATACGCGGCGTTATAGGACATCTGTCGTCGTTTAGCCGGCCGAGCGTCCCTTTTCGCTCTTTCTACGAACCCTCGCGATAGCTAAACCCCCTGTAACACGCCCTTTTCCACCCCTACACATCATGTATATAAGAACGGAGCGCGCAACCCCTAAGGATTCGCCGACTCCGTACATATATATTTTTTTTTTTCACCAAAGTTCTTCCATTATTGTTTACACTCGTGTATTCTCGCAATCGCGACACAACGACGCAGCGACGATTGCGGCTCTCTCTGCCGGCTGAACACCGAAACAAAAATGGCAGCGCGAAATATAACGTAGTACTTGAGGATATATATTGTACACATTTGCTATATAAATATGCACTATGAAAAGAAAATTTTTATTATTGAAATTGTAGCAGACGATTCGTATCGGTGTTACGCATGCTTTAATTACAAAATGTAATATCACGAATAGTTTTTTGAAAACAAAATAAAACATAAATGGGCATATGCAAACGTACGTCGGTAATGTGATTTCCGGACGCGAAGCTTACAGTTGATCACCACTGGCGGCTACAAACACCAAATTATCGAAACCGTCGCCGCTCTAGATCCTCCATACTTCAACTTTTGAAGATCATATTGTTGTTTTGCGTATTTTTTTTATTTTTTATTTATCACCAGTCTCAAAGAGCGCTTTCTAATGTTTCTATTGTGCGCATCGAATGAATCATCGTAATATTTCAGTTGTTGTTATGTCCCCCGGGTCATGACAGGCTCTCTCACATCTCTGTCGCTCATATTATAATTATGCGTATGAATAAAATCCGGCAAACATAACCTCGCGACATAAAATGATCAAATTTTTAAAACGACTATCCATTGATTTTTACCATCGAAAAATTTGATCCACCGAATTAAAAAAAAAAAAAATTCTACCTACAACCAAGTGATTTCGTTTATATATATATATATATCTTCGCAAGATGAAAGTGGTAGTGAAAATATTACAGGGTGCGGAATGCGTCGTCGAGGTTTGTGCTAAAAATTGTTTTTTTTTTTTTTTTTTTCCTCCAAATTTATCGAATCGATTCGCGAAAATAACGATCATCGTTGTATCGTAGATATCATCATCGGACACCGTTCTCGCGCTGAAGAATAGAGCCAAGGAGCTCCTCGGTGTCGACGTGTCGCAACAAAAATTGATCTTCTTGGGCAAGGCACTCTCAGGTTGTTACAGTATAATCAGCAAATTCCATATTTAAGCTAATCCCTTGTAATTATCGGAGAACCGTCCGCGTTTGAAATATTTTTTTTTTTTTTTTTTTTTTTTTTTTTTTTTTTTTTCCCAAGACGGCAAATTGTCTCCTAGCGTTATCTGCTATTTCAGCGAGAATACGTAACTAGTCAAGCTCGAGCGCTAATGAGTTTGACTAGCTCGGTACATTGATCTGGCAACATTGCGGACAACGTGCCGCGGCGCATGTTTCAGCGTCGTTTTTATCCGTTATTCAAGCTTTTTTAAAGTAACATTATTTATTTCATTCAATAATTAATTATTTTCTCGCCAAAAATTCGATGTATAGTTGCACTGAGAAAACGTTGAGAAATCCTCGGGCATGGATGATCCATCGAGCGCGTTATTTTTTAAATTGCGCGCTTCTCCAAAGCGTTGCCGCGTCCGCTGAATATTGGTCGGCGGTCAATTAAGTTTGGCATTACTTTATTCATTTATGCGCTCATAGGCCATCGAACAATATTTTCAAACATGCAAAATGTTCTTCGAATGTTCTACTTATAGAAAAAAAAAAAAAAAAAAAAAAAAAGAAAAGAGAATTCGCAAGATATTTATCAAAGAAATTTTCAATCAACAATAAGCGATACCTGATCCTACATTTCCGCCAATGATCGCGGACATTATTCGTGTTAATTTTCCCGTATTTATCAACACCCAACAGTCCGGCCCCAATATTATTACCAAACGCGATAAATTTATATCGTTAATGATGAATAATTAAAGAGTTACAAGAAACGTATTCGTGAAAAATTTCCCAAACTTGTGGCATTAGTCGAGGTGTGATAATTCACCAAAATAGTCGACTGCGAAACAAAAAAAGAAGAAAAAAAAAAAGACTACCTCAATGAAATTTCATTGCGATAACGAATATTTACGGATTAATTTCAGACGAAAATCAATTGAGCTTTTATCCGGGAATAAAAGACGGCTGCAGGCTTTATTTGGTTGTGAGAAAAGAGTCGCACGGTCTGGCGCAAAGTTCGAGCGAGACAAAAATCATTCCCAACAAATCGGGCATCGTCTTACTGAGGGAAGAAATGTCGAGAATCCTGAGGCACTATTACACACAGGCGGAGACGGACTCGATAATCAACGAGCTTATAAAGGACCTGAGGAAAAAAGTTGACGGTCTGAGCTTCGATGATTTGGAGAGATTAGCCACGGCACTGCTGCAGGATCAAGAAACAACGACTTAAAGAAAAGAAAAAAAAAAAAAAAAAATTCTCAGCCTCGTTCTATCTGCTATGCTTAGCCTCCTGCGTTTTAATTAACGGAATCGCACGATCGTAGGTCACGTTGTATTTAAATTCTATGGATCCTGAAAATTTTTTATTCGTCGCCCATATCTTAAACCCCGGATAAATATTATACTCCGGATAATATTATCGAAAAATCGTCGAGAGACGAGCGACGCCGTAACGCCGAATTGGTCCGTCGATTTTTTTTTTTTTTTTTTTTTTTCATATGTATATCAAAAAATTGTATCACACGGGATATGTAAAATAAAAAGAAAGAAAAAAAAAAAAACAAGTTTAATTTTTACCGAAATATCGCCGCATCAATTTTGTCACGAGTCTGCAAGATCGTGCTGCCGAAAATATCGCGCGACCAGGCAAATAAAGAGATTCGACGCGTTGACTCGATGATCATTCGCTGGATCCTGAAAACGCGCAATTAAACATCTGTATCGTAAAATCGAGCTCTCAATTTCGCTGTGCGCAGTGCCATACTATAGCGGCTTGGAACGACTTGGAGCGCCCATGGTGGCGAGAATACACATCTTTTGCTGGAGTCGCGTAATGCAAATTCAGGGCAATATAATAAGAGAAGTCGCGTAAAGGAAATTTAAACTGTTGCGTGAAGTCATATAAGAATTTTTTCCGCTACGCAACTTCGGAAATTAAGTTTTACGAGTTTCCGACAGAAATTTATAGAGTTGAGCAGCGCAAAAACTCGATTCGTTGGGTGCAAAAAAACAAAGAAAGTAAAATTCTTGAAGTTAAACGCGCATATATTGTCTGGTATGAAAAATTCACGTCAGGATATTATAATACAAATAAATTAATTTTTTTTTTTCCCTTTTTAGTAGCTCTCTCATGATTGGCTAACCGAATATGCGGTGAGCACTTGGTGGGTAAATCGTTCATCCACGTTACAATCAAGTCCGAGTCGCGTTTTTCTTGTTCTCGATACGAGCCTTGTCGGTTCGTATGACAAGACCGACAAGGTTCGTGCTTAGCCTCAAATTGAGAAGGTAAAGTAGCCGTTAACCTATTTTAATTACATCGTAATACGTCGATTTATTTTTTTTTTTTTCAACGCAATTATAGTCAAGCTCATCTCAAAAAAATTCTATGCAGCACGGATATAAACGTTGGTTTATTAAAATTAATCCAACGAGGTCTCGTCTGTGTAAATAAATGAGAGCTATTCCAGCAAAATTTGCGGAGTACAGCCGACCGGCGGCGCCACTTGGCTTTCTGCGCACAGCGAATAAATCGTTACGTTATATCCTCAAATGACTCACCGTATTGGCTCTTATCGTTGAACAGGCTCTCGCCAATGTTCTAAGACAGGAGCAAGCATCCGGATTTAGAGGTAGCTCAATAACGGCGAGCAGAGCGTAAACCCATTTTCCCAGATTCGATCGAATCTCACTCTCCGTCTCTATGAATTCCACGAGATATTCGAGCGCTTGTTCCACCGTAGGATGATTCATTGAGAATATCGTGCCCAGTGTCGGAGGATTCGTCGGTGATTCGTCGTTCGGCTCCGTGGCCGTAAAAAAGTTTATCCAACCGGATTGATCGTCGATATCCGGCTGGAAAAGAAGGATCATTAGATTTACGCTTGAATAGCCGGAAGAATTTTTTTCATTCGACTGATCGACGGTAATATTGAAAATTACAAGAGTCGTCGCTGGATGCTCCCATCTACGATTCTCGTTCTTAATTTGATTTTTAAGGCCGGCGATCCTTAGCCTTAGATCGGAAAAATCGGTGATCTGGCACTGTTGCCATTGCGGAGTAGGCCTTAGCGATGCCGGCGCTTCCACGCATCCTCCCAACTGTTCGAACACGATCAAATCTTTGGCAATTTTCTAACGTAAATTAGATTTTTAATTTAATGCAAGCGACGATATATTCTTCGGATTCGATGGGCGATCGATCGCGCGCTAACGATTATTAATAATTGCGAATAAAGTCGGTAATTCACACGTAGCGCCGATCATTCATCGATGGCATTCGCTCTGAGGTAAGCCTACCAGTGGTCGACCATCCAAGGCTACGAGAGCATACTAATTTCAATATTATTTTCATTAAATTCTATTCAACGCATGAACTGGCGTTTGATTATGAAACATTAAAGTTTCTAAAACCTGACAAGTAATTGATCGAGTAATTTTTTTTGTTAATTAATCGAAATAATAACCGCTGGATCAATTGTACTGGTAATTAGACTACCCAAAATTGCCATTCGACCCACTGTTCGACCATATTTGTCAACTGATTATAATGATCTTTAAAACATCAACAATGATACCACTGCCAATCGCAATAAATATACATCGTAAATATATATTTATTTTCATAAAATTAACAAACATATTTATATCCATGGAGAGTATAATTAAAAAATGAGATTCGAAAAAAAAAAAATTTTATAATTCAATAAAACCTGAGATTTTTTACTGATTTTTTTTTTTTTTGCAAAATTTAATGTCATTCATCCTTCGAGAATATTATCTTTTTCGTCGAGAATGCAAACCCGATATCTGAAAATTTTCGCGAACTACAGCGATTGGAGATTTTATTTTATTAGAAAATAAGTAAAGGAATATATATATATGCTGTTGTACATTATAGTATTTTGTAAAAAAACTTGACAAAGTTGTGCAAATAAAGCTCCACTATCGATTGATTGACGCTAATAAAATACTTATTCATATAAATGTAAGGTAAATTTTGAAATAACTCTCTTAAGAAGGTTCTTAACCCAGAGAAAAACGGTAAGAATGATTCTAAAATTTGAGGGGAGGTTTGCGCCGGTACTAGGAATACACCGTAATTATTTCAGATTTTTTGACCGCGCAGTTGAGGAGAAAAAAAAACATTAAATATGCCGCTTATACATGGGCTCTTATGGGAGAAGTATTCAAAGTTACGATCGGAGATTATTTTAGGAGTGAAAAAATGGTAACATTTCCCCGAAGAACCGCTTAAACGACAGATTGGACCTTCATAGATATAATTTGCCTATAAAGTTTTTCACCGTTCCGATTGTGAAATATGCTTGTAAACAGAATTGAGCGTAAGTATAATGGCTTGGTGAAACAAATGCCGAACGCAACCTGCCCCGCACGTCGCTCGCGCCGCGCCGTTACGTTCCCCTTGCCGCATCAAATTGATGTTAAGAACCTCCTTAAATGACTCGAAGCAATATTTGAGTAGAATAATGAATTTAAAATTTTTATTTATTTGATTTTTTTGGGTCTCGTAATTTTTTGTCTTGTTTTCATTAGTTTTTTTCTTAACGCGGTTCGGTTCCGTAAACTATACGCTGTCCGATTATTAATGGAACGCGATCTGATACTGTACGCATACCAGAGTGTCCGACCAGCGGTCAAAGATCGGTACAGAATACAATTTCGGACGTTCCAATAGTCGGACACTAAATATCTCTCTTATTTCACTTATTTTGGCATAATTCAATAATCTAGATCGTCACTATTGATTTTATGGTAAATAAAACTTTTTTTTTAGACTCGTACGGTCAAAATACAAAAATATATACCAATATAAAAGAAAAATATAAAAAAATAGTAGTTTTAGGTTGGAGATCGGGACATGGTTGACCATTGGTACGTTTGCCTTACAAACTTTTTTTTTCAAAATACATCAGAGTTACCTACAGTCTTGACATTGACGGTTGGCTTTTTGAGTCTCGACTCGTCAATTTCAGCCACCACAACGCTCTCGCATCTCTTGGCTTCTATTCTACGAGACGAGAAAACATGAAAGAACATGGTCACCAATAAAGAAAGAAAACGCGTACAAACCGTTTCGTGAGGACAACAAAGTTTTTACGATGTAAAACGTACACAACGCGTTTGATGTAATCCTCACCGGATGTTGGAGGTAAACTCAGATCAATCTCGTCGCTTATATCACCAACGAAGAGGGCCGGTTCTTTCAAACAATCGTTCATCGTAAAACTTTGTTTTTTATTTGCGTGGAAAAAACTTACGAAATTCAAACATATACACGAGTATTGTGGACCACGAGGAGGTGGAAGCGGAAGGCTCGATGAATAATAATAATAATAATGAAAAAATTATACATCAAGATGGTGTTACGCGTGATGTCATGTAGAGGGCGAACTGTTGCAAATGCATTTTTTGGGTTGGGCATTTATGTTTGACTCATGCACACCTCCCAACAATTGCGAGGGAATCTCATTTGTTATTTTTTTTTATCGGTTAAAAAAATCATTTTTAACATCGTTAAGTGATAAAATTGTTTAATCCGATGTGTATTCTTTGTACGCGAATCGCATAATTGAATCAAAATGGTGCGATTGAATCCTCTCGCATTGCTACTGTGTCTATATCTGTGTTGGGGTAAGTGCATTATTTGATCATGAGTTTTGAACATGCGTTCCTCGTGCTCAACGAAATATCTTATGCTTTTTAATACTCGTGTACTCGTATTTTTCGACAACGAGCAACGAAGCGGATAGACAGCGTTACGATTTCGAGATGGAGAAACAAAAATTTATACAATTTTCGTGAAAATTAATCGCGATGTGTGTTTGCGCGTGACAGTACCAGGCTTGACGCAACAATCGAGTCCCTGTCAGATTCCGTTGGTAATCCGAAACACCTGGTTCTCCTGGGAAAATGGCAAAAATACGCTCACGGAAATCAATGCGGATAGTATGACCAACAGGGGATATTGCATCGCAATGGCGGAGAAAGAACGCTTGCACTATACATTTGTATTCAAAAAAGACTCTTGCTACAATTGCGTCAAGCTTATAGTTCGAACCGTCAATATATTGGAGAAAATCGAGAGTAAGTGATTCTTGAGAATTTTTTTAAATATATCAAAGAGACGATAACGGCTCCGAAGTAATTGGAAATATATTTTATTTATTTTTCATTGTTTTCCTTTTTTTAATCCGCAAAGCTCATTTTATATTGCCAATGATCAATCGAAATAATTTCATAGCTCGATAAAAAAAAAAAAAATCAATTTTTTATAATTTATAGTTTAACAATGGAAATAAAAATTTTAAAAAACGTAATTTCCTTATCGGGCGTAATTCGACGAGATTGAGATATCATAGCGCGATATCTTACTGAAAATATTATTATCTCGCTGTCTTTAATTTTCGACGACCGTTTCTTTGCTTTGAATCTTAAAAAAAATATGTACAACCGATTGGCTAAGCGATTTCTTGTTTAAAAATTCGCTACTACGCCGATCGATATTATCCTAAAATTCGTAAAATTAAAAATTCATTTTTCCTCGTTATTTTGTCACTCAGCGACATGCGTCAACTTAGTTAACGGAGTCGAGCCGACAGTGGAAAATGTATGCAAAGGACTGCAGGAAGATCAGCAATTGATAACGTTGTTCTCAGAAAATTACGTACCCGTGAATTGTAGATCCTCGCTCGAGGGTGTATGGCAATTTGCATATCAGGTAATAAAGAGAGAAAGAGAGAAAACTCGAAAAGCAAATACTCGTACTCTGAATATTTCGTAAATTGTTGAAACTCCGTTTTTTTTTTTACAGAATCGATTCAGATTCACGGGCGAATGCAACAATCCCGATGCCCAAATACGCTCGTGCCAGACTCCCGGCACTCAGTTTCTCATTACCAATCAAAAGTTCAATATAACGTACAAGAAATGTAGCAACATGAAGGGAACGTTCGATGGATGTAAGAACACGGGTCCCTCGAACCCAAAAGTTGGGTCATTTTTGTCCGAGACGATTTTAATTGTTCGAATAAATCGAGAAATACCCACCACTTCGTAGTCGCCCCCCTCCCCCCCCCCAATAATTATTTCAGATTTTCTTTTTCATAGCGTCGTAGCGGAGGGGTTTCAAAGATAGTACATGAATTTTTATAAATTTTTTCATTAATAATAATAATAATAATAATAATTTTTCACTTGACGTTGGTGAAAAACGAGCCGGACAAAAATGAACCCATCTTTCGTTTATGAGGGTACCAAAAAAAAAAAAAACGTTCTGGGTTTAAGGATTATTTGTTTTCTGGTTTTTTACAGTATCCCTACTCGTGGATTTCCTACGCAGCCATACTTTCCACATTTTTCAGTTTCTTTCTGTATCCTCTTCCTCGCGCTTTCTTCCATATTCACTTCAATTTATCATAATTCATGCTACGCGGTGAAAAAAAATTGCCCATACCTTCGGCGATTATCTTTTGGAATACAAAATTTTCTTTCGAAAAAAAAAATGTTATTTATTTCCTTTCGCTATCTCTCTATTAATTTTTTTTTCCTCGTGCTTCAAATTCCTTTTTGTTTCTCTCTTTGCTTTTCCATTGCTCAATCTCCGCATGCTCGTTATTCTTTCCTTGACTCTTTTTCCTCAGTTTCTTCCCGTATCCTCTTCCTCGCGTTTTCTTCCATATTCACTTCAATTTATCATAATTCATGCTACGCGGTGAAAAAAAATTGCCCATACCTTCGGCGATTATTAGACCGGGAGCCAATAACACCTTTTTCATGTCTCATTAGTTCAGGCTCACAACTACCTTAGATTCCATAAATCTGTGTCCTGCATCACAAAAATCGCATCGCCGAACAAAATCAGTGGACCAAAGATGCTGAACCGGCGAAATCACATACAAAAATATATCTATATATCTATATATAATTTGTATATATAGATATATATTTGTATAGATATAATTTGTATATATAGATATATATTTGTATTGATATAATTTGTATACATAGATATATATTTGTATAGATATAATTTGTATTTATAGATATATATTTGTATAGATATAATTTGTATATATAGATATATATTTGTATGTGATTTCGCCGGTTCAGCATCTTTGGTCCACTGATTTTGTTCGGCGATGCGATTTTTGTGATGCAGGACACAGATTTATAGAATCTGAGGTAGTTTTGAGCCTGAACTAATGAGACATGAAAAAATTTTTATGGGCTCCCGGTCTATATCTTATGGAATACAAAATTTTCTTTCGAAAAAAAAAAAAAATTGTACCTATCTCCTTCCGCTATCTCTCTATTAATTTTTTTTCCCTCGTGCTTCAAATTCCGCTTTGTTTCTTTCCCTCTGCTTTTCCATTGCTCAATCTCCGCATGCTCGTTATTCTTTCCTTCGCCCTTTCTCCTCTTCCTCGTCCTCGCCCCTCGTCTCACGAACGTAACTGTTACATTCTTCTTTCTTATTTTTAATTTTATTTTTTCCATTCTTCAAGCAAATTCTTATTTGCAGTGGTGGAATACAGTTGCCTGGGCGATTGGTTCGTCGGTAAGAATCATTTTTTCGCCGTTGCTAACACAAAGGAGTCACGCAAGGACGAGAAGTATCGTTGCTTCTTGAAGAATCGCGACGACGATCTCTACATCGGTGTTTCGATAACCGCCGAATGTAATACCCTGAGAACGGTGGAAAAGAGCCCGGAACGTTTGCACATTACACCGGTAAAAGCCGAGGTTGTCGTACCGGGCTGTAGATTGCCGCAGAATATGACCGGTGATTGGATCAATACCGCGAATATCGATGCCGATTTATTCATAAACGAGACTCATATTATCGAGACTTGGCATCCCGACGAGGGACGATACAGGCGTACCATATACGTTTGCCGCGAGCAACGAGACAGCCGTGTCATGATGGCTCGGCTCACCGTCGACGGATGGTACAATATCATATTTATCCAGAAATTTTTCCCCCCCTAATATCACGAAATTTGCAAAAGGCACAACGATTTTCCGAACCCCCCCCCCCCCCCAATCAATTAAAAGAATAAAATTCACGAAAGCAAAAAAAAAAAAAAAATGAGTAGATAATTAAAAAAAAAAAAAAATAGTATCACGAAATTTTCATTCTAAAAAAAAAAAAGAAATTCTTTTCAGCCAAAAGGATTACGTGTGCTTCGATTTCATACCGCGTCATCATAACGTAATAAGATACAGGCGAGGAGTGGCCGTTATTATCGATGATTTTCACACGGTGTGCTCGTGGGTACAGTTCAAAAATAAAGCAAACTGGCGATACGATCTTTTCCTGGGTAAGCCTACTCAAGTTCTCGTTGAAAAAAAAAAAAAATCCGATATCACGTTTACCAATCTAAAATATGTTTCTCGTTTTTTAAAAAAATTATTTATTTTTTAAAATTTTTTTAGCAAAAAATCCTGTTCCCGTGAGATGTCCCGTTGCTGGAAAATACATGTTCAAGCAGAAAGGTGAAATACCGTTTGAAACGAGAATCCTCGGTGGCATAACGCTGTCACCTCGTCACAATACGAATTGCACCTTCAAGACATCGGATTTTTCCGTATGCGACGCCGAACAAAAGGAAATAGCGATCGACGAGACTTATTGTCTGACCGTCGATCATTTGGGACGTCCCAAGGATATTTACAGTGAGTCGTTGAGAATTTTCAATGAAAAATTTTTATCGCGCGTGTCGTTTCGATTGCTACTCTGCGATTTAATTTTTGTTGCAATAATGCACGATCGAAATTTTTTCGTTTTTTCGTTTTTTTTTTTTCCCCGCGTCACCAGGCGAGCCCGATTACCGAATGAAGTGCATCGGTTTCTGGAAGGAAAATCTCAAATCGTATCTCATTACGTACGACGAGCTCGATCCGTTCAGCAATTATCGCTGCTGGGTCTATCAGAGGGCAGATTTGAACAGAGTTCTCATGTCCCAATCGGTCGGTCCTTTCTGCTCCCTCGAACAGGACGTAGGGAGTTACAACTCGAGTACGGGTGCCGCGGTCGCCATTGAAATGAAAGTAAGATATTGCATTGGTGACAAAAAAAAAAAAAAAAAATAAAAAAAATTATATTCGGGATATCCGGAAAAAATTGTTTTCGTACAATTTTTCAACAATACCGATTTCTCAAAATTTTTGCACGTACATGAACAAAAAGAATTCTCGTTGGACAGGACTTTTATCCTTCCGGAGCCCCGATATGGCCAGTTTTGTTTTTTTCCCCCGAATTGATCTATGAAGCATTCTCCGTCAACTCAGCCGCCCATTTCTATCGAGGTATAAAAAAGATCTGAAAAAATTCCAGGTCGATTGGATACTTGGAAAAACGTTTTTCGCGAATTTTTTCAGATTTTTTTTTTGGCGGCTGGGTACGGAAATAATGTCGATCTTTTAAAATTAACTGTTTTTTTTTTTTACTTTATTTAATACTCAAAGAATTAGTTTAATAATATTCTCATATGTAAAATTTGTCTTTTTTTGTCAGCTTGCGACTGAAAATATTTTCAAATTTTTCAAATCAATTTTTAAGACTTTTTTGCCTTGAAAAAAAAAAACACGAAAAATTTTCATTAAAATGTCACTTTCATGTGCTCGGGCAACTTTGAGTATCGTGGAAAAAATTTTAAATACTCCTTATACGCATACAATTCACGAAAAAAAAAATTAACGAAAATGGAGATTCAATTCTTTCAACCGGAAAAAAATCGCAGCTCAGTTAACGGAGTAGTTTTATTCATAAAATATCAAAAAATCTCCATTTTCGTTATTTTTTTTTTGTGAATTGTAAGCGTATAATATTTTGAATTTTTTCCATTACAATCAAAGTCGCCCGAACACACGAAAATGACATTTTAATAAAAATTTTCGTGTTTTTTTTTTAGGCAAAAAAGTCTTAAAAATTGATTTGAAAAATCTGAAAATATTTTCAGTAGAAAGCTGACAAAAAAAAAAGACAAATATGAAAATATTATTAAAATAATGCTTTGAGTACTGAGTAAAGTAAAAGACAGTTAATTTTCAAAAATCGACGACATTTCCGTACCCAGCCAGCAAAAAAAAAATTTGAAAAAATTCACGAAAAACGTTTTGTCAAGTACCCAAACAAAATGGAATTTTTTTCAGATTATTTTTATACCTCGATGGAAATTGGTGGCTGAGTTGACAAAAAATGCTTCCCATACAATCCATTTTAACCAAAAATTTACATTTCCATACTGAATTTTACGTTACATTTTTAAATTTACATTTCTATACATTTCTATACTGAATTTTTTGTATTATCCGGTCATTAGACTCGGTACAGAGGTCGGCAAAAATATTCGTTCGAATTTCGAATCATTCGATCTCATACCTTAGAAATAGAGCAAAAATTCCACACGCTCCGAATATCTCTTGGCGAAAATTTTATCGCTAAGAAAAAAAAAAAAATTTACCTGATTATTGAAAAATCATCCCGATTCGTTTTGGAGGGAGGTTTTTTTTTTTTTTTTTTTCTTTCCCCCATCTCCACGGTGTTTATCGAACGATTAATTTCGCAGGAGTACGAGCGCGAACGAGATCAGTGCCCGATGTATTTCGACGATGGTGACAATCCATGGTTGGACGGTGCGAGCTCGATCACCGTATTTCATTTCAGAGACGGAGCGAGTGAACTTGTGCCCTCATTATTCTTATCCACTCTCGTAATTTCCATCCTCGTCTTCTTGTTTCACGAAAATTAATTAACGAGAGAAAATAGCTCGTGCGCAAGCGACGTATAAAAATTAGGGATGGGGGGGGGGGGGAGATTTAAGAAAAAAAAAAAAAAAACACTTCGTTACTCGATTACGTTCATCGAAATTTTCCCTACTGGCCAAAAAAAAGCTCTCTCCCAAGCTTACGTCTGGATGATTTGTACTTTTTTTTTTTTACTCCTGCCGCATCAATGTTGAAATTTTGAAAAAATAAAATCGCTTTTATACTTTGAATTTGCGGAATTTTAAAATTCTCAGCCGCTTTCGACGATTTTTCATTCCAAATTTCAACATCGATGCGAAAAAAATTTGTCACACGGACCTCAGCTTGTGCGTGAATTATTATTATTATTATTATTATTAATTTTTTTTTTTTCGTTAAAACCGTAAAAAAAATTTCGATGAACGGGCAAATTTGAGGAAAAGCGATTTTTGTTTTTTTTTTTTTTAAGGCTCTTAATGATCTACTGCACCAGACAGGCAGTAATCGTCATTATTTCGTGCCGTCTTTTATCGTAGAATTTTGACAATTTTTACGAAACAAGCCATCCGTCCGATTTTTGCATATGGGCATCGTGCAACCGACTAAAGTTTTTATGTAGAAAGAAAAAAAAAAAAAAAAAAAGGTTTTGTGCGCGATGTCGCTATGCCGAAGTTTTCAATGAGAAATATTAGTTTTATCGACTCGAGTGAGAATCAACGCTACGGCAAATTTGCGCGAGCGATGATTATTCTCATTCTCGTATTCCGTCCAATTAATTGAGCCTGCACGCCCAGTTATACCGTGCATAGCTTACCCGAAAGTGCCTCAGAATATTCGTTAAAATTTTTAGCAGCAAATCCTTGAATTAAGTTTGTCATATTATTTTAATCAATTTTTTTTTTTCATTCATACATTTTTTTTCACAAATTTATTGACTCCGTCCAACGATCTGATTATTATTTGATACTAATTATTATTACTGCTACTGATTGTCTTTTTTTTTTGCGACGCAAGTAAATTCGAAGACAAATTTGATTTGCCCTCGAGACTTTTTGATGTTTTTTTTTTAAACCAATTTTTGATACATGATATTTTTTTAAAATTCATTCCCGTCGTCCAACGATCTAATTATTATTTGACGGTGATTATAATTACTATTACTGATTGTATTCGTCTTTTTTTTTTTTTATGACAAAGTAGGTAATTTTTTTCGTTCGTGCATTTTTGGAAATTTATCAATTTCTCCGTCCAACGATCTGATTATTATTTGATATTAATTAATAATAAGGTAATTATTATTGAAGCCGTCAAAGTAAATAGTTACAAACAAATTTCAAATATTCCTGTATAACCCCTCAATTTTTTCAGGCTCCGCCACCTGATTTGCATTATTGGGACCAAAATGAACGTATTGACGCGAAAAAAAAAAAAAAACCCCAAGAGTTCGCAAAATTCGGAAAAACCGTCAAAGTAAATAATTACTAATAACAATAATGCGGGAGTTTTACTTGCATGCCCCTTTTCTAAGTTTTTACAATTGCCTCCCCTTTTGATACTAATTATTATAACTATTATTAATTATGTCTTTTCTTTTTTTTTTTTTTTTTTTTCGACGATGCAAGGAAATTTGATTTGCCTTTGATACTTTTTTTTAACCAATTTTTGATAGATGAGATTTAAAAAAAAATTTATTCCCGTGGTCCGTCGATCTGATTGTTATGTAATATAAAGTTGCGGGAATAAAAAAAAAAGAAACATTTGTTTATTGACAAAACTCTGTATGTTAATGCATATTACTTTTTTTGTTGTATACATTAATCGTAGATATTTGTAGTAATTCGTTATTGAGTCATATCAACGATTATTAAAAATTAAAAAAAAAAAAATAGAACTATATTAATTTCAATGACATTGAAAATAAATTACAGGCGAATTATATATCGTGAAAAATAAATTTGTATGTCAAACGATTATGTAAATTTTTTATTATACAACGATTTATACGCAAAATCCTGACGTTCTATTTGGTCCAGCTGACCTTTGGTATGTCAAAGTGTTCCGTCAGACTGTCCAAGTGTCGGTTGAATTCTTCCACTCTTTGCTTGTGAGTCATCGAGGCTTTTTGTTTTATACGCTCGGTTTGCTGCAAATACACTCTGGCTACAGATTAACGTGCAAATTGAGGCGGAGTGATAGAAAAAAAAAAAAAAATATCAACGGCCCATCGTCTCGCAACGACCCGACTTGCGATTTTTATTGAAAGAAAAAAGTCTTTCAGAGGTCTCGACATTCTTCCCGATGTTTCATTTCAATCGATCGACAATTTTTTTCAAAACTTTCCAGCATTTAATCAGGTTTTCCAAGACATATCCTGAGATATCGAAAGGAGTTGTTTAAAAAAAAAATTTCTCTTTTACTCCCGGGTCTTTGTTCTAAATTCTAATTTTTAACATTTTAGCAATAAAGAAAAATGTGCACCAGCACCCAAGTTCACCTTTTCGATGTTCAAATGAAATTTTTCATTTGAAGAAATGCAACAAATCCGTACGTTCGAGCAACGCGAGTAAAAGTATATGAAATTTATGATCTTTGAGCGACCTTTAAACGATAATATCAATGTTCAAAATTAGCCAGGAAGGATCCGAATTCGAGGCAAAAAAGAATGTCGATTTTTTTTTTTTTTTGAAAAATATTAAAAGATCTCCAATGAAATTGCTCTTTTTGGATGATAAGGAAGATTCAAGGAAGAGTACAATTGTAAATCCATTCATGAAGTTTTCTCGCGCTTACCATCTTTTCCTGCATTTTTTGAAAAGCGAGCTCCGCTTTTGTCCTATGAACTTCTACCGTTCTGGGCTTCTCCTCTTCGACGATCTTCGAAACCTCGACCAATTTTTTTTTCTCACCCTTGCGTTTCTTCCTGAAAAGAGCAACATGCGACACTGATACTCAAAGCGGTTTTTGTTTTTGTTTTTTTTTTTTTTTTCCTATTTTGTCAAATCCATGGGGAAAAAAAAGTAAAACTTGAAAATTCGTGAATGTTTACTTCTTGCCGATTGTCTCGTCGTTCTTCAATTTTAAGGCTCCCTTCGCGACGTGAGCATACGGATCGTCCTCCGACTGCGAAGGCATTTTAATCCCCGCAATCGAGATTTAATTACGTTTTTTTTTTTTTTTTTTTTCTACGTCAATCACTAGTGGATTATCGAGTAATTAGGTTATTTCTCGTTTTATATGAGTATATGAGCGACTGACAGTAGTTCGTTTTCGTTATTTACGGATAATAAGACGTCACGCGTCCGTTGCAGCAGATGATACATCAGCGTCATCTCGTGGTGGATTATTTAAAATTCTTTGTAAGCCTCGAACGTTCAGTGATCGGTAATGGACTTTTGTTTATTTATTTTTATTTTCAATTAATAATATTTTCTGCCAAGAGATGGCGCCACTGTCCAAGTCTCACGGCCATAGTGACTAACTTCAAGCGTTCAACCTTCTTTACAAATGATTCAAGTGAATGTTAATTTAAAAAACATTATTTCCGATGCAATGCTGGCTTATCACATAAATACGTTAAACATTGATATTTAAAACTTGCGCGGAATATTACCAATCCGGACGGTGCTGCACTTTACGTCAGCTCTTTCACCGAGGACCCTGTTCCATCGGTAAAACAGTTTCTTGATAAGTACTATTTCCCTAGTAACCATAGAATCTAGAAGTTTATTTAAGTTCAGCGATTGCCGACAACGGTAGCACTGTACCAGCGAAACGAAAGCCTTTCCACATTCCGTTCCATAACCTCACTTGACAGCGCGCAAGCTACAACTCTAGCGTGGCTGAAAACGTATTTTATATTACGATACAATAAAATACGATAAACTCAAAAAGAGAAAACGAAATGGCTTCGTCACGGGGACAATTGCGAAGGATTCCGGATCTGGAATCGCGAATCGATTACGTGCAGTGCGACGGTTTGGCAGCGATGAAGATCGTGAAGCATTGTCACGAAGAGTCGACGAGCAACATGGAGGTGGCACAGGGTGCTCTTCTGGGTCTCGTTGTACAGAGCCGTCTCGAGATCACCAATTGTTTTCCATTTCCCAAGAACGACGAATTGATGGAGGAGGAGGAATATCAGTTGGCCGTTATGCGTCGTCTCCGAAGGTAAAGATTTCTAATTTTTTTTCCAATTTTCAACGATATTGTCACGTTAAGATGATATCCTCCGTGGAATCAATGTGTTGAGAAATCTTTCAATCTTTGCACGTATGTTAATCAAGATATTATCTGAACGTACGTACAGTTACAAAGAAATTTACCGTTTCAAACTCGAGATAATTGAAATAAAAATGAGCATGATTAACACATAAGCCATGAGCCAGCCATACCCTAACGACATGATTTTTGCTGTACCGCCTAGACGGGTGTCGAGAATTGATCAAAAAACTAAAGTAACGTAAATAAGTATGATAGGAATATTCTCGTCAAAGCTAAAGAGGATTTACCGTTTAGTTATTGAGATATATCCGTCGACAAGCCCCGCGAGCGGGGATCGACTCTTGTTTCATGCGTGATCGCTCACCGCGCCTACGTTCCTACTTATTCCTCGCCGCTGGCCCTGATGGTACTACCTTAAGGCAGTCGTCTGGTGTAGAGGCCTGAAAAAACATGATTTTTGGTGATTTTTTTTATAAGGAAAGAAAGAACGGATGTTCTTGAAAATTTTATTGTTCTTTAACACATATTTGAAGAGTATAAAAAAATTGTATTATTAACTAATTGTTGCAAAATGGCGGAGTATTAAATTGACCATAGAAGCGCCTCGTCGCTGGAGTCTCGAACTGGCGGGAAAGATGGTGTGCTTCTTGTCTGGCATGTAAAAACCGCAATTATTTTTAATTGACATATTTTTATTGTCGATTAGCTAAAAAAAAACCGTGAAACCATATTAACTTTTCGAGCTTGAACAAAAAAGCTACGATTTTTACAATTTTTTCTTTCTTTGTGCAATAAAAATAGTAAAAAATGACTTTTTTTGTGAATGTTTTTAGTCCATTTAAGATGGTTTTTAATAATCTAGGGAATGAACTTTGGTTTGAGTTGATAGGTCAAATAGTTTTTTTGCTATTGCGCCCGCCAGTTTGAAACTCCAGTGGCGAGGCCCTTCTATGGTCAATTTAATACTCCGTCATGTTTCGACAATTGGTTGATAAAAAATTTTTTTTATACTCTTCAAGTGTGCGTTAAAGTACAATAAAATTTTTAAGAAGGTCCGTTGTTTCTTTACTTATAAAAAAAAATCACCTTTTTTTAGGCCTCTACACCAGACGACTGCCTTGAGGTAGTACGAGCACGAACTTAACGATTAGATAAATATCTAAATTTTTGAATATGGTGTAGCAGAAGTGTATAGGATAACACCTGCAAAATTTCAAAGTGGGTCAAAACGACTCTTTACGCGAGTAATTAATTCGTGAAATCAAGATATTTTTATCCCACGCAATATCCGAATTGCGGGCTGACCCAACTTTGAAACAGAAATTCGTATCTTTCACGATTAGATACGATCGATATTAAAACTGTTGAATGTTCAGAAAACGATCACAATTACACACGTTCCATAAAAAAAAATGAGGTTTGACGAACCATCTGACATAAAATTATCGATTTTAAGGTAGTTGTGCTCCTGTACTTGGGTGCGGCAAGGGGAACGTATTTTGTTTCACCAAATATATCACGTTTTCATTTGATTGATTTGCCATTACTCGCGCTAGGCGCGGTGAATAGCGTACGATTTTTTTCTAGGGCTTTCAATCCTGTAACATTCTTCTACCGTGCCAGTTTCGCAACAATATATAAAACGGTTTTCGTACTAAAATTAGCAATATGCGGTTTCCATATACACGGGTAACGCATGTAAAAAATTCCAACTTTGAGGGCAATTATTTCGCGTTTCAGACGGGGGAAAAAAAAAATCTGAAATAATTTGTCCATCTAGATTTCAACGTTAATAAAACTATTTTAAAGTTCAGCCAATTCTATAGAAAACGCTCTTTGCGGCACAACTACCTCGAGACAATTTTTCGCATGCTTCAAATTATGAGCGATCTCCGACTCTCTCGTTTCACCTCGCTCACCCGTCCCCCACACGTTTCCGCTTTATTCCCCTGCCCGCGGTTGTCCCCGTACCGTCTTGATAAAAAAAAAATTTTTCAATACTACGGAGCAAATTTCCGTTGGACAGGGGTGATTTTGAATCCGCGCATTTGAATTTACAGAGTAAACGTCGATCATTTTCACGTAGGATGGTATCAGAGCGCCGACGTTGGCAATTTTTTGAGTCTTCCTCTGCTGGAATCGCAGTATCATTATCAGACCTCCATAGAGGAATCCGTGGTCGTGATATACGATACCGCAAAATCGGCCCGAGGTTTTCTCACTCTCAAGGCCTATCGTCTGACTCCTCAGGCAATTCAGATGTACAAAGAGGGCGAGTATACTCCCGAGGCGCTGCGAACGCTCAAGATCGGTTACGAGAGTCTATTCGTCGAGATACCGATTGTCATTAGGAACAGCAATCTGACGAATATAATGATGTCCGAGCTCGGCGATATGATTCCCGAGGAGGAAGGCACCAAGTATCTCGATCTTGGCACCGCGAGCGTACTCGAGAATCAGCTTAGATGCCTGATGGATCGCGTTGACGAATTGAATCAGGAAGCTATAAAATTCAACAGATATCAGCATCTGGTTGTTCGTCAGCAGCAGGATAAGAACAGACTTTTGCAGAAGAGAGCCCAGGAGAACGCGGCGAGAGCAGCGAAGGACGAGCCGCCCCTGCCCGACGACGACATCAACAAGCTCATGCGTCCTCTTCCCGTACCGCCGAGGCTCAATCCTATGATCGTCGCGGGACAGATAAACACTTACAGCCAGCATATATCGCAATTTTGCGCTCAGAGCTTGGCCAAATTGTACATAACGCAGAGCCTTCAGAGCGCCAAGGAGGCCAAATCGACGAATTAAACGAAAAAAAAAAAAAAAAAAAAACGAGAGCGCGTACGCCCAATTTGTATACCAACGTCCTGTAATCTTTGAAAATTTGAAGAAAAAAAAAACCAATAAACACAAATGGGGGACAAAAAAATTATTATTATTATTGTTATTGTAATTTCGATGTAAAAGGCGTGCATTGATTTATTAGTTAGGAAAGGATAAAGACGAAATCTTATGAGCTCAGGATCGATTGTACGCAAGGATTGCGATAGTTAATTTTTTTTTTTTCGTAATATCGAGAGGCATCTCGAAAATTGAATTGATAATATTTTTATTTTTTTCCCGCTATGAGCGTTTGACAATTGTCTCGCGATAAATTGCAAATAAATTTGCCAATAATCGAGTGACAGTTGTTTGCAACTGGCGGGAAACAAAAAAAAATTATTGTAATTTCGATGTAAAGGACTTGGATTGATTCATTAGTTAGGAAAAGAAAGGATAAAGACGAAATCTTATGACCTCAGGATCGATTGTACGCAAGGATTGTGATTAATATTTAAAAAAAATTTTTTTTTCGTAATTTCGAGGGATCTCGAAAATTGAATTGATAATATTTTTTATTTTTACCCGCTATGAGCGTTTGACAATTGTCTCGCGATAAATTGCAAATAAATTTGCCAATAATCGAGGGAAAGCTTGACACTCGTTCGCAACTGGCGGGAAACAAAAAAAATTATTGTAATTTCGATGTAAAGGACTTGCATTGATTTATTCAAGTTGGGAAAGGAAAGGATAAAGACGAAATCTTATGACCTTAGGATCGATTGTACGCAAGGATTGCGATAGTTAATTTTTTTTTTTTTTCGTAATATCGAGAGGCATCTCGAAAATTGAATTGATAATATTTTTATTTTTATCCGCTATGAGCGTTTGACAATTGTCTTGCGATAAATTGCCAATAATCGAGGGACAGTTGTTTGCAACTGGCGAGAAACAAAAAAAAATTATTATTGTAATTTCGATGTAAAGGACTTGCATTGATTCATTAGTTAGGAAAAGAAAGGATAAAGACGAAATCTTATGACCTCCGGATCGATTGTACGCAAGGATTGTGATTAATATTTTTTTTTTTAATTTTTTTTCGTAATTTCGAGGGATCTCGAAAATTGAATTGATAATATTTTTATTTTTACCCGCTATGAGCGTTTGACAATTGTCTCGCGATAAATTGCATTTGCCAATAATCGAGGGAAAGCTTAACACTCGTTTGCAACTGGCGGGAAACAAAAAAAATTATTATTGTAATTTCGATGTAAAGGACTTGCATTGATTCATTAGTTAGGAAAGGAAAGGATAAAGACGAAATCTTATGAGCTTCGGATAGATTGTACGCAAGGATTGCGATATTTAATTTTTTTTTTTTCGTCATCTCGAGAGGCATCTCGAAAATTGAATTGATAATATTTTTATTTTTATCCGCTATGAGCGTTTGACAATTGTCTTGCGATAAATTGCCAATAATCGAGGGACAGTTGTTTGCAACTGGCGGGAAACAAAAAAAAATTATTGTAATTTCGATGTAAAGGACTTGGATTGATTCATTAGTTAGGAAAAGAAAGGATAAAGACGAAATCTTATGACCTCAGGATCGATTGTACGCAAGGATTGTGATTAATATTTTAAAAAAATTTTTTTTTCGTAATTTCGAGGGATCTCGAAAATTGAATTGATAATATTTTTTATTTTTACCCGCTATGAGCGTTTGACAATTGTCTCGCGATAAATTGCAAATACATTTGCCAATAATCGAGGGAAAGCTTGACACTCGTTTGCAACTGGCGGGAAACAAAAAAAATTATTGTAATTTCGATGTAAAGGACTTGCATTGATTTATTCAAGTTGGGAAAGGAAAGGATAAAAACGAAATCTTATGACCTTAGGATCGATTGTACGCAAGGATTGCGATTAATATATATTTTTTTTCGTAATTTCGTGGCATCTCGAAAATTGAATTTTTACCCGCTATGGCGCGTTCGACAATTGTCTCGTGATTGAGATGGCGATAAATTGCCAATAATCGAGGGAAAGCTCGACGCTTGTTCGCAACTGGCGGGAAACAAAAAAAAATCTCGAACGAGAGACTTTGTTGGAAATGCTTCGATTGTAGCGAAAAATTCAAATCCAGATTTAAAATATTTTAGGACATGCATTTTTTTTTCCAAAATTCGTCGTTTCTTACGTACGGATCTATATTTTTTTAAAGATAAATCCCGTACGAGAGATAAATATGCTTCGATGTATCACAGTAGCGAAAAATTCAAATCCAGATTTAAAATATTTTAGGAGATGCATTTTTTTTTCAAAATTCTTACGCAGTTTTTTACATACGGATCTTTATATATTTTTGAACATTCCTAGAAAATTATTATAAGAACAATTTCTCATTTGGCATTTTGCGTACGATTCTTTTTATTGGAAAATGAAACGAATCGATATATTCAAATATTTTCGACGCCGAGTAGCTACAGATATCGTACACCACTTCAACAATATTTTGAATAGATAACAAAAAAGACGGTTAGCCGAATTCCGTTTGGTGTGCGCGCGCATACTTCTTCTGACAGATAGAAAGCTGAAAGGAATAAAAAGCTAAATATCATCACATGTATAGAATATTTAAATCCGTAAAAGTTATAAAAACTATCTCGATTTTTGTCATATAAAATTGAAAGTAAATACTTTTTATCGAATTTTCGTATTATAAAAAAAAAAATCGCGAAAAAGAATGATAAATCGGTGTACGCATAGCCAACGATAAGTCAGAGCGACGACGATAAATTGAACCTACATATATACATATGTACAGTTAAATTCGCCGATGCGTAGCTCGTCCCCCCCCCCCCCCCCCCCCCCGTTCGTTATCTCGCGCAAATATAACACAGCTATATATAGTTACTAGGTACTATACGCTTTTCCGGTGAAGCTAAATTGCAAAAAAAAAACACGTATCATTACCAGGAACTTTTATCTATACCGTCGCATATTTCTCTCCGAAGGATCGAACGACGCTTGAGAGAAAAAAAACAAAAAAAAAACGAGACAAAAGACCGAGTGCGTGAATAATCACAAGTGTCAAATATGTTGCGAGACATGGTAATACGCCTTGCGGTAAGCGGTGTAGGTGTATTCATCGGTATTCTCGGCTTTTTCGTATTATTCGTTGGTTATGGCAATCCCGATGTCGGCTTTTGGTCGGTATTAGCAAGTTAGTAACCTTTACGTTCATTTTTATTTCGTTAAATTTTATTTTATTTTCTTCTTTCAACCGTCGCCGTATGTTCGGCCCCGCCTCGCAAACTGCGAAGTGCAAAATGTTTACGCCAGTGTGCCTCAGAGTAGAAAACGAAAGGATCACTTTTTTTGTCATCAATTTTTTCGTGTCCTTTAGTTTTTTTAAATTTTTTTTCTTTTTTTTGCTGCATTCACACCTGTTTTTTTCTCTTGCTCACTTAAAATTTTCATGCTGTGCGCGCGACTCCGTATGTAGAGCGGCGTTATATGTACAATTAGCATGCGAATTATAATTTTTATAACCGCTATTAGGCGCCTTGGCTGCAGTCTGCTTTCATCTTCACTGGGTCAGAGGAAAGAACACTCTGGAGGTATGGCACACTACGACGACCCTTCGCAACATAACTCACGTGGGTTTCGTTGGCGGCGTGGCGGGTACCACCGCGCTAATTTGGTATCTCTTTCTGACATTCTATCACAACGTTCGTGAGTAATCATTGAATCGCCATCCAGGTTATTAAAAAGAAGGAAGTCCATCAAAATATCTAGCTAACGATAATAGCGTCGATGGCAGTCAATTTTTTTTTATTTCGCGTCAAATTAATTGCCGAAGTTGCCTCGCCGATCGAGCAAAAAGTATGAAAAATGTTGAATTTTAGTTCACGAATAAAATTAAGAATATCGAAAGTCTGGCACAATCAATCGTTATGGAAATCTGATGGTCTCGGGGGGGGGGGGGGGGGGGGGGGGGGGGGGTTACCGTCGCTATTGGACTCTATTTTACATCAAATAGACTCGAGCTAATCGAAAAGAAATATCAATCTTTGAAAAATAATAATGCACCAGAATAACAGTTTTGCTTGCAACAATTTTTTTATAAAGAAACATTGGTAACATTCTCTCGAGTAATAGTATTTTTTTTTTTTTTAATTTCAAGCAACAATTTTGTGGAAAAAAAAAGTCCCGTAGCAGCGATTCCTAAGACTAATGTATTCTGCTATAATTTTCGAAAATTGACTAATTATTTTTAATAAGATTTTTTATTTCAACAAAAAACGAGCATCGACATTTTTTTCTAGATCTGTGTGGCATTTTTTTTAGTGCCCATATGAAAATTGACAAACCTTTTCAATATTATTATCGGTGAATAGATACTTTGATGGGTCTTCCCTCAAGGATGTTTCTCTGTTATATCGATATAGTGGCATCGACTTGAAATTTTACAGCCTATCAGTGTTTAACCCCAAAACTTGTGTACAAAGATTCGATGAGATTAGGAGCCTCGTTGTCGAGATATTAAATGTTAAAAAAATATTATTTAACATGCGTTTTCATGGCCGCACATAGAAAAACAGGTTCCAATCGTTCTGTAATTCACGAACTTTAAATGCCAGTACCTTTGAAAAAAATTTTATGACCTAGTTCTATAAGTAATAAAACCGTGTGCAAATTAGGAGCATTTTTCATTGAGTAATTAAATTTAATATATTCAACTCAACTTGTCGAATTGAGCTTCTTTTTCAGAAATAAAACCTTGAGTATTTTTTTTTTAACGTCTTTTCATAGTAAATGGCATAAATAAAAACTTATAAATCGTGCATTATTATCCCTCTCTGCATTTTGGCAAAGGAAAAATAGAAACAATGAAAATTTGGCACTTTTTCTGCTTCAACTCGAAACGCTACTCAAACTATACGTAATAGAGTAAAATTGCTGATAAATGATTTTCCAGGTAACTAAATTCTCTACAAAAAAGTTCGCGGTGGCATTTATCTACAGTTAATAATTTAGGCGTGGGAGGCGTCCAAAGTTGTGAAAATAATTAAAAAAAAAAAAAAAAACCATTTCAAGCAGGTGGCTTTATTTGAATTTAGTTATAAATAAAGTTTTTTCAGGTGGTAATGACTTTCTCGTTGTGTCCAGTTGACTTATGAATTTTTATGCATTTTTAATTCAACTCTAACACGGTGATATGTAATTTAACAATTAATGGGTCTACTATTCTGCGATTTCACAAAAATCACACTTCCTCGTCACGCCACTTCGGACACCTCTCTCTCATCCGCTATTGACTTTTCAAATATGCCGTCGGGGACACTTTTATAGAAAATTTAATTTTCTACAAAATTGTTCCTGTGTAATTTTCTCTATCTTGAATAGTTCGAACAACGTTTCGAGACGAAGCTCGGAAAACGTGAATTTTGAATTTTTCTTTCGCAACATAAACGTTAATATTTCAAAAACTTACAGGAATATATTGCTAAATTTTTTATACGTTGTTATCAATGCCATTCACTGTCGAATAGCGCTGAAATGAAACCTCACAGTTCTCAATAGGGACCCCCCCTCGGACGACTCGTCCCGTAAAAAAACAGAGGAACATCCTTAACAATATTCGGTGATGAACTGTGGTATTCTTTAAAAAAAAAAAAAAATCCGTATTTTGTAGCCTCTCCGCCAATCTCGGAGAACACTCTCATATCAGCCGTATGGTCCTTGATCTGTGGCAAGTGGGGCTTCTTGCTTATGTATTACGGGAACAATTATGAGATAATAATCAGAGAAGGACCTTCTTCCATTCTTGGCCAGGATAGCGCTTAAAATTCGAAGAAAAAAAAAAAGAAAGCGCAACATTATTACTTTAAGACTGTTATATATATTTCATATATATAAATATATATATATAAATATATATACATACCGATGCATTTTGTACTGTCAAAAATTTTATACGGTATTTTTTTAATGTTACGGATCGATAAATATATATCTATGCTGTATATCCAAAGTGTATGCAAACAACTGCTCTGACTACATAAATATCGCACTGATGAAGGATTCATGCAATTCTTTAAAAGTTACAACAATTTTTTGTATTTATTTTCTTGATTTTTTATTTTTTCAATTTTTTTTATTATTCTATACAGAAATACAAACGGTGTGTATGTGTGTGTGTGCACGCATCGATAGTGCGGGATATAGAATTTCAATGACAATATTAAACAGCCGATCTGAATAACGTTATTAATTTGTGGTAGGCTACAATGGAATTTGTTACCACAAAAAAATCTGTTTACCCAGCCCAAGGTAATTGTTATTTCGCATACGTTGCGACACAATTGTGACAACTTCGTACGAAACTAATCTCCAAATCTGTGAGCACTTTTTCGATAAATTTGTTTTTCTATGAAAATTCGATAACGCGAGATTCTTCCGCGGCTGAGAGGCGCCTCGGATGGCTCTGCCAAGTGAACGTGGCTATCCCGTTTGTTCAGTAAAATTTCGAAAAATTCGCCAATAAATTGCGGAATGCTTTATTGCTCGGAGGGATAATGATAATTAAAGCTGTAGAATGTTATTTATTTTTATTTTTATTTTTTTTTTTAATGTGAAATTTTTTCAATATCGAAGTCACTCGGCGGTGACAAATAATACTAATGATCGTTTCATGGTGGCACATAACGACGAAATTAATTTAATTTAATTTTTTTTTCTCTCCATAATTTGTCATGCAATACGTTATACAATGTAAATGAGTTCATAACGATGATTGTAATTTTTAACGATAATTGGAAACGATTTTTTTTTTTAATGATTTATGACATACGAAATCTACTAATCTAGGCCTAGCACACAATCGGATTAGCTCGACTCTCCCTCGATCGATATTTTTTATTCTTATTACTAAACAATGTTTGTTCCTTTTTATAATCCTTTATTAATTTCGCTCGTATGTATCGACGGGGGCCACAAAGCCTCACTTTTGTCTTCGCCCCGATTGCAAAATAAAGAGAGACAATTTACGATACACGAGAGATTCGAAACTAGGGGAAAAAAAAAAAATTGGACCTGTATCTTATCTCTCGTTTCTCGAATTGTCCTCATAAGCTTTTTTTGCTCCTCTTTTTTTTTTTTCTTACGGAGAGAACAAGATAGAACTTTGCAACTGTTAGTTCTATCGAATTTTACTCCGAACGTGCGAAATTTATTTATTTATTTTTCTTTTTCTTTTTAATATTTCTTCCTACTTAACGATGATAGTTTTATGAACATTTGGTATCAATGAAATTGATAAAGTATCGAAGTATGCGCGTTTCTTCAATTTACATTCCGTATAAAAGCACTCGTTATACTCTGAAAAAAAAAATAAAATAAAATAAAATAAAAAAATGTTTTACCAATATGTTCGAGAATTTTCATCGTCTCAAGATTTTTGATCAAAAAAATATTTTCACTAATCGTAAAATTGCCACTCTTGGAAATCGCGTGTAATCGTCAAATCTTAAATATTACGAGGCTATTTTTTTTTTTTTTTTTGCAATAATCAGCACCGAGCTAGTAGAATTTTCTTTTTTTCTTTTCTTAACTTTCGGTTTTGTTTTTTTTTCTCTCTCTCTCTCCCTCTCTATTTTCACGATTTTTCGATTGAATCAATTTATCCCTATTATCTCGAGGCACTACTCCCCCCCGTCCCGTTAGTGTTGCTTCTGTCTGGAATTGTGTTTGGTGCTGCTGTGATTTGTTGAATCGTTTGCAGATGCATTCTCGAGCGGAACATCGGATATGTCGTCGCTGCTGTCGCTGCGAATATCACCTTCCATCTGTTTGAAAGAAGAAAAAAAACAAAAAAAAACGTATTGGAACGATATATTAATTAATCGGTGAATGGTGATATAATTAAATTCGAATGAAAAATTTATTCACGAGTGATCGGAGAGGATAAAGACAAGATTTGTCGCATACCTGACCGGCGTATATGGCATTGTACGCTATCTTGAGGATTAACCAGGTCCAAATAATATGAAGAACCAGCAGCAGTATCAGCAGAGAATTGAATATAAAATACGCCGGAAACATCGGTACTATTTTAGGAGCCTCTATCGTTGTACTGAAAATGAAAAAAAAAAAAAAAAAAATAATTATGTGCTCAAACGTATGAGATGAATGACGCAATAATTATCGAATTGAGAATTTCGATCTAGAGAGGATATTCGCCGTAAAGGCATTATCTAAGAAGTGGTACATAAAAAAAAAAAACATTTTTTTAGTCATCAACTTTGCCTAACTGAAATCTGAATAGAATAGGAGCTTGTCAGGTTAATCAACCGATGAGTTTTTTTTTTACCTCGACAGAATCGATTTTGGAAAATATTTACATTTGATCAATGTCTTTATGTCTAATATATATATATATCTACATTATATAAAGATCTTGCCACTTGATTGAGAAAGTTGACGAACGTTTGAATGAAAAAAATTGTTAGAAACGACGACAAAATCATTTTTTTTTTCTTATTAATTTTGATTTTTTATTTATCGATAATATCGGAAAAATAGTGATTTATTCGAAATCTATAGAAACCATATGAATTTTAATTAAACTTTATCCAATGTAATTTGTTATATTAATTTTCGGGGGAAAAACTTGTTTTTGACGTTTTAAAATGGAATTTTTTAGTTCCAAGAAGAATGCTAAACGGAATCGTCATCAGCGGAAGAAAATACATCGATACGGGATGTATTCCGGGGTCCTATGTGAAATTTCGAAATTACAAGATTTTTTTTTGTTTCAATTTTTGCGAAAAATGAATGAGTTCGCTAAAATCGCTGTAACTTTGCTTCCCGAAGGGGATGAAACTCCGTTCAGTGCTTATTCTCTTCGCAAACGTTTCAGCTTTCAAATTTCGCCTGGTTCATCGAGCTACGATTCTTTTTTCGCTTTTTTTTTTTTTTTTACAAATTTTCAGAGTCGGATCATCGATTTTTGTCAATTTTACCATAAAATTCCTTTGGACACAAATTCGCCGCTTTTCAAAGTGCTCTTTTGGGATACAAAAAATTAAGATCTCGGAATGAATCGAACGGCATTCTCCGAATCGACTTCCTGGGCTTTTCAAAACATCCCCGATAAACCTAAATCCGTCAATCCGGAGGAAAGTTATGGGCATTGGAAATTTCGTTATTTTCAGGTTTTCGAAAAAAAAAAATGGGTTGAAATTGGAGATTTTTTTTTTTTATGAATCCGATCGAATGTTTTCCTGAAGCCCAAACATTCGATACGAAGACGTCAAAAAACAAAAAAAAATATATTTCAAGTCAACGAAAGTGCCTTGATGCGGATGCAAATCAAAATTTTTTAAGAACAATCACCGTTAATCCTAGTTGACCGAAAAGTTTGAATTTTTATTTATAAAATTTTTAAATTTTCCCTAACATTTCCCTGAACAATTTAAAATTCCCTAACATTTTCAGGTTTTCTCGGCTTTCCCTGACCGCGGCCACCCTGAATCTTTTTTTATTTATACAGCGAGCATAGAGAAAGATTTATTATCGACGTGGAAACGATCTGGTTTATCGCTATTGGCTCGGATAGGTGAATTCTCATTTAGATATGTAATTGAAAAATTCGAGTCGAGCGTTGAAAAAATTGTCACTCACCTATAAATGATCCAGAACGGATACACAACGGTACGCGTTATGATCCACAGTATTGTAAAGATAAAAAATATAAAATCACATAATTTTTGGTAATTAGCGTACTTGGCCATTTTCGCTGCCTGAAAGGAAAAAAACAAAAAAAAAAAACGATGTATTTATTTCGTACGAAGGAAAGAAAGAAAGAAAGAAAGAAAGAAAGAGTGGAGATTTTCCTTTGGTATTTCAATTTGGACGAATTTGAGTCTGACCTCTAAGAAAATATCAGCGCAATCGTGTACAACTAGGACTAGCGAGCCGATTCTAGTCAAATTTCCAACCCACGAGAAGCACATTAGTACAATCGTGGCTATATGATGTATGAACATTTGCCAGAAATCCTTTCGTTTAACGTCGAAGAACTGCGATATACCGAGAGACCAGTAAAACGCCATCGATACCATGTAATACCACCATACATCGTTGGTCACCGGATGATACGGATAACCGTAATAACAATGATTTATGTCCCATAGCCATGGCTTGTCCCATAGAATAACTATTCCATAGACAAACGAGTAAGTATAATACAAGCATCTCCAGCTGAAACGAAAAAAAGAAAAAAATTCTTGTTTCGCTGATCGACGAAAAGTCAAAGGGGGGGATTACATTTTATTTGATCGAATAATCGTTATATTCAATATAACAATATAATCGTTATATTCAATCGTATATTCGAATCGAATCGAATAATCGTTATATTCAATATAACAATATAATCGTTATCATCAATCGTATATTCGAATCGAATCAAATAATCGTTATATTCAATCGTATATTCGAATCGAATCGAATAATCGTTATATTCAATATAACAATATAATCGTTATATTCAATCGTATATTCGAATCGAATCGAATAAGCGTTATATTCAATCGTATATTCGAATCGAATCGAATAATCGTTATATTCAATATAACAATATAATCGTTATCTTCAATCGTATATTCGAATCGAATCGAATAATCGTTATATTCAATATAACAATATAATCGTTATCTTCAATCGTATATTCGAATCGAATCGAATAATCGTTATATTCAATATAACAATATAATCGTTATATTCAATCGTATATTCGAATCGAATCGAATAATCGTTATATTCAATATAACAGTATAATCGTTATATTCAATCGTATATTCGAATCGAATCGAATAATCGTTATATTCAATATAACAATATAACAATAATAAGGGAGTTATAGTTAGTTTATTCCAAGTATGCCCCTGAGAGTTTTTACATTTCGCATCTTACACTTTATACATCCTCCTACTCTCTTCACTGCAGTTTATATTTTTCGATTCACTTCTTTCTTTAATCTTTTCCATATCTAAAATAAAATCACATAAACAAATTATAGATTCTTCCCCTCGCGGGGCACTGTTTATTTTTCTCCTTGACCCTTCACCTGTACTTTCCCCTATCCATTCCTCCACCTTCTCTCTTATCCTTTCCTTAGCTTTGTTTTTTTCCTACTTCGCACATTACATAATGCGCTCCAATGTCTCTTTTCGGAGCCAGCGGAGTCCGCGTCTCAAGTCTTTGAAACTTTTATTTTTATCTTTTGCCCATGCTACCGCATCTTGATCTTGCCCACAATTCCTTCCTTTCTCCACTTATCTGACCATTTTCCCCAATATTTTTCCAATTACCATGTCCCTCTTCCTATCCTTGTATTCCGCACAGTACCCGGATTTAATAATTCTATTCCAGTCATTCTGGATTTCCTGGTTCGTCTTGATTTTGACTCGTCGCTCAATTCTTTTCACCAAATCACTTGCATTTCCACTCCTCATTATTTCTCACATTTATCCTTCTCCCACTTCTGCCATGGCTGCCTCCAACTCTTTTCAAGGGGGTTTTATACATCGATTTGATTTGTATCGTGCGATTCTTTTCTGCCTCGTGATTGTTGCGCATTATTGACACAGAAATTCCCTGACTTGTCCAGATTTTCCGCACAGATTTTGCAAATATTCCCGGGAGATTAGGGTCAAATAAAAAAAAAATGTTGAATATTAAAATAAAAAATTTGAAAAAAAAACTGAAATACAAAAAATAATTTAAGCACTGTAAAGTAAAAAATAAATACATTGAAAGCAAATACCGAAACTGTTTTTTATTATAAACGGAAATTTTTATGTCAGTGCCAATAAATGAAAAATAAATATAAACACTTATCTACAATAATAATTGTGTAGTTGGCTATCGACAAATCGAATGCAGAAGCGTAGCTTTAAAGCTTTGGAGTAAATTAGTTTTTAGTTTTTGAAATTTTCATTGCTCGGCACTGACGTAACTTTTGTTGCATATAATAATGAATAATATAAATATTAAAAATATACAAAAATATTTATTTTCATACTTCTCAGTTTTTTTTTTTTTTAAATTTCTTCAATTCTTCGTAATTCTTGCAAAAAGTAAATTCTGAAAAAATTTCAGAGAATTTTCTAAATTCCCTGACTTTTCCCTGATTATTCCAGGAGGAAAGAAATTCCCTGAGTTTTCCCGGTTTTACATACGCGTAATAACCATGTGCCTTCTTGCGCAAACTGTATTATGTTGTGTATGCTTTCAAGGGAAATTTTCCCGTATAAATAAATAAATAAATAAATAAATAAATATTCGAAAATATAAAATTTTATAAACGGAAAAGAAAACAAAAAACATCTCGAATACAGGCCTAGTATCAGCCTTTGCCAGGTCTTATGCTACCTCTCGAACGAGCCCCTGGAAAGAATATCTCTTTTTTTTTTTTTTTTTTTTTTTTTTTTTACGTTAAAAAACTTTTACCTATTCTCGCAAAACTTTGTCAGCGTGGAAGGCCTTTCCTGCGAACGTCTTAGCCTCAGCCATCTCTCCACCTGACGTTCGCTCCAATCCAATTGTTTGGCCAAGGACAGAACCTGAAATACAAGCGTCAAGAGATACGCTCCATCGGGTAATTCGCAGAGCGCGACAAATTTTTTCGAGAAATGATTTTTCAAGAAACAATAATGACAATAATAATGAAAATATTCTAACGGAAGGTTGAGCGTGTGACTGCGTCATTATCCGTTATGCAATCCAAGGATTATGGGCAAAAATTGAGAAAGGACGATCGAAGCTGGAAACAAGATTTTAATTGGCTGTTGTATCGCGAACGCCGATGCCAAATAATTACCTGTTTGTGCTTAAATTTTTTGCTAGCGTAAGCTTTTTCCAGAATAACATTGGGCGGCGCTCTCTTGGATCTCGTTGTCTTTATACCGATTGATTTTCCCACAGGGGCGAACCAATACCTGAGGATAATTCATTATTTATATTTAGCCGTTTCTCGATGCGAGAGCCTCGAATTTTCGTTGCCATTGCGTAATTCGCGATTCGCGCGAAGGAAAAGACCTTTGACTCCGAGAAGGCCCCCCCCGATACGATTTATCACGAGAGCAGATTATACTTTTTTTTGTTTTTCTTTCTTTTTATTCTTCGGAGCAATAAAATTTGTGGATCAGGAGACTGACCTGTATCAGATAAATTTACTCATACAGGGTAATTATGCCTGCCGGGCTTAATCTAGCGTTTCGTTCGCTAAAGCATCCTCGAATTATTCGAATACGCCTTTTGCTGACGCACGCAAATATATCGGTTCAAGATATTTCACAGAGGGCCGGCGACCTCTCGCCGTGCCGAGATAAAAAATTTACTCTACGCTCGGATACGAAGCGGAGAAAGCTTTTAGCAGCTTTTGTAGGAAAAAAAAAGCATTGGAAAAATTCATCTCGAGCATATATTTCGCTAAATCATCGAGATGAAGGAATTTTTTTGGAAAAATTTTTAAAACTCATTAAATTCAATCCTTTGTCAGTTTTCTTAAAATTCGATGCCAAAAAGTTATATACTGTTCCAAGTTTGCGCCAAATTTTATCTTGTGTTCTCAAAAATTGAGCAAGGTCAGGGCTCGAACATTCAAAACTTTAACATTTTTTTTTTTTTTCAAGCATCATTTTAAACGTTTTTTTCAGACACTTTTAAAGTAGTTTAGCAGAATAATCTGTAAATTTTTTTTTTGCTTTGTACTATCGGAAAGCTTCCTCTACGAGGTAGCAATTTAATTGAGAAAGAAATACAAGTAAATGAAGAAAAAAGAATTTTGAATTTTGAATAAAGAAAAAAGAAAGAGCCCATTTATGGGCAGGGTTTTAAACGCTACTGTGCGATAACGAGCGATACGTGGATTACGTAGAAATGATTATAATGTTGAATAAAGAAAAAGCAATTAAATTATTAACGTACACGTGTCGTGTAACGTTAGAAACCCGCCCCATATCAAGGCTCTCTCCCGTATAATCATGAGAAAAAGAAAAAAAAGCAACGTTATATTAGCATATACATGTAACTGTGACGTTAGATGCGCGCGTAACCTCTCTGACAACCGGATGTCGGAGTCACAAAGCCGGTACAGGCTGATTAGAGAGGAGAGACAGAGAAAAAAATACAGAAAGAAAAAGAAGAAAAAAAAAATTGTGAAGGACGCATACCTCTCGAGAGCGTATCTCAAGATTAGGAGACCCAGTGCCATTGGCAACGGATATATTAAATGTTGATAGTTCGCATATTTGTTGTCCGAATTCGGTGCAATGTTGTCCCATGTCGTGTTCGGCGGTAACCAAATGTCAGGTGACCAAAAAGCCGATGACATGTTCGTTAGGATCTCCATTATTTTCGTGATCCTCACAGAAAAATGGCAAATTCAAGGGGCTCACCCGCCTCACAAACACATACCACTGACGCTATAATTGTTAAAAAAAAAAAAAATTAAAAAAAAAACACGCACAAACCGAATATTTATAATTGTTAAAGCCGCCCGAGAAGCTCGGATCTCGCTCGGGCACGCGTTTCGTGGATTAAAAACTTGCACCCACCTACACTTCGAGGAATGCGCGAGAAATGAATTATGCGTGTGTAGTGTGTAGTGTGTGTGCGTGTCATGGGGCGGTCGCGCGAACCGTTGATCTTACATATCGAAATAGAAGGCGCGGTTCCTGCGAATGCGAGAGTTCCTCGTATCGCCGCGTATATACACGCGCGCCCGAGTGCCCATATATGTCATATGCTCAATTGTGCAGCGGAATAAAATGGAACTATAATGGCCCTCTGACGGCAAATATTTATACCCGATTCAAATTTTCCCGCTCAAAGCAAGCAAATTTTTCGAAAATTTGAATAGCCGAGTAGATCGATGTACGCTACGAAAAAAAATTGAGACTATCACATTGGAGTTGGACTTTAGTTCTCGCGATAGAACTAAAGCGCAGTTATCCTCAAATGCCAACGTCGTGACACGAGTAAATTTCGTGCAATTGGCCATAAATTTTCTCCTCCGTACTCGTTTATATTAAAATACGATAAAATTATAATAGGCTTAAGCAACTTGTATCTCCCATTAGATTAGTGGGGGAAAAAAAAAAAAAAAAAAAACGATGGGTGTTACAAAATAATCACAAACGTGGCTACAAATATAATTTTATTTACGCTTACACATGGATTGAGAGTTTACAATGAACAAAATTATATACGCTACTCAATAAGGTCACAGGGTTTTGGGTTACACATTACATCGAATAAAAAAAATAAAAAAACAAACAAACAAACAGATAATTAAGGTTTAAGTTTAATCAAGCTGATTCGTGGATGCAAAAATTAAATAAATCGAGTATTTCGCGCATTCCTTATGTGGCATCGATCTTATTTTCCATCGATCGGTAGTCAAAGTTAAAAATTAAGAAATATAATTTGCCGTATAGGCTGCCAGCTTAATTCGTGCATCCGAAATTTCTGAATTAAATAATTCGAGGAATTCGCGCGCGTGAATGATCATTCATACTTTATCGTTCATTGGGGCGCCTCTTACATTCATACAATTTACAAATTTGAACAAAGATTTGCCGCAATTTTCTCTCTCTCTCTCTCTCTCTCTCTCTCTTTCTCACCGTATAAAATATTGTACGCAAAGTATAAAAATTCATCATCCGAGTCCGACGAAACATTTATTATTTACCAAAATATAAAAATTATTTTTTTCCCATGACTTTGTTGAGATGCCCGTTTAGAGTTCTGAGCTGTTGCATGGTCTCGTCATCGACCTCCGGCATGTGAGAAAGACGAAGTCCCGGATTCGGCAAAAGAGATATAACGTCGCCGTTTTGTAACGGCACGTTTATATTGGCGGTGCGCTCTTGAACGATGGACGATACAAGAAGAGGACTGCCCTGCATGCTGAGAACCATTTCGCCCTGTCTCGGACGTCTCATCACGTTCATGGGCATGTTGGGTTTGATCTTTGGCGTAACGACGTTGAAATAAGAGGACGTATTCTTCGTAGCGGGAGTTTTGTACTTGAAGCCGCTCGGCGGACAACGTCCCGTGCTCTTCAGAAGATCTTTGCCCCTCTCGCGCTCGTTGTCCGCGATAAATTTCGAATTTCTGCCTCTCGAAGCGCTGCGCGTAGTTCGAGTAACGCGTTTCTCCGAAATTCCACCGTTCGACGAGCTTCTGTGCTTTCTCGTCTGACGTTCGCTCGAATTTTTCGTCTCGTTTATCCTTGATACGCGAGTCGTTCTGACGTTCGTCGTCGATTCCGTCGCGTAACCGTCGTCCGACGCGGCCGTACCTCGTTTCGGCGCTTTTTTGGCTCTGGCGACGTTGGTCCTGGAAACGGATGATACGTCCGTGGAAACGTCGTCGGTCGTTTCCAGAACGGCGTCATTTTCATTGATCGCGTCGAGCGCGAGAAATTCGGCCATCGTTAATTTTCTAATGTCGGTCGGCAAGCCGGCTAGGGCAACGTCGGTGGAATTTGCGATCATGCTTATCTGCATCGAAAAATCGGCCTCGACTTTGTGAACTTTCTGAGCTGTTTGCCTCTCGAAATCTTTAACGAGGGAATCGCTCTCCTCCGTTGTCTCGCGAATCGATCGCGTTTTGCGCGGTTGCTTCGTTCGGACCATTTTTGTTTGTTTGTTTGTTTTTTTTTTTTTTTTTTTTTTTTTTTTTTTTTCGTTAAATTTGTCTATGCGCCGTGGATTTGGTTTTGGGAGGAAAAAAACAACGAAAAACCTCGATGCGCGCCGTCGAGCAACTTGCGGGAGCTCTGTATCGTGAGTTTTTGCTTTCTCTCTCTCTCTTTCTCTCAAACAGGACTCAAAATCACAGCCGCGTTATAACGTACTTGTATATTTGCTTGTACTGATCGCTGGTCGGCAAAATTTTTAAACCGTCATATGTGTTGTTTGCCCGAGCAGAGCACGAAGCAGAAAAGGAAAAACTACGAGCGACGACTCTATTGAAAATAGACGATGAACGATGGGGTTTTTTTCGAAGAAACTTTCGAATACGGACTTTCAGATGGCGCTGTTTCTAGTTTTTTCAGAGTCAAAAGGTGTCACGTGACTGACATACCTACCGCTAAATCTATTCGCTGGAAGTTCGAATTTTCGAACTTTTAGCGATTAGTCGCGGAAAGCGAGCGAAAAAACAGCGAATATAATGGAATAATCACGGTCGCGTGACCATCATTCGCTCGATTTTCAGCGAATGATGGTCACGTGACCGTGGTTATTCCATTCGACTTATATATTAGTCGCTAGAAGTTCGAAAATTCGAACTTCCTGAAAAAGAGCAGTGTGACTACGTTTCCACCGTATGGTCAGAGTCGGGTTGGGTCCATATTTGAGCCAATGAGAAATGATATTTCACGAGAAATTATTTCCTTCCTCTCTAATCTCATTTCTCATTGGCTTAAATTTCAACCCAACCCAACTCTGACCCTACGGTGGAAACGTAGTCTGTGTTTCGCCGCCATGAAATTGCACCTTTACCGCCCACATTTTAAATCAGTTATTTGACCCACGGAGGATATTTAACCACTCGGATGACATATTACATATTCTCATTTCTCACAACGAACGATGCCTATTGGTTGACACTTTAATCACGAATTTTCGGGGCCAATAACGTAACGGCGATAAAATCGATTATTTGTTGTTTTTTTTACTCGAAAAATTCCGTACCTAGTTAGCCGTCTCTCTTGTCAATAAAGTGCGTGCAACGTTCTCTCTTCTTGTTTATAACTTCACGCAAAGATTCACGATGATAGGGGGCAAGGAAATAATTGCCTTACTCCTTATTTTCGTTGTCAATAATGTAATTTGCGACGATTTTTTCGAGCTATTTCATCGCGAGGATCCCTGCGTAGCATTGTGCGAAAAAACACCTCATACTTTCGTCACTGTGAGTATAATATTTTTATCACCGAGCTGCAAGCTCTTGACAGCCGCTTTTTTTACAGCTGACTCGTTCGTATTTTTTTTTTTTTTTTTTTTTTTCAATGTCACATTAATCTCGTATCGATGCGCGTTTCGTTCTTCAGAATGAGTATGAGAAGTCGTGCTGTCAGCGCGGCTGTAGATTCTTCAATCTGGTCGATCTTCGTCATGGTCTTGTTATCAATAACGTGAACGGCTCCAAGGATGCCTGCGAATCATGTGAGTGACGGTTTTCAGAAAAATTATGACGCCCTTTGCCCCAAAATGAGAATTCGATGAAATATTTGAAATATAAAACATTTAGCGCGGAATCCTTTTTAAGCTGGTTCTTGAATTTTTGTCAAATCTGGATAGGCTGATAAAAATATGACGAACGGAAAGGTTGAGATTCCTGCAGCTTGCTTGCAAAGTTTTAAATTCTTTCACCGTTTGGTTCCGCAGATATATATGCTTGTAAACTTTTCCAATTTAACGCGATGGGTATAGGCCCCAAAGCGACAAACGAAGCTAGAGGGCTTAATCTTTTCAAATTCTAATACTTAAAAATTAGATCGGCGAACGAAACTTTGTTAAATCGATGCAATAAACATTGTTGAAGAAAACTCAAATTTATTCACCGCGCCGTATAATTAAGAAAGGTTTCAACTTTGTTGGACCAAAAAATGTTTAATTTTTCACCAATTTTTTATGCAAATAATATTAAATTTACCGAATTTTGATATTTGTTATGTTTACCGAGAGGTCTTTATTGAACATGAATCTTTTGAAGTTTGACAAAACATGGTACATATTGGGAGTGGCAGGAGCCACGTATATCGGTGCGCCGGTGATGATATTCTTTGCTTGCGGAAGTCCCAAGTCCTGAACGGGTGATCCGAAGTAAAAAAATCAAACATATTTTTACTTTGTACAATATTGTGTATAAGTCGAAGTAGAATTCTCCAAAAATATTCAAACGTTTTTTTGTTTTTTGAACAAAAAACTGCAAAAATTTTTGGCAAAAAACTAAACTTCACCTTCGATCGCTCACTATTTTTTTTTATTTTTCAATATTTCTTCCTCATTCTAGTTCAACTTATACACAATATTGTATAAAAATATATTTGATTTTTTTGCTTCGGATCACCTGTCCAGGACTTGGGAGTTCCGCAAGCAAAGAATATCATCACCGGCGCACCAATATACGTGGCTTCTGCCACTCCCAATACCATTTTTTGTCAAACTTTAAAAGATATTATCATGTTCAATAAAGACTGCTCGGTAAACATACCAAATATCAACATTCTATATTTTTTATTTTTTTATTTATTTATTCATACGAGAATTATCCCTTGGAATCATACATAAGATACTTTATACGCAAGATAGCGGAAAAGAGCCATTAGTAACTAATGAGTAATAAATATAATAATAAAGATAATAATAAAGCCGCATTGCGCATAGCAATTCATTACCAGGAAAATAACAGAGCAACAAAGGCAATGTCAGAAAAGAAAAGAAAAAAAAGATAATATTTTTTCTTCATTAATAAAATTTTTAATTGTTTAATATTTTTCGCATGAAAAATTGATGGAAAATCAAACATTTTTTGGCCCAACAAAGTTGAAACCTTCCCTTAACATTCAACGAATTTCTTTGCGTTTTCATGCTTCAGCCTGCGCAGAAGCGTACAATGTCTTGCAGGACAGATCCGCGTGTACATCGGGATGCGACTTTATGGCCGCTCAACGTTTCGCCGATTTAATGTCCCTTCTCTCTGTATTCTACGAGGAGGACTCCAATGTACTGCTGATGTCCCTGGACATGCCCGAGAACGACGTTATGACCGATCCTGGATTGAGAAAAGAGCTCCTGCCGGGCTGGTGGGACACGGAAGGATTCAAATTGCCTCAGACTTTTCTCAAGACCGTGCCCGGAGATGCCGATGTAATTTGCCCTTTCTATCGAGTAGAAAACTGGCCGGGCCGTTAACGAAAATGACGTTGAGAAAATTATGATATTTTTTTTTTTTTTTTTTTTTCTTCGTAACTCTCACCGATCGACCTCCGCGTTGTGCATGAAAAATTTCTCGATCAACCGCCGACGAATTTTTACGAATCTTTTTTCTCAACAATTTTCATTCGAATGACAATAATTACTACGAGAATTAATTAAACTCGAAGGGAAGAAAAATTTAAACAATGAAATTAATAAATTCATAAGAGTTGAAAAAAAAAAGTCTCGAGAATTCAAATCACAATATATTAGAATGAAAGAAATTCTCGGAAAAATTTCGACAATCAACATTTTTAATATCGTTCGAGCTCCGTTTTTATCGAGATTGAAATTTTTAAAAACTTTTTCAAAATTGTAATTCAACGTTGTTTTGCATTTTTTTTTTTTTTTTTTTTTTTTTTTTTTTTTTTTTTCTTTTCTTTTCAGACCATGAGCGATTACGGCGGTTCGGCCGTTTATTACGGCGAAACGAAGCAATCGGTGACGATAAACGATTCGGATTGGCTCCAGTGCGCATCGCGTCATACCGGTATACCCCGTTGGCTTCTCGGTTCGGCGATAGCCGTTGGTGCTACTGCGGCTATCTGGCTTCGATTCATAGCCGACAGAGACGTTACGGAAGAATTGACCTCGGCGACGAGCGCTGCGAAGCAAAATTTAACGAGCAAACTGACCATCGTTATTCCCGACGAAGTGCCAATGCACAAAACACCACCCCCGAAATACAGCGAAATCGCTGACGTACACGACGTCAACTTCAAGCAATAAGTCAGGTACAAAGCGTCCCCGACTGTCTATATATACATAAATATATAATATTTTCTAAAAAAAAAAAGGGGCATTCAAATTAAAGTACCTAAAAGAGTTAATGATACGAAAAAAAAAAGAAAAAAAAAAATCAATTTCTACGATATATCGCAGAGACATCAATGAGATTTTGCTTCGAGTCTACTTAACGAGCCTTTTTTTTTTTTTTTTTTCTTTCAAATCCATCTCAATTATATATATATATTTTTTTCTTGTTCGTCGGATCTCAACGCTGAAGAAATAATCAAATAGTAAAACTATTTATGATATAAAAGTGTATTATATTTAAAAATTGTTGCCATTACGCGAAGAAAATTAAATGTGATCGTGATTGCTGTTTTTTTTTTTTTTTTTTTTTTTTTTTTATCGTATTTCTTAATTTGGCGAGCTTCGTCCCGATAAGTCGATTGTCCTCGCTGCTTTTAATTCGTACTTTCGATTTTACCCTAAAATCGCTCAGGAAAACATTGAATGAGAAAAAGAACCGACGCGAACCGTCGAATCTGCGCTATAGTTTCATGCGAAACAAGACGCGCCCATCTCGCGTAATAATGAAATTTAAAAATCTTCGATCTTATCCGTGAAGCTATCGCGGTGAAATTAATGGTGAAAATGATGAATTTATTTCTAGCTTATATATATATATATAATCGAGATTAATTTTTTGATACTTCTCGTTAAAATTTACGCGCTTTTTCGCGACACGCATGTATCTCTTATCATCGAAGAGCTGAGCTCGTTATTCGGCGTTTGAAGTATATAAAAAAAAAAATTTTTATATCGATTGAATTATTTAGGGGGTTTTTTTTTTTTTAATTTTATTTTTTCGTACTCTCGGATTTGATTGAAAATCTGAAAAGTTCGAAGGATCTTTGAGATCGCGAATATGCACGATGAGAGGTCACAGGGGCGCGGATGGTACGAATTTTTATTGTCCGACCGTCGCGGATCTTGCACCGTTAATTTATATCGATAAATATCAATAATAATTTTTTTTTTTTCTTTTTCTTTTTATTATCAATGTTCATTGCTCTACATTGACATTTGACTGGATAGGATATACATAAAGACTTAAGCTTCGTTTATCTCTATACGATGGGGATCTTCTCTTTGTAACATTGAGAGATCAATTTTGAATTTAAGCAATTGTCCAGATTCACCGGAGATTTTGCAACTGATCGATGTGTAGCAAAAAAAAAAAAAACGAAAAACAACATTCTCGCTTGAAAAACCCAAAGTAGCGCGTATTTTTTTTTGCTGTTGTTGGGCCAAAAACGAGAAATGAAAAATAAAGATAAAGCGTAAACCATTAATACGTAAAAGTATATATGTAATACATAAGTTTCAGGATGTAATATCATAGGCAAATAAAAAGCTACGTGATCTCGTTGTTTAAAGTTACGCACGAATGGGGGACGTTCGCTCATTTGGCTCAAGCGTTAATGGTTTTTTTTTTTCCTTTCTTCCTTCCTTCCTTCAGGCACGATTCGATGCTAGAGGGTTTTGCTTCGTAAAACGAAGGAAAAAAAATAAATAAATAAACCCTCGATCAAAGATCATGTTTGAGCAAATATTGAGGATTCCCGAAGTGGACAAAGTAAAATCATGCCCGAGCTTCTGATAAAAAATAATATTCATTCTCGATAACGATCGCTGAACGATCACAAAGTTTTGTGAAAATTTGTAATAATTTTTCTCATCGCAAATCGGCAAATATATCTCATAATTTCGTAACGTTCAATCACAGCGAGTCTCTCTCTCTCTCTCTCTCTCTCTGAGCGTCGAGACGTCGATTTTAACACAAAGTAACGTTGTACTTTTTTTTTCTTTTGTAGATAAAATAATCATACAAACCCCGCCCTGCGCGTCTCCCGCGGACTTTGGATATTTACAAGTGTGCAAAAAAAAAAAATTATACGAGGGGGGGAGGGTTTTGTTTTTTGGTTTTTTTGTTTACAACCAGTAGAGTCGCGGATCGTCGCGACGCATCTGAAGCTTGAGAACGTGTCGATATATCTTGAGAGCCGGACCGAGAAGCAAATCCAAGCCCCTCAAAACGTCCGTGCGTTTCATCAGCAAAAGTGAATTTCCATCGATATCCTGAACTCGGAATACCTCGGCCTCCTTTGGAAATAAACGAGCGAAATATTGATAAACCTGCTCGGATGTCCAGTCGGATGCGTCGGGAATATTCGGATCGATGCCGTCTCTCGTGCCGGGCTCGTCGTCCGTTTGCTCCGGCGATGCTCTGCTCGGCGATACCTGCGGACTGAGAACGGGCGGCAGTACCGGCGTATTCGACGGTGTTTCGGGACGACTCGCCGATGAGCCGGTATTCTGCGCCGTATTGTTCGCCTTGAAATGCTTCTGCGTGCAATCGTTGCAGTGCCACTTTGCGCTTGCCTTCGACGAGGATACACGGGGCGCGTGACATGAATAATGATAAGCCTCGTCGCAATTGTAACACGTTATGAGGGGTCCCTGTAATCGTAAAAAAAAAAAAAAAATTTTTAATTTAAAAAAACCGAAAATGAAAAATTTTGTTATCTTTTAAAAGTACATTGTATTCGTGGGAGAATTTTTGTTTTGAAACGAAAAAAAAAAAACACAAATGTTTTGAACAAAAATTATAAAATCTTTAAGATTTTTATCCTAATTTGAATTAAATTAATTTTTCAAAATTTATTTAAATTAAAATCTTTTCTCAAATCGCCTTCCACAACTTTATACTCCGTTAAATTTTAATATATTCTAACAAAAATTAAAATTCTTCAAGATTTTAATCGTAATTTGAACTAAATTAATTTTTCAAAATTTATTTAAATTAAAATCTTCTTAAATCCCCCCCCCCCCCCCACAACTTTATACTCCGTTAAATTTAAATATATTCTAACAAAAATTAAAATTCTTCAAGATTTTTATCGTAATTTGAATTAAATTAATTTTTCAAAATTTATTTAAATTAAAATCTTTTCTCAAATCGCCTTCCACAACTTGATACTCCGTTAAATTTAAATATATTCTAACAAAAATTAAAATTCTTCAAGATTTTTATCGTAATTTGAATAAAATTTTTCAAAATTTATTTAAATTAAATTTAAATTTAAATATATTTCAGCAAAAATTAAAATTCTTCAAGATTTTTATCTTAATTTATAGTTACTTATAGTTGGCGAGTTAAAAAAAAAAAAAGAGTATTTAATTCAATCTTATTGACTCACAATGTCCGAAGTTTCGCAGCATACCGTACAGCTTTTGCAGCGCTCGCACTGCCAACCGCTCCCCGACTTTTGTACCAACTCCTCGGGCGAATAAATGCACGTTGGATGAGCTGCGAAAGAAGAATCTTTGAGATTATGCAAAAATCATGGCGACTCTTTGAATTATTTCTCTTTTCTCTCTCTCTCTCTCTCTCTTCTTCAAACAATTGTGCTACCATACACGTAATTCTTCCGGAAAATTGTGATTTTCGCTCTGCGCATCCGTTGTCTCTTTACCACTTGTATAATCTTAACTTGTATAATTATATCATTATTTGCATCTGTTCTGTGTTAAGGTAGTTTTTGCGCGACCGGCGGCGGGGAATAAGCGAAAATGTCGGCACCTTTCAAAATTTTTCTTGCATCGATTCAGTAAAGTTTCATTCGCTGATCTAGTTTTTTTTAAGTATTAGAATTTGAGTAGAGTAAGTCGCTTCTAGCTTCGTTCGTTGATTTGAGGCGTATACTCGCAATATAAAATTGACAAAGTCCACCAGCTTATATTTTCAAAACCAAGCGATTAAAGAATCTAAAACTAAGCAGGCATCTTCCGGGAGCTTTGATCTTTCCTTTCATAATACTTTTACCAGCCTATATAGATTTGATGTCATCGCAAAGAACCATCTTTGAAAAAGATTTTACGAATTTTCGGGTAGCGAAATGATATAAAATCGTCAGACGGTCTCAACATGACTGACGCACCTGAGACTTGGAAAAGCTGCAACTTAAAGTGACCAATAATCGGTTAAATTTTTTTTAACATCCGTTGAACCGTTTAGATCCATTTTTCAGTGAAAATCTGAATTCTCAATATTTTTAAAACAAAATGAACGTTTGGTTGTGCGATTCTCGACTATATTAGTGTATGAATTTCGAGATAATCTCGGCGCGGTCATTATTCTTCGCTATAGTCGCTATCCTAAAATCGTGATTTTTAACTCAATTTTTTTTTCGCTAAAAAGGTCGTTAAGGTACACTAAAACTTTGCAGGTGCATTGGAGGATGCTTCAAGATTAACGTATCAAAATTTCATGCGATTCTGCACTATGTGACAAAACGCTTGGACTACCTTAAAATTTGTATTATCATAACTTGTTAACTTTTTGCCCCATAATCAAACTAGGGCATTATAATAAACAATTAATCAATCAATCAATCAATCTCTCTCTCTCTTTCTCTTACGACGTCGCCTCGTTTCTCCATACCTCTGACGGTACAATCACGACATGCGACGAGACTCTCCGCTTTGTCTTTGGCGCAGAGGCTGCATTGCCTGTTGGGACCTTCCTTGACCATAGATTTGTTGGAGTCCTGAGACTCCTGAGATCCGTGAATATTTTTGTTCTGCGACACTGGTCGTCCGCGTTTTCTCTTTACCACATTGTTGTCAGACGGATCGAACACCTTTTTGGCCCTCTGCGAGAAAATCAGATCGCGAATGATTGGAAAATATTGAGATATTAATTATATTTTATTAACAGGAGAGGGCAATTTCGCAGTTGAAAAAAATTTTTGGCCTTTTTTTAACGAGGTTCGGTACTTTTGGACAACCTATACCGTTAGGTTGAAGCTTTTATAATTTGTCCTCTGCTCATCAATGCGTTGGGTCAATTTTTTTTAGAATTTTTTCCTGCGTAGATTTTGAGAAAAAAAATTGGCTCTTATAGACCGGCTCTTCGAGCAAAGTCGGTCCACGATTCGATTTTCAATTGTTTATGTGAGACAGAAATATACGAAATCAATAAAAAAATCTACCGTATAGAGCGAGTATTTAAGATTATTAGATAATAAAAAAGAACAAGCGTTGCTGCATGGTTTTTAAGGAAAGAGGCTTGCGCCCTCGCGCTGTACAATAACAATGCATATCTTGTCCGCGCTCTTCAAGGATATTCTGGAGATTGATCAAAATAGTACGGAAATTATAAAACTTCTACAGATAGTTAGAGATATCATTAAGAAATTTCAGAAAAAAAATTCAGGCCAATTCACTGAACTTTTTAAGATTTAATGCAATTTCAAATTCGACAGTTTTTACCCGGCGTCTTATGGGCATGCTATGTTCTCAGCATATAGCGAGTCTAAAAATGTCATAAAAAATAAAGAAATACTCGCAAAATTCCCAAAAAATTAAGACAAGTAGTTGTAAATATACGAAATAACCGTCGCAAAATTTCATGGTGATTCGCTACACCGTTTATGAGATATAAATCAAAGTTCGCTGAAATTCTACCTAATATGTATTTGCATCGTGGAAGTGAGTATATGGTACTCGGAGCAGGGGTTAGCTCACGTCGATTTGAATATTGTTTTGTATTTTTTTCCTTTTATAATTCAATTTTTATTTTTAAAAATTGTATTCATTGTCAAAATTAATTAAGAGCTATGCAATCATGGAATGTATTTATTTTAAAAAAACTTTGGACAGTTTCATGATTAGCAGAAGTGAAATGATTGAACGGACAAGTCGAACGAATGATTTTTATAATATTTTTCTTCAAAGTTTCAATATTTCATGCGTATCATTGAAGAGATTCAATTCTTGATGTTTACACGATTCTCGTACATCCATATTTTGAAGAAAAAAAAGAAAAAAAACTTTGCAAACGGCGCATCCCTTAGTCCTCCCCGATTATGTTGAAATTTACCTTTCTCCTGGCGCTCCTGAAGGCACCGACGGTCGTATTGGACGGCGTTGGCGAAGGATTGGTGGAGCTTCTTCCCGCGTCCTCGTCTTCTCTGTCGTCGCTCTGATGACCGATATCGAGATCCCTGTGCTGCTTGTCCCTCTCGTTCTTGCTGTTGCGACCAAAATTCTCAAATTTGATCTCAATATCCATGGGATCTTCGGATCTAACTAGGAGTCTCTGCTTTCTCTCCGATTTGGATGATTTTTTGAGGTTAGAGCTACTCGTATCCTTGCTTCTCGTCGTATTCTCACTTTTTCTCGTATCACCGTTCGAATTATGCGAATATTCCTCACGCGATTCCCCGTCGTCCTCCTTCGTCACCGATTCCTCCGGTGAATCGGGCTCTTTGCCAATTACCGTTATCTCGTAACATTCCTCCTTGCTCACATTTTTATTGTCATTCGGATTATTATTATCGTTCAACTGATGACGCGGGCTCGAGTTACACTGCGACGAGCGTGGTGTATTCGATCGCGAATCCGTTACCATAACTTCCTCGTTCTCGCTATCCTCGAAATCGTAGAGATCCGGCTGCTCGGGACTTCTTACGTTTCTCGTTATCGAAACTTCCGGTTCCTCCTCCTCCTCCTCCTCCTCCTCGTCTTCTTCGCCGCTGCCTCCTGGTCCTCGTGCTGTTATTGTTGTTACCGTTGTTGTCGGAATACCGTACGATGATTTTTCCGAATTACCATTCTCGACCGCGTAACACCGACTCACAGAATTCGTCGTTACGATCGTTTCCTCCTCTTGTTCTTCGATATTGTTGTTGTTATTATTATTAATAATATTATTATTATTTTGTTGTTGTTGGTGCGCCGATGCCGCGTTGCTATTACTCATCGATATACCGGAAGTTGACGTAGTATCAACGTTGCTCGTCGTAGCGTTGGTTGTCGCGACGGAGGTCGCGCACGTAATATCCGTGGTCGCTACGAGCGAGTAATTGCCATTTGATAATTTCGCGATGTTACCGCTAGAGACTTCCTTGCCGAGAAAATCTTCTACCATACGTCGTGACGTTGGATTCGAGACACCGTCCAGCAATTGTTCGACAAGCCTGTATGCCGGTACACCCTGATCGAGATAATCGGGCTCCTCGATTACCAGCTCGGCAACCGCACCCGCTATCATCGACGAATTCAATTTTTCCTTGACGAAACCCTCGGGACGATTTTTGTACAATTGCAAACGCGACCACTTTGACGCATTGCGATAACTCGTGTTACCCTTGTAATCGACCTGTATCACCTTCTCGGCTTCTATGAGACGATGCAAATCGGCTATTGTGTCGCGGGCGTCGACGGAAAATTTTCTCAATAAATAATTGCATATACGATCGGCATCGGGACGGGCTTTGCGTCGTCTAAGTTGATCGATCGCTTCGAGGATCTGTTCCTCGTGGAGTATTTGCGTATCTACGCGATGCTGCTGCATCATCGAGTTTTTCGGGGATTTGATGAAACAAATTCAAATTTCGCGTAGCTTATTTTTACGATTTATTTCCCGGGGTTTCGTATTCTAGATTTTTTTTATGTACGCCGTTCATATAGAGTATGGTACTCTGCTTTAACAGCAGTTTCTCTTTCTTTTTGCAACCACCTCGATAGTTTTTTTTTTCTTTCTTCTACTTTACTTTTTATTCAAGAGCCCACCGGTCAGAGAGCCCGGCGGATAAGGCAGCATGTATCCCACACGCCACCTCTCTCTTTGCGAAGTCCTCATCGGCCCGGCGCGTTGATGGATTTTCTATACATCGATATACAATCGTGACGAGCATTAGTCACACTGCACAGTGTATATATATATAGTTAGATAAAATTTGAGATTGTAAGCGGAGTACACTCAGTTTTGTAAATTATACTATACAATATTATTATTATTTATCGACTACAGTTTCCATCCATAAACGACGAAGCACGTCTGGTTGAATTCTGTGCTTTTTTTTTCTCGATCAATTTGACAGCGCTCTCGCGTTTCTTCGAAGGATAAAGATATTGGAAACCGTGTGTATTGCGAATGAGGCAGAGCACACCGCGCGGCGCTGCCTTGATTATATGTAGCGAAAAAGCACTTTACATCGTTCGATAAGGGTTGAAAATCGATTATCCGGGTATGAGGGTCAATATATCAGCAACGTGTTTTTTTTCCAAATTGTATGAACAGCGTGAGCGAGGGAATTGTAATAAATAAATAAATAAATAAATAACACAACGACAATCGATTTAATAATAGTATTATCGTATACATGCAGTTAGGAGAGAACGACAAAACTCGAGAGAGGATTATAATTCGACGTGACTAATTTTTGGCGATTTTTTTTTTTATTTTTCAATTTATGAGACAAAATGATGAATAATCCAAGCGCGTTACTCGATGCGCGATAAACGGGAGGCGCGATAATACTAAAAGTACTGTGTTGCTGCGCGCGGGTCTTTATCACGTAGCGCGTTTTATGCGTGATCGAACGTGCTGTTGATGGTGCTGCTGCGCCACCCGGAGCGTTCGTTGGTTGACACACGCGCTTCGTTATATTCGTCTCTTCTCTCTCGCGTCGTGTTCACGCCACGCACCTCTATAATCGCAGTAGCCCAAGTTGACCCTCTGCCGCGTCTCTCGCACGACGCAAGTAAAAAAAAAAAACGAGCTCTATATGATTCTGTGCGCCCTCCACTCTATATCCTATACAACTGTTACTCTTTAAGGATGGTTGAAGCATGTGAATCTATACATGTATATATATAGTGTCCTTAGAAATGATTCAATGTTCATCAATTGCGTCTCCTTTATGTTAGCGAAAGTATAAAATCGTTAACCGACTGTCAGAACGGATTAAATAATGAATAATTATTTAGTTGGAAAAGTTGAGTCACACACCGTCCGGATGTTTCAAGTTTGGGGGAGAGAAATGAACGAGAAAAATTGACACTTTTTGCACGGGGCACGGGTATCTCGTTGCCGGTATATACCGGCAACCCCATACACACACCACGCAGCAATTAAGCGCCAACAAAATACGGCCCTTCGCGATCTAAATTTTCTATATGCGCTGAGAAAAACCTAATAAATCCGAGTTGTTCGATGCGTTCGAGTTAGTTGACGTATTAATCTGTGCGTGTATACGGAAGGGGCAATAATTGAGTTTCGGATCTTTAACTTTGTGAAATCTTAAATCGACTATAGATGCGACTTCTCCCCCCACTACGATAGCGCGCTTTAACGCTTTAACCACGGAACAGCTGGATCTCAGTCGTTACGAAGAAAATAGGGGCAAGGGGGTAACGACAGATTCAATTTATCTCTCTCGCACTCATAGACGATTGATTAAATAAACCTTCCTTGAGGTTTTCCGTCACGAAGTAAACTTGAACGTTGAATATCTCGGAAAACGTGCTCTATACCTATTTGAAATTTTGTACTCAATGTTCAGTTATTTTTTCAGAATAAATTCGAAATTTAACTGTGAAAACTATATGCGATATGGTTTTATTTGCGCACTGCCGTGTAGTTTTTTTTTTAATATTCGAAACTCTTCCTATCCAACACCAGTTAATACAGGCCCAAAAATTATCGGAGAAGGGAGAGGGGAGTAATACCGCTTACTCTATTCTATTACTACTAAAATAAGAATCTTTTTCCCAGGGACAAATGCTCTGATGCGGAAAAAGAGGGACAACAAATTTTTTCTTCTATAGTAGCAGAGATTTTTTTACTTTTCGATGCAAAAGAATAATACATATCGTGAAATTCACATATGTATGCATTCCATATCCTTATTTATGAAACGTGTCCCTATCACCCAAATACGATCTAGTCCAAAACAGTTGCGATAGGTGACTCGTGCGCGCGCGGATAGGTTTTTGAGATAGAAACAACGGTGTATATGGTTTTCGCGTCCGCTCAATTGCGTCATACGCGTCCAGCTATAGCTGGACGCAATCCCACGGCGATAAGGGGTTTTTCGGGGAAGGTTAGGATGGAATAAGGAAAAAAAATTGTGTATATATACAGAACACAGAAGAACATATAAAAAGCGTGCACATTAAAAACTTGCACATTATAATTATTTTATCTCGACCACGAAGCTTCTCTCTCTCTCTCTCTCTCTCTCTCTCTCTCTCTCTCTCTTTCTATGAGGTTTTCAATTTTGGCTTTCTCATAGAGGAAGCTATATTAGTCTCATATCGTCAATGGATCTTTTACGATGTAGTGGCATAACTAAAATATAACATTTTACCGAACATTAGTGTCCCCTGGGTTTCTTTTTCTGTGGCAAGTGCCAGCTCGATATTAGCAAATAAACGAAAGTTATAGCAAGCATAGCATTTTCAATAAACATTGAATTTTTTAAAAATTCAAAATTTTAAGAAATCTCTAACTCTTATTCAGGCGAATCTTTTCAAACTCAATATCGAAAATTGTTGTCCCCTAGCACATTTATGCATAAAGTACTAGCTCGGTAGTGGTAAATTTGCAAAAGTTTGAGCAATGGGAGTTTACTGCCCTATACTTATGTGCAAATAACTTTTGGGCATGATTGCTCAAGACGATCTCGAGATATAACTGTTTGAATTTTGCAAGGCCGCACATATACATACATACGTCCAGTAATTTTTACTAAATGAGAATTGCTTGCCTATTTGGAACATTTTAAGCACTCACTGACATTAAAATCTCGAAAAAAAAAAAAATTTCATGGAAACAAAGCTTTCTCTATGAAAGTAAAAATAGGAAAAGAAGCCAAAACGTTCCCTTTCGCTAACACACCCCTTTTTCATCTCACAATGCAATAATGTTTTTTTTTGCTACCCAAAAAGTACATAAAAAGCAGTTGCCAAATGCAGGCGGTAACCTATTATACTGCAGCACACGGGCTCATATATACATACACACACGACGCATATATATATATATATTATCTCATGCATCAGTGCGTGCAGCAACATAAATTGGTGTTCGACACGCGGTTAGCCGGTAGCGCGACGCCCGTGCCGCCATCTGTAACGCGCTCATTTTTTTTCTACTGTCGCGAAAGATGCGCTCTTATTATCGTCACAATCTCTCCATCTCTCTCTCTCTCTCTCTCGTTCTTTAACTATTTTCTATCGAAACAAAGCTGTATGCGCAGGGAGATGTGTGCGCGCGAATACGCGTCAAACGCGTATTTTTCAGGCCGTTACTTATATTATCCCTGCGACGTATGGATAGATATACATATAATATGTGTGAAATGTATTCTCGCTTAGCCGGGGGACGACGAGAGAGAGAGAGAGAGAGAGAGAGACTAGCGTTTTAGAAATGATATGATATATAGAACGAAAGAGAACAAGAGAAAGAGAGAGAGAGAGAGAGAGATGCAGAAAAGTGTCCCGGGTCCCCGCCTGATCATCGCAGCGCGCGCTTCTCGACGATGTGCCGGCTAATTTGTTCTGTATATCGCGTGTGACTCTCGCTCCGCTAAGAAAACGCGATCGCGACATTTCCTGTGCAGCAAAAAAAACCCCTCCCACAGCAATTTATTTACGCTCTTTTCAAGATTTCCATATTTTTTTCCCCCTATACATACAATCCGTTTATATATGCGATGAATGTTTTGACGAAAGATTTCTGCGTAATGAGCTTTCAGCTAATGTTACATGTCCTTTTACATGTTCACTCTCCGAACAATAGAGAGAAGTAAAGGTAAAAAAAAAACGCGCGCGGGGCTTTCGTTCTTCTCTCGAAATGTCGATAAGCAAGTAGCACCGCGCACGAGGCGCGCACAGAGCGTGTTTATAGTGGTATGTGTGCATGTGCGGGCAGCGAGAAACGCGATTCTGGTACGGTCGCAACGTTGACGCGCTTCTATCTCCTCTCTCTCTCTTTCTCTATCCCCGCGCTGCGCCGCTATTGTATGCATATGTATATATATATATCTATATATATATATATATATGCATGTAGATATTCTACCTCATTCTCGCGATCCGCCTCTTTTGTCGCGTCAATCTTATAATACATGTTTGGTGTATATGTATTTTTTAAATTCCCTTTTTTTTCGTTCTCTCGTAGCGCGCGCGACATGAACTATATATAATGTGTTATATCGATGTACGCGATAGTTACTTTTGCGTCCGCGCCTACGAAATTTTTCTCGCGATCGAAGTCAGTACTCGCGAGGACGCAAAAAAAATAAAAACAAAAAAATATATATATATAATATATAGTCTGTATGTATTATGCAGTAAGTAGTGGTAATTTATTAATGATTAAAAGGCGCTCAAAGCACGGCGCGCACTTACCATCATCCATCGTAAAACATGCCCCCGCATGAAGACTTCATGTTCTTCCTCTTTTTTTTAAATTATTTTCTTATTATTTTTCTGCAAATTTTTTTAAGATATATATACCGTATCGGTTTTTCCTTTCTTATGCTCGTAAATCGCGATTATACATATATGTAATAATGTTATACACAGATATATTTATCGTTTAACATAGATGTAATATTTATGTAAAAGTACTTGTTAGCGGATATACAGATTTAAGCGATCGCAGGAGGATCTCCCGGCGGGTGCGGCTGGGAACGGACACGCCAGCTACGCGACTGACTTTCGGGCATAACGAAACGCGCGTTTTCCGAGGAGATCCTCTCCTCTCTATCCGCCGCTCTACACCCAAACGACACACCGAAAGACCCCGCCGCCGTGATATATATATTTTTTTTTTTTACACGCGTGTGTTTGTGCATCTCGTGTACGTATGTATGATCGACGGTCCACGCGACACGAGGAGACCGGGCCGAGTCTCTAGTTCGCGAAATCACCGTGAATCTCGAGGCTCTTCCTTTCGCAGTAGTAGGCCGGTTCGAATGGCGCTACTATCGCCATTAAACACGACACACAACACACGCACAGAGAGGACTCTCTTGTGCAATAATACGCATGTGTGGAAAATATGCATCCGCGAAGATAGCGCGTCTCGCTAGCGCGCTGCGATTACGCGAAAATTGCGCGCGCATATGAATTAATGCACCGAACAGCTGATTTCGAATTTAGGCGAATTAAAAGGGATACCCCGCGAATTTGCGGGTTTGCCATCAGCTCTCGAGCTTTGTGATGAAGAAAAAAAAATATATATAAGATATGCCAATATACGTTAAATGCCAATGTACGTTAAAAACGTCGACGGTTGTTATTTAGAAAAAAAATTCCCGGCGCATGTGTGTGTAATCGTAAGCAAACTTTGCACACAACTCGAGCATGAGATCCTCTTTGTTTATCAAAATTTTTGCCATGATTTTGATTTTTTTCGAAAAATATCTGCGAACGCTCTCGTATAAACTTTTCATTTATCGGCTCGTAATTTTTTACGCAAATAGCAAGTTAAAGGGACGAGGATGCTTGGTATTGAATTTCGGTAAAAATCGCTCGATGGATTCGGATTTCAAAAATTTTTTGAATTTTTCAAACAAAAAATTCCAATAGCTCCGCAACGTCCGCAAATAATTGGCTATCGGGAAAATTTTTTTTTTTACATCGATAGATTACAGGACAATAGTGCTTGACATTATATTGCATTGAGCGAGAATTGCTTGGGGGTACAAAGTTCAAAAACAAAAACAAAAAACGAAAATTGAATTTTAAAAAAATCTGCAATTCCTTTAATTTGAGCTTATTTCAAGCTTATTCGCGAGGCTTATTTTCGACACAAAAGGAATATTTTAAAGGGTATCATTGGCATTAAATTTGGGAAAAATTTTGAATTATTGAGTTTTTTTTTCATTTTTCAAATATTATTCAAAAATTTGTGTTAGTCGCCGTACTTTTCATTCGAATGTCGAAAAAAAAGCGTGCAAATGATAAATTTTCACATTGCTTCCTCATTACTTTGTCTCGCGCATGAAGATCTCCTCCATGAGAAAGTCAAAATTTATAAACTCGCTTGTTCATAGAAGAAGCTTTGCGAGCGATACAAAATAACGAGGAAACAATGTGCAAATTTATAATTTGCACTCTGTTTTTGTTTTTTTTTTTTTTTTTTTCCCCAAGCAAACATCCCTCCGTGATCCTAGCAATTATTTATTTGGTTCTTGTATTTTCGTCGAATCTAGAAAGGCTGATCAAAATACGACGAACGGAAAAGTTGAAGTCCCTGCAGCATGCTTGCAGAGTTTTAGATTCTTTCACCGTTTGGTTCGACAGATATATATGCTCGTAAACTTTTCCAATTAAACACGGTCGGTACAGGCCCCAAAACGACAAACGAAGCTAAAAAGCGCTCTTCTCTAATTCTAATAATTGAAAACTGGATCATGGTTGTTACGCATTATTGACACAGAAATTCCCGGACTTTTCCAGGTTTTCCACGCAGATTTTGCAAATATTCCAGGGAGATTATGGTCAAATAAAGAACGTGTGCATGGAAACACGAGCAAATTATAAGGGACGGATTATATACATAAATATGAGGCATTCCACATAAACATGACCACTTCAAAACCTTAATATCTTGAATTTTTCTGCAATCGACATATGCTATAGTACTCATTAAGACAAAAATATTGATATGTATTAAATTTATGGTGGCATTGACAGGCGTGAAATTACAGGAAAATGCGATTTTTTGCTTGTTTTTTCTCCCTGATTTTATTACATGGAAATAGTGTGTCGGAGCGAAAAATTGCTATGAATCAATTTTGTTGTGTTTGTTGCAAGGATAACGAAAAAAAATTTTAGAAGGCAAGATTTTACATTTATCATGGAAAAAAAAACCTATTTAAAAAATAAAAATCGATTTTTGGACGATTATGACAGTTTAAAAAAATTTTATGCAAAATTTGAAATAAAAATGTTATATAATGCGAGTATATTTCTCAATATTTGTTTACAAAATATTCGCAAATATATTGAGAAATATACTCGCATTATATAACATTTTTATTTCAAATTTTGCATTAAATTCTTTTTTCCAATTTTCTTTTTTTTTTTGCTGAGCCTTTAGATTGAATTTACCCATCTGGAAAGAGACGTATTCCTTTTGAAAAAAGTTCGAGGAATTCAAAAAGAAATATTTCAAATTTTTTTAAACTGTCATAATTGTCCAAAAATCGATTTTTATTTTTTAAATAGGTTTTTTTTCCATGAAAAATGTAAAATCTTGCCTTCTAAAATTTTTTTTTCGTTATCCTTGCAACAGACACAACAAAATTGATTCATAGCAATTTTTCGCTCCGACACACTATTTCTATGTAATAAAATCAGGGAGAAAAAACAAGCAAAATCGCATTTTCCTGTAATTTCACGCCTATCAATGCCACCATAAATTTAATACATATCAATATTTTTGTTTTAAAGAGTACTATAGCATATGTCGATTACAGAAAAATTCAAGATATTAAGGTTTTGAAGTGGTCGTGTTGATGTGGAATGCCTCATATAGCAATGAATCGTTTTTGTGAAAAAAAAAACAAAAAAACAAAACATTTTAACTCACTTGAAAAAACATTGAGGGAATTCTCAATTCGATCCTTATATTGAAAAATAAATATTGAACTAGATAACATAATTTTTTTAAGTTCAAATACATGAAAATGTTAAATATTAAAATAAAAAATTAAAAAAAAACTGAAATACAAAAAATAATTTAAGCACTGTAAAGTTAAAAATAAATACATTAAAAGCAAATACCGAACCTGTTCTTTATTATAAACGGAAATTTTTATGTCGGTGCAAATAAATGAAAAATTAATACAAACACTCATCTACAGTAATAATTGTGCAGTTGGATATCGACAAATCGAATGCACAAGCGTAGGCTTTAGAGCTATGGAGTAAATTAGTTTTTAGTTTTTGAAATTTTCATTGTTCGGCACTGACGTAACGTTTATTGTATATAATAATGAATAATATAAATATTAAAGATATACAAAAATATTTATTTTTATACTTTTCAGTTTTTCTTTTAAGTTGGTTTCATTTTTCGTAATTCTGGCAAAAAGTAAGTTCTGAAAAAATTCCAGAGAATTTTCTAAATTCCCTGAGTTTTCCCAGCTTTCCATATGCGTAACAACCATGTGGATCAGCGAACGGAAAATTTGCTGAATCGATGCAACGAACATTGAAGTTTCCGATGAAAACTCAAATTTATTTACCGTACCGTATAATTAACGAAGGTTTCTGCCTTGTTGGGCCAAAAAATGTTCCGATTTTTCACCAATTTTTCATGCGAAAAATATTGAATACAGAAACTTTGCTGAATCGACGCAATAAATATTATTGAAGCTCCCGATGAAAACTCAAATTTTTTTCACGCCAACGTTCCCGCATATTCCCCGCCGCCAGTCTCCCAAGAACTACTTTAATTTATACGATCGAGGATCCCACGAAGCAGGGTTTTAATAAAAAATATTTTTTATTGCAAAAACGTACAAAATGAGCCCTCTGGTAATCGATCGTGGTTATTCAATGTAGACATTAAAAAAAAAAAAAAAAAAAGAAAACAAAAATAAAGGCCACCGATCGAAATTTATGTATATGCGTATGCTCGTAAGGCAAATGTGCTGTGTTTAAGTACGAGAATCTTTCAATTAATGATTAATGGAATTATGAACTTAGCTTAATGAAATTTCGACAACTTGTAGAGCAATAAGAAAGAAAAAAAAATGTAAAAAAAACGCTTTCATCGCGTTGCTGAAAGATGGAGGGATTCAAGGAGAGAGAGAGAGAAAGATAGCGAGACTTGCGAGGTTCCTCGATCATGCGTAGTTTTCTTTCTCGGCTACGCTTCGCTTGCGTCGACCGAGCTTCGATATCTGCGAAGAAAACAATCGGGGTTCATTATTTTTCGTAATATTCACAAATCCCATCTACGAACGAGCGTGATCGATTCAATTTTGGTCTTTGCCGGGCAGAAAATTTGCGAATATAACAAAATAATGAGAAAGCAGCTTCATTTTTTTTTTTTTTTCTTTAATAATTTAACAGAAGAAAAAGCTCGATTTTTTGTTAAATAAAAAAAAAATCATTCGTCGAACTATTTTTATCGATAACCTTTGAGCGTTAAAATCGTTGCGTCGATTTCATAATGTAGGCTTTTTGGTTTTTTTTTTTCTTCAATTTTTCATAATTACAAGCAAAAATATCATTGGATCTTATTATAATACGTACCAGATTCATCGGTTTCACTGTGGAACCGTGTTTGTTGCTGATATTGAGAGGAGACGTCGAGCCATCGCCGGCGAGTATTTCGCCCGATGATCTCGGCGGTGTGCCGAAAAATTTTGGCAAGAACGATGATTGCGAACCGGCGAGTCTCCGCTCGCGATTCGATTTGGGCGAAGAATTTTTCGTTACCGGCACGGGCGACAATCTTGGAAGTTGAGATCTCTGTCGAGACTTCGACGGTGTGACTATTTTGCTCGTTGTCGAACTGAGAAAAAAAAAAAAAAATATATATAATATCGTAATTTAATTTCGCGAATTAATTATGAATTTAATTTTTCAAGAGTCGCGAAACAAAAAAAAAGTCGCGGATTCACCTCGTTGAATTGTTATGCGAGGAATCGGCTTCGTTGTTTTTGCTCGTTTTCGACGTAACCGGTGATATGTTGCACAAAAGAGTATTTCTGCCCGGACTCTGCGGTATGCTGGACGCGGAGCGACGAAAATACTTCGTTCCTGCGTCGTCCGGTGTCGAGGAAGCCATCGGCTTTGATTTTGGTGATTTTTTCAGCGGCGCGGAGAGATTTACACTGGGAAACGGTGTACTGGTCGTCACCGTTAACGCAGTCTCGTGACCCGGCTTTGGCGGTGTTACCGATCCGTTCAACGTTGATTCACGTTTTACCGACGATCCTTAAACGACGATTCGATTATTTCGAAATTAATCGTCAATTAGGAGTATGAATGAAAATTGTTTGTTTTTTCAATCATCGGGGCGCATAATGCAGAGTAAGTAAAAATAATTAGGACGTATTTGTTTATTTTTCGTTAAAAATGACAGATGCACCTGTTATAGGCAATTTAATTTCGCGGATTTTGATATATATATATAGATATAGCGTAACATGTGTGACGTCATAATGTTATATTTTTCAATTTGTTATACTAGCGGCAATTTTGATTCAAATAAAAAAAATAAAAAATACGTACTAAATATTTTTTCCTAAACTACCGGATTTTGAAATTAAAAAAATTTCATTTATACTCCCAATTATATTCAATCTCGCAATGTCAATTTATCTTTTCGCACGTTAAATTCTTTTAATTATTCATTTAATTCAATATTATTGGAATTAAATTATTATATTTATTTGATTATTACTAATTAGACTCTGGAATACATTTTGCAGTGATTACCTCGACGTTGCATATTTCCGAGGGGAAGTATAGCCTTCATGGGACCTTTCTTGCTCGCGAAATCGGGCTCCGTTTTCTTTCTAAATTTATTTTTCACGCTGCCGATCAGCGTGGACGATGATTTGTCCTGGCGTGAAAATTCCGAGACTGAGACGGGTTTCAGCGTGATATCTGTGGATTAAGATTTTTTTCTTTTTTTTTTAGATTAAATACGGTTAAATAATATGACAGAGGGTTTTACCGAAGTCAAAAATATAATTGTAACTTTTCGTTTTTAGGCTTTCGTGAAACTTTTCAAACAAATTTTTACAAAGTATTGTAAAAAATCGTTGCGAAGATGATAATAATAATAATAATTATATCGTTTTGTTTGTTTATTAATAATCAATAATCACGAATAGCTCAAATTATTCTTTTATCCGTATAAATGAAAATTAAATGCTTTTCGTTGGTAAGCGCGCATCACTTGAGAATGGCTGGACGGGATTTGGCTAATTTTTTTTATTTATTTAATGTTCATAATAGTCCGAACAAGATTTTTCGGGGAAAGAAAAGCTGGTAAAGTTGCCTGGAAAATTGTAAAATTCGGGAAAAACTTAAAGTACTTTTTCCTATGGGATTGTCCTATTCGTAATTATTTTTTTTCATTTTTTTCGTTATGGTACTGGAAAAGTTTTCAGGCAAAAAAAAAAAAATTCGGGACAATTACAAAGTCGGAAAATTCGGACAAACTGAAAAATTCATAATTTTCGTATGCACTCTCATTCATAAGTATGAACGAAATTTTTGGTTTTCAAAAATTTACAAAACGATCGCAAGCGAATTTATTGAAATTTGGACAGGACAACGTCGGAGAGGGTCAGTAATGAATATTAATATATTTTTTTTTTTTTTACGATTCTAATCCCTGACGGTATGATCGTAAAACGTTTTCCCTATCAGCGAAACAAAAAAAAAAAAAATTAGTCGATAAAAACCTTTGGTCAATTTTCGACCGTTGATCAGTTGTACGTCAGAGCTCGGATCGCTCGAAAAACGTTTTCTTCCGTCTTTGAGCTGAGGCTTGCTCTTTTCGGCGGACAGAGGAGCATTGAAAAGCCGAGGCGGTGTATTCGGTGTCGCGATGATCGGCGTATGAGTCACGGAAAAACTTCGTCTCATTGTTCCTCGTTCATCGGTCGTTTTAGCCTGAAGATGCAATTTATCGATTATCGAAAATTCTTTCGAAAATTCGGAAAAAAAAAAAACTTTCAAAAATTCTTCAAACAATCGCTCTCAAGCGGTTCATCGTATAATTTAACCGTCGACAATAATTTCAGCGGAGAATCGTCAATTTTTATTTTAAACGTCGATCAAACACGCGAAAAGGACACAAAAAATAATATTCAAAATCGCAATTAAAGATGTATTTACTGATTTTTTTTTTCCCTTCATTCTTACCGATCCCCAAAAATTATATTTCAAAAAATAGAATAAATAAAAATTATGCGTAATATGAATATTGCGATCGTCTCTTATCTTACCATTTTGTTTCTTTTTCAGTTTCGATAAATCAAAAGCGATTGGGTCATTGAGTCTCTATTATTGTTTTTTTTGTTAGAAATTATAAATAATTGAACATTTAATCGGTCCCTTAAACTGGCAAAGCCATAAATTACCTTTGAGCTCAATTCCAAGCTTCTGCGATTAGCCGCTCTCGAGGATGCGGAGATCGGAGTGGACTTGTTGCGCGGTGGCGTTGCCAAGCGATTTTTCACAGGTGTCGAGGCACGTTTAGTTTCCGCGTAGCTCGTTCGTGGTTCGTTCACGTGATCGCAATTTTCCGACATTGCGAGATTCAATGCGATGCCCAAATTCTTCAGCAGGCACGTCGTCGCGGGATCTTTTTTCTCACCGGTCAAAAGCTTGCCGAGACCGACGAGCAATTTAACAGCCATTTTCTGTTCATTCGTTATGAAATTTCGTTGCTTCGACGCCTCGATCGAATCATCGTGATCTTTAACCGACGAAAGATCAAAAATTTGCCTCTCATCGATCGGCAAATCTTCGTACATCTCGCGATCGACCAGAATCGGCGATTTATCGCTCTTTTTTATTTCCTTATCGACATTAAAATTATTTTCCAAGCTCCTGTCGTTCGATGGACTCGTCGCGCTTCGACGGCTCGCCGGATTCTCGACGATATCGCTGTTGTCCTCGCGACTTTTCTCGATATTATCATCCCTGATGTTTTCATTAATCTCCGTGGCATTCGCGGATCTCTTCGGGCTCTTGGTAAGATCATTTCTCACCGACAGACAAGCCGTCAATAAATCAACGTTGCTCCCGCACCTGACGCCCAATGCTTTTTCCAGACTCTTCAGGAGCTCCGCCGCCTCCGAATTGTTCTCGGATTTCACGAGTTTCTCAAGATCCAACAGGAGGCTCGAAGCAATTATTTTATTCTCGGGATCTTTGAAATTCGTCTCCAGCTCCCTCAGCATACTCCCCTCCGACTTTCCGTCCGAGCTCGAAGCTGATACTTTACTTTCCTCCGGATCATTCGCATTCTCGGCGTCGCTCTTGCCGGGCGATTTTTTCAATTCGATCAAATCTTCGACGTCGTCGTCCGACACAGGCAACAAATCAAAGCTCCTGCCTGGCCGACTGTTTATCAGATCGTCGCTGCTTATTGCTAAAAAAAAAAAGGGGGAAAAAAAAAAGAAAGAAATTAATAGATTCGTTAACGAGTCCGTGAAGCAACGCCTGAAGCATGATCGATGATGATGAAACGAGCGAACTCACAGGAGGAGCCAGTTTTGCTCGCTAATTCTTCGAAAGTTTTTGCCAAAGTTTTTGCTTCGTAAAATATCGACTTCTCTATCGTTTCGTTGTCCTGGAAAAATACAATAAAAATTTGTCACTCGTGTCTCGTGAAAACTTTTTGGGGCGGTCAAAAATCATATGGCAATCGGGAACCGGCGCAATGTTTAATAATTTATATATTTATAATTTTATAATTTTTCTATGAGAATGGAAAAAAATTGAAAAATCCGCTGGACCGTAGAAGACTTTCGAGAGTGATATAAGATAACGAGGAAGCGCGATGCGTAAATTTTTAATTCGCAACCGTTTCTCATTAAAAATTCCGTATATGAGGCATTCCACATCAACAATGACCACTTCAAAAACTTTGATATCTTGAATTTTTCTGCAATCGATATATGCTGTAGTACTCTTTAAAACAAAAGTATTGATATGTATTAAATTTATGGCGGCATTGATAGGCGTGAAATTACAGGAAAATGCGATTTTTTGCTTGTTTTTTTCTCCCTGATTTTATTACATGGAAATAGTGTGTCGGAGCGAAAAATTGCTGTGAATCAATTTTGTTGTGTTTGTTGCAAGGATAACGAAAAAAAAAAAAATTTAGAAGACAAGATTTTACATTTTTCATTGAAAAAAACCTATTTAAAAAATAAAAATCGATTTTTGGACGATTATGACAGTTTTAAAAAATTTGAAATATTTTTTTTTCAATTCCTCGAACGTTTTTCAAAAGGAATACGTCTCTTTCCAGATGGAGAAATTCAATCTAAAGGCTCAGCAAAAGAAAAGAAAATTGGAAAAAAAAATTTTATGCAAAATTTGAAATAAAAATGTTATGATGCCGAGTATATTTCTCAATATAATTGCGAATATTTTGTAAACAAATATTGAGAAATATACTCGCATTATATAACATTTTTATTTCAAATTTTGCATAAAATTTTTTTTTCCAATTTTCTTTCTTTTTTGCTGAGCCTTTAGATTGAATTTATCCATCTGGAAAGAGACGTATTCCTTTTGAAAAAAGTTCGAGGAATTAAAAAAAAAATATTTCAAATTTTTTAAAACTGTCATAATCGTCCAAAAATCGATTTTTATTTTTTAAATAGGTTTTTTTCCATGAAAAATGTAAAATCTTGCCTTCTAAAATTTTTTTTTCATTATCCTTGCAACAGACACAACAAAATTGATTCATAGAAATTTTTCGCTCCGACACACTATTTCCATATAATAAAATCAGGGAGAAAAAACAAGCAAAAATCGCATTTTCCTGTAATTTCACGCCTATCAATGCCACCATAAATTTAATACATATAAATATTTTTGTTTTAAAGCATATGTCGATTGCAGAAAAATTCAAGATATTAAGGTTTCGAAGTGGTCATGTTGATGTGGAATGCCTCTTATAATGATGTTGAAATTTGCATCGTTGGAATGCAACGAAAAAACGTTTTTTTTTTTAAGAAAAAAAAAAACATTTCCAGTATCGCTGACGTTTTTCTGGCATATTGAGGTCGTGAAAAAAAAATTTTAAACGATTCTCGACTTCGCGACAATACTGAAAATGATTTTCTTTTTTTTTCTTTTACCTATTTTCGTTGCATTCCAACGATGCAAATTTCAACATACAAGTTAACTATAACATCTATAACTATTACAAGTAAACTGTAACAATCATCGGGATACGGACAAACGAAAAATTGCAAACTCGTAAATGCACGAGGTAGATTTGAAAAGAAATTTCCAAATACTTTGAAAAAAAAAAAAAAGAAATTTGGCCGAATTCGCGAGGAGAATAAATTCGTGATCGAAGAAAAATAAAAAAAAAAGTAAATATGAAAAATAAAATTTCAACTCACGACGAATACGGAATCCGACGATGTACCGGATATCGATTTTCTCGGTTGACTATCGGGACTCTCGCTCGACTCGGGTACAAAAACATCGACGTCGATAAGTTTTTCTTCCGTTTTTCGACAATTCGATTTATCGTCGGAAATACCGAAAACGCCGATATCGCTCGTCGCTCGGGACAACGCTAATGTCTCGTTAGCCGGCGATTCGAAAGATTTCATTCGTAGCTTCGAATACTTGGATATCAAATCGTTCAAATCTTTCTCGTCGCGTGATTTTTCCTTGATCGGACTTTTTGTCACGGACGATGACGAATCGTTGGATCTCGATCTTCGTTTGTCGAAAATTTTGCCGTCCGCGATCGCACGAAAATTTTCGGCTGTCCCGTCGCTCAGGGAACTTTCGATGAACGCGCAATTTGCGGTACGATTCGAGAATACCGACGACGAATTCGTCGAATTTAAGGCCGACGAGACGGACGTTAATCTCGTTATCGACGATACGTTTGACAAATTTGACAAAACCGAGGCATTATCGGCGGATAAAGTTTGCAAAAATGCTTTGTTCATATCGTCCTCGAAAATGATGGAAGACGGCGGAATAGTTGAGCTCGTTTCATCGCTGCTCCGGCCAATTTTTGGCTCATCCACGCTGGAGCGAGATCTCTGCTGACGAAACTTTCTAGGCGAACGCCTGTCGCCCTGCGACATGGAACGTCTGTGCTTTTGCAATTTCGAAATTGTCTCGGTGGCGGCGAGAAAATTAGGCTCTTCGGCGGAGCAACGAATTTTCTCCTCGATTCGCAGACTCATCACCGATTTCAAGAGATTTTCATTCGCGCCGCCGCTACTGCCGCTGCCGCTCGACTCGCTCAGACTGTCGTTCATCGCGGATTGATTGAGAATCGAGGAATCCAGAGCGACGGCCTCGACGCGGAGACGCGGAATTATTTGTCCGTTTTGTAAATTCAATTTTGCCTCGTTGGCCGCATCGGATTCGCGCGAATCTCGAATCGGCTCTAACTTCGAGTCGAGCGTTAATTGGACTTTTTTTGCCGCGAGATTCGCGATAGAATCGTCGAGGGTTTTGTTCATTTTGAGAATGTCGGAGTATCGTCGTTTCTTCGGGGTAAAATCGTCCTTGAATTCGACGTTGCGAGCTTTCGAGGACGAGGACTTCGATTTGCGCGCTTCGTAGCTGAGCGCTTTTTCGAGCGCGATCTCGAAGGGATCCTCCCGTTTGCGCGCATACTCGACGGTCTTGTGATGTGCATTGTCGAACGGATTATTGTCGAGGCTATTGCGTTTTTCATAATTCAAGCCCACGCTCGGCGACGAAGAGTCGGTAATATCGTTTTTAACGTCATTCGACGCTTGCGAGGGCACGGGTATCAATGGCGAGGCTAATTTCGTACCGGAAATCGTTTTTACCTCGGGACTTTTCAGATCTATGAGATCGCACATTTCGCAACAATTTTTTTTTTCACTCTTATAACCTCGCCACGATGTTTTCTCCTCAGCTTTATCCTTATATCCTCCGACAGACGGAAAAGTCACCTTCGACGAGTGTATAGAAAAATGTCTCCGCGTAAAAATGGTCTTCGATTTTTTTTTTTTTCGTTTTTTTCGCACAAAATTCCGGTTAACGGTCACGGTTACGAAAGCCCAACGTCTTTTTTATTTTGTTTATACTCGGTGAATCCAGTCACGGAGTTTAGAGAATCACATTTTACGGGATTGTTTTGCTTTTATCACAAGGGCTCGCGCCGATGTATCGTAAGAGTGTATTTTCCTCTCTTGTATAATACGAATTGTGACAATTTATATCAGACTACCTGCTAGCATCTTTCAAACGACCTACGATCGCGAGCAATCACGAGTCGCAACACACTAACTTTGTGTGTGCATGTTGTATCTGTGTCAAACTGGTCGATGGCGCGTGCGGTCAAATTTTATGGCGGTTTTTTTTACCCATGGAATTTCAGTGTGCAATGTTTATACGGATTTTGTATTCTCCGTTTTCTCTCGACGTTATGAATCCTCGACGTACGTGAAAATGACTGATGGATATATCTTTCCGAATTGAAATATGTTTTTCTTTATTTTCCAAAATATTTATTTCGATACAGTGAATTGTGTATTGTTTATGTTTGAACGATTCTTGGAAACGACGTTGACTGGACAACGGAAACGAAAATGTCCGAGCTCGCCCGAGATGTATAATTCCGGGGAATACCGCATGCGACAAGGATAGCGCGAGATTTGACCTAAGCAAGATGGCCGCCTGAAATAAACTTTTTGCCAAGCAGAGATGAGTTTCATCTCTGTGCCAAGCATATGTAAAAACATCGAGAGCCTTTAAATAAATAAGAATCAACTGCTGTTTTAATTTTATGTAAACGTGCGAGCTTATGATTTATTTAAAATTATTACAAATATTATAGATTGCCAGGTATTTCATTTATAAGAATTTCTTTCAATGCTCTTTCCCTATCGTCTCGTGTAAAATTTCAATTTCGCGAGGCCATGACACATTGCATAGACAGCGCCATCATCGGTAATTTTTGTATTCTATATCCGATCATTTTTTTCTCCACCTCTTGATTCCCCACTTTCTTCCGATAACCCGTTTGCGCGAACTCCTTCGTTCGGAATCCTCGTATTTATGTCGTATCGAGTATATGCGCGCAAGATTCCGTGCACATGCCAGTATAGCGCCAGTAGTTGACCGATCGTACGTCGGTTGCAATAGCGCCGCATGCGTCATAAGAGGGAGAGACCGAGAAAGAAAGGAGATTTTCATCGTTGCGCGTTATCCCGCGGACGATAAAAATCTCGTTGTGTTTCGTCAGTTGGGTGAATTATTATTCGAGTGGTTTTGCGGAGTGAAAGTTTATCGTAGCCGTTATCAATCCGTGTGTAGAAGTGATATGAAAGAACTCGTAAAAGATTCAGGCTTCGGATCGCCAAGGTGAGATTGCACAAACACGGGGTGTATTATTGCGGGATTGTCGCGATCCGGGCTACGAAAGTCACAGCCTCTCGCGGCCGAAACACACCCCCACCACCCCGCTCTCTCTCTCTCTCTCTCTCTCTCTCTTATCCCCGTTTGCATGCACGTCACGTGACCCGCTCTGTTTACCAAAATGGTGTTCATTGCCGTTTTACAAACACTTTGCCATCTAATTATCGGTCCGAGGACTTACGTCTGAGGATTGTTTTCCTGCTAAAGTTCCTATTTCACGAGCGAACCCGAGAGAAATACATTCGCGGTGAGAATTTGATTAATCTTGTTTCATCCTTACGTTTCTTTTTTTTTTTTTTTTAATCCTTTGACTCGTAATATTATGTGTTGGTCGACGCGACTCGGGCCGTTGCACCGACAATTTCTCTCGCTTTCTCTCTCTCTCTCTCTCTCTCTATCTCTCCTTTATCGATGTCAATGAAAAGCTCTATTCTCTTCCGTGTTACAACAGGTGCATGATTGTTCGTTTCACACGTGAATAAATTTCCGTCGATTCGTCGTTACTAGTGGCTTTATATTGAGGGCAAAAAAAAAAAAAAAAATTTATCGAATTATGGGAATGTCGAGTCAACATTTCATACGATTTTCGGTGCAATCCGTATCGAGGGATTCGATTCGATCATGAATTTCATTCGATCGTGCACGATTGTCCTCATTTCACATTTCCCTCGCGATGAAATCCCTCAAATATTCGGGATTATCTGTTACAGCCCTGGGCCCTTTTCTCTCGATACATCATTGTTGTTATTATCATTATTCTTATTATTATTATTATTCATGATGAACGTGACGGAATGAAATGTACAAAGAGCGTTTCTCTGTACATCTCGTTCCGTCGAAAACTCCGTAGGACAGTCCGCAATGTCCGTATACGTATCCACGACCGCTCCAGTAGAAAGTTGAAAGATAAGGAAATCTTTACTACGGTTTACATTAGGGCTTGCGGGCCATAGTCCAGGTTTTCCTATTCGAATGTTTACTGAAGCAGTTATAGAAGCGTACAAAGACACCGTAGACCGTCCTTATCTCTCTTGTACCAATACGCGTTACGCATCAACTCGAGATTCGATGATATATTACTTCTTTTTTTTTTTTTTCTTCTTTCTATCGCTCTCATAGGTGGTGACCAAAAAAAGTTTTGTCAGGTCGGGTCTTTCTATAGCTGATATGCAAAATCCTGAGCGACGCAGGTAACGGTGTTTCATATATAAAATTGCTGGCATTTCCAGCTGAAAAGGAAATCAAAGAAATAATATAAAATTATTTTCAGATCTTATCGCAGATGATCTTGGAGCTGTAGAGGCGCAAATGGGAAGAAATCAAGGAAAGTCGACTTAGATGCCCGACGGCTTGCTAGTATAGCGGACGTGCGCCAACGGCCCAACGGTTTTATGACCATGGCCACCAATCAAGTCGACTATCAGTGGTAAATTTATCATATTCGATCGATTATATTTATTGCGAACAGCTGAGACTGCGAAATTAAAAATTTATTATATCTATCGAATAAGTACAAGGCAAAAAATTTTAAATCCTCTCAGCTTTGAGCTCGTCTCGTGCCTTAAAATCGTTATATCTGGGGGAAAAAAAAAAAAAAAAAATTGAAAGAAAATTCTGTAAAATTTCGGAATTATCGATGGTATAGTTTTTGGGATACTGGAAAGTGAAACTTTAAAAAGGCCTAAAAAAAAGGTGATTTTTGGTGATTTTTTTTTTATAAGGAAAGAAACAACGGACCTTCTTGAAAATTTTATTGTACATTAACACCCGTTTGATTAGTATAAAAAAAAAATTGTTATCAACTAATTGTCGCAAAATGGCGGATTATTAAATTGACCGTAGAAGCGCCTCGCCACTGGAGTACCGAACTGGCGAGAAAGATGGTGCGCTTAATTTTTGTCTGGAACGCAAAAACCACAATTATTTTCAATTGACATATATTTTTATTGTCGATGAACTGAAAAAAAAAAACCATGAAACCATATTAATTTTCGAGCTTGAACAAAAGAGTGACGATTTTTACAATTTTGTTTATCTTTCTTCGTGCAATAAAAATAGTATAAAAAGACTTTTTTTTATGAATGTTTTTAGTTCATTTAGGATGGTTTTTAATAATCTGGAGAATTAACTTTGGTTCGGGTCGACAGGTCAAATAGTTCTTTTGCTATCGTGCCCGCCAGTTGGAGACTCCAGCGGCGAGGCGCTTCTATGGTCAATTTAATACTCCGCCATTTTGCGACAATTAGTTGATAAAAATTTTTTTTTATACTCTTCAAATGTGTGTTAAAGTACAATAAAATTTTCAAGAAGGTCCGTTGTTTCTTTCCTTGTAAAAAAAAAAATCGCCAAGAACCACCTTTTTTTAGGCCTCTGCACCAGAAGACTGCCTTAAGGATGTACTTGCATGAACCTAAAAATAAGTTTAGGTCTAGATTTTTTTTTTTTTTATACAAAGATAATGGTCGTAGAAACTCGAATTTAAAATTTCAAATACTTTTAACACGTCGTTGAGGAGATATTAAATATTGAATTATTGAAATTTTACACGATGAAATTACGCGATATATTGAAATTTCAACGATTTAAGTATAAAGTGAACAGTGTTCGAAAAAAGATAAACATATAAAAATACTTTTATTTCGTACCATATTTAATTCTTTAAATATAGAAGCAATTTGAAATATTTTTACCGCGTCGTTTATTTAAAATTAATAATTTTTTCGAGCAATTACGACCAAAAAAATATTCGTGCACGTAGATTTCGCAACGTTGCGATACTACGACGGTAGGCGCATGTTCACTCCGGCGCGCTCAAATTCAAAATGATCTTGAGAGAGTTTTAAAACGTTTTACATTAATCCTGAGCTACCGCAATTATTTTTTATTTTTTAATTTTTATCCCGGGGATCCCACGCACATTTTTTACCATAATTCCAGCTAAAATTGACATATTTAAGTTGTTTTTTTTTTTTTTTTTTTTTTTTTTTTTTTTTTTTTTTTTTTCAATCGATACTTGATTGACTCTCCATCGATTATACCATGGCAAAGAACCCAAAACAAAGAAAAAAAAAAAATTGATAGAACGAAAAAGTTCCGAGTTATACGAGTTTCAAAGAAAGAAGAACGTTCAAAAACACGAAAGAAATATCAATTTTGCACTTGCTCCCGAGTTCCTGGGATCCCAGAGTGGTAGGACCAGGGTTAATTATAATTATTTATTTATGTTATCTTCGGTCAAACGTCCCGAAGGAAAATATAGTGAATTTCTATTACCGTTCTTATTTACTTATCTTTGTTTTTAACTGTTTATATGTTGGGTATCTTTATTCTTTATATAGTTACTTATATCGCGCACTGTACCAAAAGAACACACTTTCCAAACTGTATTTATGTAAAAGGGCTTGTCCCGTGAATAAATAAATAAATAAATAAATAATTATAATTATTTTTTTTTTTTCTTTCCAGGGCATACTCGATAATGGATTCGTCCAGAGTCTCCACTTTCCTCATATCGATATTGCTGATCGTTTACGGGAGTTTTAGGTCGCTTAACATGGAACAAGAGGCGCGGGAGAGAGAGAAGGAGAAGGAACGAGCGAATCTTTTGTCGGGTCTGGCGGCCGGTACTGGCATCACGGACGGTGCCAATAGCGGCAGCGTTCAAACACTCGATACAATGCACGCTCTCTGTCTACCTCTGGGCGCTTCCATATCTCTTCTCATCATGTTTTTCTTCTTCGATAGTATGCAGATGTTATTCGCTATATGCACCGCCAGTGAGTACTCGACGAACGATTCAAGGGGTTACACGGGTTTCGTCGGGTAAAAAAAGGCCTATTTTCAATAATTTTTTTTTCTATATAAAAAATTATTCATTTAATTCAAACTTTTTTCTGTCTTATAGATACACATTCAAAGAAAAATTTCTGAGATTTTCAAAAAAAAAAAAAAAAAAAAAATTAAAACTCCGCCATTGTGACGTCATTTCCGGTGAGCCTTCGAAAAAAAAAAGGTGCGTCCGCGTTTGTCAGCATAACTCCTGACAGGATCATCTAAAATGAAAAAAACAAAAATACGTGTTTTAGTTAAGACCATAAACTCGTGCTTGAACGATGGAAAGAAAAAAAAAAAGTAAAAATTGGAATTTTGGCAGACATTTTTCCAAAAAATGAAAATTTCGGTCAAATTTGCTTGACATTTTTTTTTTTTTTTTTTTTTTTTTTTTTTTTTTTTTTTGAAATAGTTGTAATTGAAAAAAAAAAAAAAAAAAATCCTTCGTCCAAGCACGAGTAAATTGTATCCCGAACACCTGTGTAAAATTTCATCAAGATCGGTTGAGTAGTTTTCGAGAACTTTTGACAACCAACTTTTTCGAAGGGTCACCGGAAATGACGTCACAATGGCGGAGTTTTAATTTTTTTTTCTTTTTGAAAATCTCAGAAATTTTTCGTTGAATGTGTATCTATAAGACAGAAAAAATTTTAAATTAAATAAATAATTTTTTATATAGAAAAAAAATTATTGAAAATAGGCCTTTTTTACCCGACGAAACCCATGTACCCCCTTAAGAATAAAAAAATCGATGATAATGACGAAAAATGTCCTTTATTGCGTATTTTATGCTGCGGCGCGGCGAATCCTTACAAAAAGCTTGGAAATTTTTGGATTGCGCTGACACTAATATACTCATATCGAGCTAGATCTACGATTTTCCAAAATTTACATCCACGCAGATCAAAATTTGATCTCCCTGGGCCGAAATTCAATCTGCATAGATCTAAACAATTTTTTTCCCGAAATGATTGCGAGTAATCTTTTTTTTTTTTATTTTTTATTTTTTTTTAATTCTGTGCTAGTTAAATGAGCAATGATCCATAATCATTTGGAGTCATTTGATTTTATGGTGCTGAAGTTGTTGGAATATTTGCGAAAAATTATTTGAATTATCGCAAGTATTATAATTATTTGAAAACTTTTTTTTCTTCAACTATTTTTTTTTTTAGAAATATGACAGTAATTTTCGTCAATTTATGAAGAAGCATATCAGAAAAATTTTCAATAAAGCTCGATTGAATGAAAAATCGGTAAATTTGAAAGTACCGCATCAATAATCGAGACCCGGATCAACAAAAACGTTAATTCAATTGCAATCTCCTATGATTCTCTGTATACGCCTCAAAACATGAAGATTGAATGTCAATCTGAATGAACAAGGGTTGAAAAGTAAGCCCGAGCCAAATTTTTTTTATTCTTATTTTTCATTTTTTTTTTTCTAAATTGAAAAAAAGAGAGAGAGAGATCCGTGCACAAATGTTGGTTAATTGTATTTTACGGTTTTTTATTTACTTTTTTTTTTTTTTTTCGTATCGACACACGTGAGATTGAACATTTATATTGCCGCAGTGTCCGCACAATTCAAAAATTTCCGAGCTCTTCGTAACGATTCGCGGCATACGCAGACCTTAAAGGTTGCTCATTTGGTCACTCGCCAATCGCTCATGGTATCTGCAATGAGTTTTTCACATTTTTTTTTTATCGCGACTCACCGCAGTTGTGAAGTCTAAATTTTTTTTTTTTATTTTTTAAATAAGGATATACATACGCTAGGTGGAATTAATTGTCTTTTTTTTTCTCTCTCTCATTGCCAAAGTCATAGCGACGGTAGCATTGGCGTTTCTACTGCTGCCCATGTGTCAGTACATAATACGGCCGTGCTCGGACGGCAACAAGATATCTTTCGGTGTTTGCGGAAGGTTCACAGGCGCCGAATTATTGTCATTCTCATTGAGCGTTAGCATAGTATGTATATGGGTATTGACCGGACACTGGCTACTGATGGACGCAATGGGGATGGGATTGTGCGTAGCTTTTATAGCCTTCGTGAGATTACCCAGCCTCAAGGTGTCCACGCTGCTACTAACCGGACTCCTCATTTACGATGTCTTCTGGGTCTTCTTCTCGTCCTACATATTCAGCACAAACGTAATGGTCAAGGTGAGCTTTTATCCCGAGAATTTGCCGGAATATCGCACGTTTTATTTTTTTACCGTGTGATCGTACCACGAATGGGCACATAACTCAACCCTTTAACGGCTGGTGGGACATACACGTCCCATCTACTTTGAAAAATCGTAACTTCCAGAAAAATGAACTCATCGACATCGTCAAGGTCGCATTTTGAAGATAAAGGATGCATCTAATCATGAAAAAATTCGGCGAACGCAAGGGTTGCATCCCTTCGGTTTTACATCCTGTCCAAAAAATGCGAAAATTGCGAAAAAATGAGAAATAAGCACAGCTTTGAGGCAAAATTTTTTTTAGCGTCGCGATCTCAAGTGCGTGCTTTGAAATAACATCGATAATTTGTAGCAAAAAGGTCCGGGGCAAAAAACCACCCCTGACAGTAATAAAATATCGATAGCCACACCTGACAATGACGATACCGCGCAATAATGCACTTTCATTGATGTTCAGTTGATAAATATATTTGAAAACACATGAAAAATTTGTAGCAAGAATATCCGAATGGAAAACTACCCCTAATGGTAACGAAACGTCGAAAAACACCCCTAGAAATGGTGATACGCCCAAAAATGCACTTTCATTGACGTTCAGTTCGTATATATTTTCGAAAACGCATGGAAAATGTGTATCAAGAATATCCGAATCAAAAACTACCCCTGACAGTAAAAAAAACATCCAAAAAACCGCCCCTAGCAGTTGGTGATGCGCCTGAGAATGCACTTTTATTGATGTTCGGTTCATATATAATTTTTGAAAGCACATGAAAAGCTTGCAGCAAGAATATCTGAATCGAAAACTACCCACAGCAGTAACGAAACATCGAAAACTACCCCTAGAAGTTGTGATGCGCCTGAAAATCAACTGTCATCAGTGAGGTCGGGGTGCTTTTTGAACGGATACTCATATTTCGATTTGGATTAGGATGAAATAATAGGAAATGAGTAATATTTACAACGTTTTATGCGTTGCGGGTGAATTTTTTCCCAGCTGAAGGGTTCATAAGGGTTGTTATTGTCCATAAGTCCTTCAGAATATGATCATGCGTTCTGGAACACTCATATTTCGTTTCAGATCAGGATAAAATAACAGAAAATGAGATGATAAAATTTTATCCATTGGGAGGATGAATTTCTCTCAATTGAGGGGTAGTTCACAAGGTTTGATTGATCCGTAATTTCTTCATAATCCCACCACGTGTTCTGGAATGACTTTTCCTCAATTTCCGGCAGAAACAAACGATGGGATATGAAATTAAGATGTTTTCAAGCGATTGGGGTGTTTTTTTTTATCATTTGGGGGTAGGAAAATTCTGGAATAATTTTTTTTCTCACATCGGCTACTCGTGAATTCAAATTCACCATGTACCAACTTTGCCAAACGCTCCAAAAAAATAAACTCAGCTGTTAAAGGGTTGAAAAAAAAAAGAAAAAACCACCGTTTGTTTTTTTCCGGCACTTTTTTATTTATTTGATACAAGTTGCATTAATTTTTAACTGCATAAATTAGCTGTCCACTCTCCGAAGTAACTCATTATTTTTCTAATTCATTGCATGAACCAAATAAAGAAATCGATGTACGCCGATGACCAAACGGTAAATAAGTAGATCGAATAAATGATAAAAACAACGAGAGCGAGCAATGCTTCTTTTTTTTTTTTTTCATCAAAATTAACGAAACATCTTCATTCTATAGCTCTCGCGGAATATCAAAGAATTTTGATGAATAATTCGTGGAAAATATTCAAAGATCAATTGTCCGGTGGTTTTATTTTATTATTATAATTTTTTTTTTTAACCATGCTCCCAGGTCGCTACTCGCCCTGCCGACAATCCCGTGGGTCTCGTAGCGCGAAGATTACATCTCGGCGGTGTTGCGCGCGAAGCGCCGAAGCTCTCGCTGCCCGGTAAGCTAGTATTTCCATCGATGCACCAGGCCGGACATTTCTCGATGCTCGGTCTCGGCGATGTCGTTATGCCCGGTCTTCTTCTGTGCTTCGTGTTGCGCTACGACGCTTACAAGAAGAGCCAGCTGGTGATCGGTGGTTGCGAGGCCGGTGTACCACCGCCGAGGCATCTGAGCCGCATAAGCTACTTTCATTGCTCTCTGATCGGTTATTTTCTCGGTCTACTAACCGCCACCGTAAGCTCCGAGGTCTTCAAAGCCGCGCAGCCCGCCTTACTTTACCTTGTGCCCTTCACGCTTCTACCCCTACTCACGATGGCATATCTGAAGGTAAATTTCATCGATTTACTCGATCGCACGCATATCTTGAGCGTAAATTTTTTTTTTTTTTTTTTAATCCACGAAACGTTTCTGCAAAAATTTACCACGGACCGAGAGATACGCGCGAAGGGCTAAAGCTGAAAAGTCACAGTCGCAGGGTTGTTCTTGCATTTTTGCAATTAATTTTTCGTTAATTTTGAGCTACGCCGAGCTTGAGAGAAAATTTATGAAATATTTATTTACGAAAAATTTTCCGGAGCTTTGAGACGAGCCAGTCGAGGTGAAATTATTCATCGGATTGGTCGAATCCGGCAAGGCCGAGTGAAAATCATTTACGAATAACAAATCCAACTTTTATAATAAATCACCGCGGTCGTGCAACTCTTATTGCAACTTTTTGGGGCATATTCGAAAATAATTTTTCCAAAAATCATTTTACAATATTATTGCAAAAATGTCCTTTTTTTTTTACGGGTATTACTCACGGATATTAAACTTGAGTGATCGTCAAGAATATTTTTTTTTAGCAATTGCGTACGTATGATTTTTTTTTTTTTTCATGCATCTTGTACCGAGTTTGTGAAGAAAAAAAAAAAAACATTAAAATCTTTGAATCAGGCAACTCAATTTGTCCCGAAAATTGTTCGTCAGGTTTGATCGTCGTTGCTCCCAATAATGTATAATGCGACGCGTATAAAAATTTCGATTTTTGCCTCGACATGATCGAACGTTTTCATTTATTTCTTCTTCTTCTGCTTTTTTTTTTACGTTCTCAGGGCGATTTGCGACGAATGTGGAGCGAGCCCTTCATTACTCATCCACCATCGAAACACATGGAAGTTTGACAACCGTCGTGGCTCGTTGTGAAGCACTGTGAAAACAGCCGTACGAAGAAAAACCGTAATCACATTTGCAATAACCGTCTCGCAACCTCGTTTCCTTATCTCTCCGTCGATATCATTTTTATGTAAGTAATTCATTTTTTTTTTATTTTTATTTTTTTTTTCTTCATCATTAATCTCTCTTTTTCTCTCTCTCTCCCGCTCTCTCTCTCTCTCTTCCTGTCTCACAATTCCATTTATTCGCTGGTCTCTTTATCGTCGCTCTCTCTCTCTATCGTCCCCCTCGATCGACAGTATAGCGAGGAGCAAAAGTGTACGACACACGTCAAAACGTTATCGAATATATTTGCATTTTTAATATTAATTTCAAACGTATGACGTATGGATAAATGAATTTTTGGCAATAATGCTTAGCCCGGATGCGAGTTTCGGGAGAACTGAGCGTAGATATGAAAATCGAGTCCCAAGTACGTACAAAAAAAAAAAAAACGAAAAAAAAAAATCGATTTTTTTTTGCTTCGTCATGGAGGAAGCATTGTCTTTTTTTTTTTATTAATTGTTTTTTCCCCTGATTACTACAAGTAATATCGTTTTTTTTTCCCCCCATAATTTTCGGGCCGATTTTCCGTTTCAATTTTCTTTTTTTTTTTTTTTTTTATTTATTTATTTTTTTTTCATTTCGAACGAAACCCAATGATACGTTTAACGAAACATCGGCCAGTTTTTCACTACTCCAGTCCGACGATGATAGATCGAAAAATTTCAACTGACGTTGCGTCGATTTTTCACCGAAGCGTCGTTTAATCCTTCTAATTTATTGTCGCGAAAAGAACGTAGGCTAATTGAAAAACTTTCGTTAGAGCCAATCGGAGAAGGCCCCGAGTGCCGTTTTTCGGCTCGTAAAAACTAATCCGGTAAAAACAAAAAAGAAAGGGGAAAAAAAAAAAATAACTAATGATAATATGCGCGTGTAGGTTGTGAATTTATGTTTAAACGATTGCTTTTTAACGCGAAGAGAAAGCAAAAATTGTGTACATAACTATATATTGATTATATAATTTTTTTTTTCTTTTTTTTTTGCTATTTTATTAATTTTATTTTAAATGATATAAGCGCGGGGCTCAAACGCTGTTAGCTGCCTGGCAATCTGTTTTGCAAATATGTCGCACTCGAGAAAAGAAAAAAAAAAAAAAAAAAAAACAGAGCAAGGGAGGGAAGGAAAAAAAAAAATAACGTTCGTGACGATAATTATACTTAGGAATTTAAGAGCCAAGAGACGTATCCAGAACTTTTCGCTCAAGTTCTAGCAAAGATTTTCTTCACATACACACACACATACACACACTATTGACGAGACCATCCCTCTATACATTAATTCGGTGTCACGGACGGGGCAGCCACAAAAGAAAAGAAAATAACGATGGAAAACAAGAAGAAAAAAACGAACAACTTTTATATTTTTTATTTGATTACAAGACTGAGGAGGATGTGCAGGAATGCCAATTTATTTAAGAGGACCCTCTGATAAACCAAACTCTGGTAAGGCGCTCCGGGACTAACAATTTCCGAATTCGAGACTCGTATAAATTGAATATATATATATATATAAAATATAAACACGATCTATCGATTCGACAAGCTATGCTAACGAACAAAAATGATTTTTGATAGCGCTCATCGTGAGAACAAACAAAAAAAATACAAAAAATACTCTATACACGTTAGTGACTAAACCAATCGATTGAGAGAAAGAAAAAAAAAAAAAAAAACAAAACAAAACGTAATCAGTAACGGAGCTAGCCAACCAAGACTAATTAGTGATAATTTTGGAGATCCTCTTACATGTACGATGCAATAATTTTCCAAGCATCCCTTATCAATTTACGAAATTCTTCCCACGACCCCTCCCTTCTCTTGATCGTTGAGAGCTGTCCGACCCGTCCGTAACACAATTGCCCAATTGTTTATTTATTTTTTTTCTTCTCTTTTTCTTTCTAACCCCTCCCGTCCTCTCAATATTCATCGACGTTTTTTACCTATTTTCGAATCGAATTATCATTTCATTTCTTTCCTTTTTCCTTTTTCTCCAGTTTTCATTTTTCATACGATAATCTAGATCCCAAAATTTTTTGCTGTATTCGTACGGTAAAAACAAAAGAAAAAAAAAAAAAAATGGTTTAGCGATAGAAGAAAAATTAGTGTCTCAAACTTCTTCCGGTGTCGACACGTGATTGTATAAGACTAAAGTTTAATTCTCTCTATACACCTATTTATACTATATTTCTAAGCGGATTTAAAAAAAAAAAAAAGAAAACAAATTGATCTCGCGTCACAATTTTTTGTTCTATTTTTCTTTTCAATATATCATTTTTACAACTCGAAATAAGTTGATTTTATTTTTCATTGATCTGTGGTGTCGCCCACGATTAAACACGAAACTTTTCCTCTCTCTCTCTCTCTCTTCGTATATTCGTTCGAATCCACATACGAATATACCTTTGTCCTCTCTCTCGAATTACTGAAAAAAAAGTCGAAATTACGTGATTTTGTGTTCCACCAGGTCATCGTTATATCTCGATACCTGCGAATTACTTTCCCACATCCAATTTTCTCTCTTCTCTCTTGTACATAGATTTTAATGCGCGGATTACACACACACACACATATATATATATACACACATATGTATGATTAATATTATTATTTGCGTAACAAAATAGGAGAGCAAAATGCGACTCTGTCGGCTGTTCGAGAGAGGCGAAAGAAAGAAAGAAAAAAAAAAAAAAAACGCTTGTATTTTGTTTCTTTTTTTCTGCTTCTCGGTAAACGAAAATCTGAAATTGAGGTTAAACAAAGAAAAAAAAAAAAAAAAGATTTAGGAAATTGGTGCAATAAGCGACGCAGAGATTTCGGCATTTTTTTTTTTTCGTATTTTTCTTTTATTTTTTACTTCCATATGGAAAATTCGTAAAATGCTGTTTGTGTATCACGATAGAGATGAAAGAAAACAACAAAAACAAGTTGTTCCTTTCTCCATTTTTTTTTTTTTTCGCTTTCACACATAAAAAAAACAACAACAACAACAACAACAATCACTTCGGTTTCTCTACTTTGGCCTCTCGTCCCTTTTTTTTCCCCCCTCTCCGATCACCGTAGTTCTTTTTTACAAGAAGAAACAACAAACATAATACTGTAGACGTTATAACTCGTCGTAAGACCATTGAGATCTCGATTTACGATGAAATCGCCCGATATCGAAATTCATTTCGTTTGCCCGGAGAATAATTCAACGAGACCGCGACACATTGCCGTTGATCTTGACAAATGACCGATCGACAAGAATCGTTCTGTAACGAGTTTTAAACAAAAAAAAAAAAAAAAAACAACAAAATCAACTCGATTTCATCGTGAGTCGAGTAAAACAAAACGAAACGAAAAAAAAAAAAAAGTGGGGAAATATATAACTTAAAGAGTCTATACATTTAGAGCGAGGAAAGAACAAAGAGAAAAAACAAAATCTTACGATAGAACGAAGAGAATACAGTTTTAAGCGAAAAAGAAAAATAAATTGCAAAGATAAATCTTAAATAGATTGTAATTATTGCTAAAAAAAAAAACAAAAAAAAAAAACAACAAAAAACAAAAATAACATCATTATTCTAAGAGCACTCCGCTTGTACTGCTGCAATTCTCGACTTGCATGTGTACAGCCATGTACATTGTTTATATACAAAAATAAAAGCGCGTAACGCGAGTTCGCCACGTTACACGTTCTGAAAAAAACGAAAAAAAAAAAAAGTAAGTCGTCAGTTTTGTGAATTATTGGTTTCGTTGTTAACCCTTTTCTTATATATATATATATATATATATATATATGTACATGTTTCGCGTCGATTGCAAGATTATCAAATTGAGCTATATAATTACGTTCGAGCATCGTTCGAATGCAAATGGAGATTTTTTGTTTTTTTTCCAATCCATCAATATAAATTCGCGATTGATGTATTTGTGAAAACAAATTTTGTGCTCGTGACAAGTGAATAATTATTTCGCGTCGTTCTTAAAATTCTACGAATAATTACGGATGAATAATTGTTTGAAATTATTGTCAATTATACGATACGTAATGTTTTATCTGTTTTCACAATGAATGTTTACTCGCAATTATTTTCTCACAAAACCATTGTAAATCATCTTTCTTTTTTTTTTTTTTTTTTCTTTTTCTTTTTTATTCGAACGTTACCCAGTATATCTTGTCTGGATCATCACAAGTGTATAAAGCGCATTTCATGCCGAATCGATCTGGCTATTAGATAGAGGGGGAAAAAAAAAAATGTTTCTCCTTCCGGCAAGCGTCACAAAAAAAGAGTCATGTGAATTTTTCGATTTTAGGCTTTCTTTGCAAGTTTATTCGATAATTGTCATATTTTTCGCGGAAAAGTTTTAAAATTTATACCATTAACCGGTTATCGATTTTCCTGAAGCTTTTAAGCAACGAATTTTTCGTAATTTTTATCAATAAATTACTAAGAAACTCTGATTTTTATATTTAAAAAAAAAAAATGACGATAAAAAGTTTCGGTTATCAAAATTCTTTGTTTTTTTAAATATATATACAGGGCTATTTTCAAAAATGCCGTGAGAAAGTTTTTTTCTTTTTTTGAGGAACACATTATCGTCATTTGCTCGTAAATAATTAAAGAAAAGCGACAAAAACGAATCGATAACGAATAATAATATTCAATTAATTGTTATATATATTCTAAAACGAATTCCAATCTGTACCAATCTTTGAACGAAAAAAAAAAAAACGGAGAAAAATTATTAAAAATAACGACAGACACAGCCCACAGGTCGATTCAACGTTGAAAAGCCCCCTATATATTGACAAATGTAAAAAAAAAAAAGTGTAAACAATTTTTTTTTTTTCCCCTTCGTCATACGGTAGTCTGTCCTACATGAGCGTTGTCCAATTTTTTCTTAATCTTCTCCAATTCCGCCATATCCGTGACCGAAGCCTCGCACTTATAAACGACCAGCGAATGATAAAAGTGCACCGCGAACGCCACGAATACAATGAGAACGGGTATGACGATAATCGTGCTAGCTGTAGCCGCCATGAACGAATAATCCCAAAATTTTACCCAACATAATATCGCGATCTCGACGAGAAAGAGAAATAAACCGAGGACAGTTGAGAATGCCCATGCGAGCTCGATAAAACCGCGCATTCTCTCGTGCGGTGATTCAGTCACGAGGCTCGAGATCTGAAGTTTGCTTATCGCCTCGACGTTCGGCAATAGATACGTGCTTATCATAAGTGCGAATATGTGAACCGAGACGAGGACCGTGGTGCAAACGGCGAACATAACGAAAAGCCATTCGGGCACAGCTGTTGGCTCGTTGACCTGTAGCTCGACCATAGCAACCTGAAATTTCAGGATGTACCAGCACATGACCCAAGAAATAAAATAAGAACGAATAATCATGAATTCTTTCGCGGACTCTCATGGAACGTTACTAAGGGGATTTTTATATTTTGCATGCTATTATTTTCCTTGGAGCATGGAATTTTGTTTCTCGATTCGCCATTTTTTTATTTTTTTTTTATTTTAACGACCATTACGATAAGAATGTACGCGTAAGTGCGATAATAGCCGTACATGCCTTGAGCGTATATGAATTTTGAAAAGTAAAAAAAAATTATGAAAGAACAAATGAGAATAATACGAAGAAAAGTTTCAAGAGTATATATATATGTGCAAGACTCTTGAAACTTTTCTTCGTATTATTCTCATAATTCAGTAATTTTCAACGACATTGATAATTATACAAGAGCTATTTGGTCATATATATATATATATATATATATGACCAAATTCCAAAAGACCAAAAGCTATTTGGTCATATATATATGACCAAATAGCTCTTGTATAATTATCAATGCCGTTGAAAATTACTCGCAATTATCGTTGAAATTGAAATTAATTGTTCTATTATATATATTTTTTTAAATTTCATTTCTTTTTTTTTTTTTTTTCAATTTTTCGCCACCCCAACTTGTACTCATTGGGATAAATTTATCTCCACTCGTTCGCAGTTCTTTATCTCAACTTGTCTCCAAATAATTTTTGTACATTGCAACGACGTTTGGCCGCGGGGATACGAAATATTTGCAGCGCGAAAATTAATCACCGCGCGATTATTCTATTGTCGCGTGATATTTTTTTTTTTTTTTTCTTCATTTATCCATAACCGATCTGCGTGTGTGTGTTTGTGCTCTATGTTGACGCGCTCGTAACGGGCATGCATAACATCGTGTCACGTTTCTAATGACTAATGAGGATGGACTCTTAGTTGCGTGCTCATATCACTTACACGCTGGGACACAACGTATCGCGATTCATCGAGTTTTTGCAATCCTGTTTTTTTTTTTTTCAGCATCTTCGATTTTTATACCGCTATTGTTTATAAATTATTCAAGGCAAGTGAGTTCAAGAAACGCGGATGAAGAGGCCTCTGTGTGACTCTTTCGACATTTTTTTTTTTTCTCGTAGAAGATTTGTAGAAGACAAGTGCATCAAACTCGTGAATATTTTTTAAAATTTTGTTTTTTTTTTTATTGGGCTTGTCATTTAGGACTTTTAGAGTCTAATGGTCAGATTTTTCGGAATTGAGCAATACGATAATTATTAGATATCCATTTCACTGTTTTAGATCTAGGATTTTAGCCAAAATCATACATTTCTGTATTGAATTTTAAATTTTCCGGCCAATAGGCTCTGAATCGAGCTCTCCTGTTCAAATTTCTAATTATTCGGTTTCGTAATTCAGGACTGGCATTATCACTCGCTAAAAATCATAAACGTTACTGTAACCGAAGATACTGCCGTTAAGACCCTTTTCTTGGTATTGATGTTAATGTACTTCGCTTTTTCTTTATCTTTGATAAAAAAAAATTCGAATTAGAAGTCAAAAATAAAAAATTCAGAATGGCTGATGCAACATGGCGGATCGAAGATCCAAAAAAATATACTTCAACGATATGAAAAATCAGCTGTACTCTCGGGGATTTTTGGAATTGCTGAATCCGAATTTAGGGTAAAAATTGGAAAGTTAAAAATGGCTGTGACAGAATGGCAGATCTAAACTCAAAAAATGTACAATACTTTGGATACGTTGTGCTTGAAGATATCATATTCTCAGCGAATCGTTGAAATATCTGTTATGACGTACTTTCGACCGTTTTCGAGATGTTTAAAAAAAAAATTGCAACTCAAATTTTCAAAAATTTTGAAAATTTGAGTACCGGGCCCGCCATACGTGTTCGAGAACATCCCCCCTTGAGAAGACCCCAAAAATCATATCAGTTTTTGCGTATCTCCGACCGTTCTTGAGATATTTAAAAAAAAAAATGGAAAACTTGAATTTTCAAAAATTTTGAAAATCCGATTACCGGATCCGTTACACGTGCTCGAGATCATCCCCCCTTTAGAAAACCCCAAAAATCACATCAGTTTTTGCGTATCTCCAACCGTTCTCGAGATATGTGGAAATTTTGAAAATTTGTAAAATCGAAATACGTGTCAAAAATTATTTAACAGTTACAGAATTTAAATGACATCAAATTTGGATTCAGTGACTCAAAAAAAAAAAAAACCCGCGAATACAGATCGTCGACTAAATCGTCAAAAAAAAAATTCGTGTACAGTTCGCTTTAGTTAAATTCGCCGCACTGACGAAGGTGCTAAAAGGGATTAAATCTCAATAGCTGATAGACAAAGAATGAATCTTCGTAAAGTCTCACCATGGCAAAGCCGCTCAGTAATTCGGACGTTGTAGCAGTCGCTTTGAGCTTGGCACGGCTCATGTGAAGTCTGCGCCAGGAGAGACCCTCCGGACCGTCCAGATCATCGGGCTGTTGATGCTGTTGATGCATCGACGAGGATTGATTATTTTGCATTCCGTTGCAATTGCAGCAACAGTTGCAATGACCATTATTCGTGGAAAAATTGCTCGTTGAATAGGGGCCGCCGGCACACTGCGTGCTTGGCATCGCTTTTATTATATCGAGCGCTACGAATCTGTTGGCTTGACGATTTCTCGGTGACAGTACGACTTCGCTGTGACTCGAATAAAGCATATTTCTCGCTGGTGCATAGATCGACATGTTTGAACCGTCGAATTGACCAGTTTTTGGCAAATGTCCCATGGACGTTGGTCTCAATGGACGATTGTTTTGTATTCCCTGTCCGTAACGCCAATTCGACATGGGAAAGTCGATCTGCGTTGATTTGTTGTTGTTGTTGTTATATTTCGATCTAATAAAATTCTCCTCGCCCGAGTTACTCGCCGAGCTCGTACTCGCTTTGCCATTTTTCGTTCTTGTGTCGTAAAAAATTGTCGTTGCACGAGCGGTCGACTGAAGTTCCAATTCACCGGCATCAATTTCCACATTCTCGTTATACATCGTAAAAAAAAAATTTTTTTTAACAAAAGACGACGAATAACGAGATTAACATTCATATATTTCTTTTATGTGCAAATATTTCAAATAATTCGCATCTTATCGGTTTTTTTTTTTTAAATACGATCCTTAATTATATTATTCTCTTCTAGGTCTCGTTTTCATTTTTCTTATCTTTTGGGCTTAATTTTTTTTTATAGCTCTGTCGTTGATTTTTTTAAAATCCGAAGTACCATCAATCGTTCATTTCTTCATTTATCTCCTTCTTCTTTAGTCTTCTTAGTCTCGATCACATTGATCGAACGTGTTGATGATTTATTAATTAGAAAAAAATCACTTCAATAGCACTCACGCGCGTCTTCGATAATTCACCGACTATAGCCGTACACTTGATGGCTTCAACTGACACACTAGCAACTTATAGTAAAAACAGTGCTGTAAGCCTCGATGAACACTCGTTTAGTCAAATAATTCGATGTTGAACGAAACTTAGATTGTAATAACGAGACAAGAATGCTTTTTCCGATTATACGACGAAAATTTCACAAACTTAAAAAGTTTTCTTGCCGAATATTTTTTTCCCAATTCAAGAAGTTATGATGCATGAAAAAAAAAAATATTCAAAAAATCGTTGCTTCGTTAAGCGAGATCCGTTAAGTGTGTAATTGAACTTGACAGAGTGCGGGGATCGCGGCAGTGAACCATGAAGATATAATTTAACTTCTAAGTATACGAACTCTTTTCCACCGTACGAAATTACAGCTCCACGGGCCTATACACACTTCATTTTACGAGATGCAAAAAAAAAAAAAAAGAACACTTCCAGTTTTGCACCGCGACAGAGCGAAGAAATCACAATTCTCACAGTAGAGTTTAATATAACGCCGAGGAATATATATAAGTTTCACAGTGAAATTTTTTGCCCGGATATAGCGCGGAAGAGAATTTCCGGATTTCAAACTTCTATTGCACCGGTATTTCCACAAAGTTTTACATTTAAAAGCAAATAAATAAAATCGAAGACTTTTGTTTTTTTTTTCTTCTTCTTCGTAACAGATATAAATGACCGTGAGAAAATACTTTTTCTTTTTTCTCCTTCGTGTAATCTGTACGTTTATTTGGAACGTGCCGTTTAATACCGAGAAAAACACGAGAGAAAGAGAGAGAGAGAGCAAGCCAATAAACAGACCTTGGTGTTAGCCAAGCTATCTCGGAACGAACTGAACTCGAAACGGAAAGGCATACACTCACATAAGCGTGCGCGCGCGCGCATCACCTCTACCTGGAGGGGAATCATAACAATAGTATTAATTACCTCGAAGCCATATCGGCCCCGCATAATAACCGGCTGTAAAGCTCCGCACAACACGTGGTCTTCTCGGGATGTTACAGGTCCTCTGAGTATATTATAACGGATACGTGTATCATGGATATTTTGTGATATGGAAAAAAAAAGTCCGTATATATGACTTTCGCATCGTTTCCAGGGATAAGAGAAGATAAAATAACAAAAAAAAAGGAGGAGAAATTTTTTTAATTCTTCAGAAAGAGACGCGAAAACCCTTTTACCCATATATATATATATATTGGGATGTATATTGTGCAGATCTCACGTGTCTTTAAACGACACGATACGCTTGAATGTATACTGCATAGCTTTGGAGCACGTTGACTCTGAAAAAGTGGCAATAACATCTCGAGAACACACATATTCTCTTGTAATGGTAACACGTGCCGATATTACAATATGCATGAAGTAAATTATAGAAAATTAATAATACACATCGAGTGTATTTTCACTTTCAAATGTATATATCGGGTATTCCAGGCCAAATCGACAGTTCCACGCTGTTGGGGTAACTTTTTTTTCTATCAAGTTGTCACACAGGATTTTAATGATTTTTTTTTTCAGATTTTTCAAAAATGATAATAATCTTAAAGAATGCCCGAATCCTCGTTGCATCCAGAGAAATGAGATGAAAAATCGAAGGTAAACATTTTTTAAGAACAATGTGTGAATCTCTTGCATATAATTTTCAAAATTGGCATTATTATTCTTACGACTATCATAATCGTCAGGATAGCTTCAATGTCATTTGAATTTTTTTTTCCAGATTTCTATTTTCTCGCGAATATTTATTTCTAAAATCGTCTACAGTACAAAAAAAAAAAGACAAGAACTTTATAAAAATAGTTAATTACATTTTCGGTTAAAAAAAAAAGGTTACACTAAAATATTCCTGTCTTTATTCTACGATAATTGTTAAATTGCAACACGACTTTGACTTCTTTTTCTAAATTTTATTTTATCGTCATGAACTATAAAAATTATCACGAAATTTAATGTTTCAACAGAGACTTTGCGCATCTCACTCCGAGCATCGTTATAAACATACCCACATATATATATATATATATATATATATATGCATTGAAAATAATTGAGGATAAAGTTTGTCAAAATCATTCAGCACCTGTAAAAGCTGACTGAAAAACGGGTAAAAATACACTATACTGGTATTTTTTTTCTCATATATTTCCGAGTAGTACGTTTTCGCGGAAACGAGGGGGGCGCGCATGAGGAAAGAGCAAAATCGGGGATATCCCGAAACTTTTCTCACTAGAGAAACGGACAGCAAGAGAGGGAGAGAGGAGAGAAAAATCGTATGACGCAAGCATGACTGTGTATTAAAATGATGCACATTCCGCATACGAAAGATATCGAGAGAAACACATGTGTGCGCATGCATGTGCATTATGTTTATGTATTCATCGGCTATCGAATAGCGGCGTGGTAGCCGTGGTCAACATAATAAGAAGATTCACGGCGAATGTGGCGGAATAATCGCTCTTGTCACTTCTATAATAGCGATGCTCCTTGCAATCTTGCATTGCTATAAGAGCTCTTTACAGCGATACAAGGAGCATCGCTTTTATAGAAGTGACACAAAAGATTTATACGAAAACCGCTTATTTTTTGATTCTCAAACCGACCGTGTGTATCGCCACTGAGGTCATTTCTATTATGCACGGAGCTCGCAGGAGCGAGAGTTTCTCTCTTGTTTTGTCACGTGACGTATGCGTGCACGAGGAAATTTGTCGTTTTTTTTTTTTAATATTTTTTTTATTTGCTATAATACTTTTTTAAATGACGCATCCTTGGATTTGCCGAGCATAGAAAAATAAATACGGAGTAGAGAGGGGAAAAATGTGAGGGTTAAAGATTCAAATGCGATAAGAGACTCTCGAAAGTTTTAATCAAGATAAAACTCTTAACAGAGAACGATGATTAGGAGCAGGAACCTCCAAGATTCTTATAAAAAATCCCGATTGGGTGTCTTTTTTCGAAATGCTCTAAAATATTGAAATATTATTCGGAAAAATTGTAGGTTTTTTTTTTTTTCTTAATCGAAAATTTGAAAATGATAATGACTCGTTTTAGAATTTTTCATACACGCAATCCGAGTATTTTGTTTAAACAGCCAGAAAAGGATTTCCGACAATCCATCGTTTCGTAATTTCGATGCAAGTTCTTTTTTTTTTTTTTTGCAAATTAAAAAAAATATAACAAGCCATACGATATAGCTAGTATTATAGATATGAATTTTCGAGAAATATCATTATTTTTTAATCTATAAATTGGTACGTATATTGCGTAATATGCTGGTCCGCATATTTCTTTTAAGTAAAATCAGGTAAAGTTTTTCTCGAATTGGCAGTAGCACTGCGCACTAGTAGAACAAGTCGTACATTTGAAAAATTCTTGTTGCAAACATTTATCGATTAATCGACGGTAATCTGTGATCATGATTTGAGCTATGAAGCGTGCATTGTTGGCAATGAGAAACAATTATACTTCGTTATCAGATAGATAAGTATATCTCCGCTTGATGACGAACGATAATTCTTTCTCATCGCCGACGAGGCATATTCTATAGTCGGACTCAAGAAAAATCAACGACTCCGATGAACATTGAAAAAATTCTGTTTCGGACTTAATTTTTTTTGTTATATTCGATCGAATATTAAATGAAAATTACATCGAGAATATAACATATTCGACAAAAACAATTATTACAATTTATTTTGCTTGTTGATGAGAAAATAATTATTTTTCAAGAAGAAGCATTCTTTCGGCTGTGAGCTATTCTTTTATCACACGCGAGTATTTATAATCGGGCAATTTTTTTTCATGCCAACTCTTTGGGCAAACTTGTATGGTTTTCTCATTGTCACTCGTATTCATTCATCGCTACACGTTAATCGTTAATTGAGATCTTGTGCATTGCATAACGATATGTTTATATATCGTTTTTGTGCGCTACAAGCTCACGCTCCAGCGGAAAAAATTGCATGTGAAAATTTGATCTTTTTATATGGGATGAAATACAGGGTGAGGCATTTAAGTTTTGGCAAATGCGAATAACTTGAAAATGATGTATTTTCGAGAAAAATGTTTCAGACAAAAGGTTTATATCATTTTCGAAGCGGGATCTAATGGTTATAATTTTTTTTCCAGATTGGTAGCGGACTTCATGGTCATATGAAGGTCAACTTTGTTTTTTTTTAAATGGATATACCCCTATTTTGTTTTACAGATTCGTATTCTATGTAACAAAATAAGCAACTTTTGTTTCAACAATTTTTTTATCTGATTCGATTGCGAGCGATTGAGGATTCTCAAAATTTAGAAATCTGGAATACAGAAAATGAATAATGTATGTATATATTATTCAAATGAATAATATATGTATATATTATTCATTTTCTATGTTTTCCAGATATTCTTCAAATATTTGTGACCCAAATTTAGTTAACTTTTTATGCTATTTGTATAAAGATACGAAGAATATAATATAAATTTTGGTGAGAAAAGAGATTATAGTAAAACTCTTCTTTTGGTAATTTGGAAGTTTTTGCATGGATCAGCCCTGGAATGTTTCGTCGAGTATTGCGTCACGTTTTGTATATTTATATAATCTTATCTCATTGATAATGTCGAATGATCATGGAAGCTTTTATTACTTACAAATTAATCATTCGGTATTGTATTTATATGATCATATATAAAAAACTGTGGTTTCTTCAGTGCTTTATATATATATATATATATATATATATACCGGATATGCAAATGTATTATGTATACAAAAATAATTTGCGGGGTAATTTGAATCACTAAAAAGCTCTTACAAGATTACTAAAATACAAATATTTTTTAGCGCTTGAAAGATGTATAATTACCTTTGGGACAAAAATCGAAACATATATATATATATATATATATATATATATGTGTATAATGCAGACGCTCGGATCATCAAATCAAAGTAAACTCTGTCGCTTGCGGCTCTTTTTATGTCGCGATGAAAACGGTGACTCGGCCCAATTTGAGAATCCGTTCGGTATATGTTATGTACTTGAACACACACTTTATTCTTGACCACAAATCACGAATCTTATGTAATGCCGTATAATCTCTTTATCGTTTACCGGCACGAGAAGTTGGACACGCGACACGTGTTATTTTCCCGCGTGCGTGTTTCTTTTATCTCAGGCCCGATTCTTCCTCTTCCTAGGAAGAGGAAGACTACACGTCAATCGAAGATCAAACTGTACGGAAACAAGCACGGCGGTAGAAACGGGTTTGGTAACGTTCAATTTCTACGACACGATTTATATGGGGCATATGGGGTTTAATTTTTTTCGTATAGTTTGGACGGTTTAGAGATAAGGCTGAACTGTTTGTGTTTAAACTCTGATTAACGTCGTGGGAAATCACGGGGGACGGGGGCCTAAAGAACGCGATACCTGGTGGTCGTATCGAGAAATAAATAAAATGGCGGTGATTTAAATTAGAATCACACTCATGTCACAGAGATATTTACATTATTATTACTTTTATCTTTGAACACGTTTAGCTTATTCGTTTAACCCATAATTTCAGACTCATTGATTAATTTCTATTGTGTGATGTGGGGGACGTAATAGAAAGCAATCAACTAAGGGAACATGAAGTGGAAAAAGTCTCCAGAGGTTTCCATAGTTGGCGCCACCAAAGAATTCTAAACCGTCTATTATTTTTTTTCCACCAAAACGCGGGGGGGGCGAAAGGGGAAAAATTTACGCGCGCACGCGGGTAACCTCTGTCTCGGGGATTTATTATTGTTTTCTGTTTTCATTTTCAAAAAAGCCGTTATTCATAGCGAAAGTCGTTTGACCACAGACACCCAAACTATCATTGGTTATATTTTATATATCGGTTAAAAAACGATAATTTTGTAAATAAAAAACGTGTGAATCTCATTAAAAAAAAAAAATGTACGAAGATACGCACAGGACTTTTTTACAAATGATAATGCACGCCGGTATCATGTCTGAATACGAAATTCAACAGGCTTCAGGAAAGATATTCAGTAATATTGCATATTTTTTTCTCATGTTTAGCGTTTTTTTTTTTTTTCCCCCCGAAATTCTTCCTCACTCGTGACCTTTGACGTTTTCGCATACGTATTATTTTCGAAATAATTTTAGACTACAACAACAGCGCTTCGTTTCACATCGCCTTTCTGAATCTCAAGCTCGAGCCTCTCAGCATGATGATTAAATCGGGTTGTTGCGAATTGACGGGCGAAAAATATTACGCTCTCATGACCACTACGGTCGACCCCGTCACGAGATTTCAGACTCAATTCAGTCAGGCTCAATTGGAGCTCCTCAGAAAGGTATTTAACGAAATAATCGACTCGCCGAACGGCAGCGCGCCCAGCACGACTTGTCTCAATTTCTGTACGAGCTTGGAAAATCATCTCAGCAAAGCGTCGGCCGAGGAATTTTTGAACGATCTCGTTCGTCGCAAATGGTTGAACTACGATGTAAGCAAAAGCGCGAGCCGGCGAAGAAAAAAAAAAAAAAACATCTATCCGATGTTGAAAAAAAAAAAAAAATTCATCGTCGAATAACGCGAGATGAATTATTAATTTTTTTGTAACTATATAATTAACTTTTTTTGTTATGGGCGCGCTCGAAGAATGGACATTATTACATGGGCGTGAGAAGCACCATAGAATTGATACCATATTTCAGGACTACTTATCAAGAGGGTTTCAACAATTGTCCTCTGTGCAAACAGGCAGTTTTTCACGTGAGAAATTTAACGTATACATCATTAAAAAAAAAAAAAAAAAAATTACCCCTCCCTCTCCCTGTAATTATAAAAGTAAGAAAAATTTATGGGAAAAATTGAGTATAATAAAAAAGATTGGATGATTTACAATTCGTAAAAAAGAATAATCATTTTTTCGAATATTTCAGTTGAGAAATTTTTTTTTTTTTTTTCAATTTTTTAAATAATAACTTAATATTATTGTCGCCGAACCTCAATATCCTCGGTGTCTATGATTTTCTAACTCATCGGGATTCGCTACAATTCACAAATTACTTTTACCATTGGATGGGAATGTAAGTGCAACGAATTGTTAAATCGGGAATTTAAACGAAGACTTCATATTTAGTTTTTTTTTTTTCTTTCTGCAATCGATACTTTAATGATGAAACAAATAACATGATAAATAAATAGATGAAGTAACAAGCACCAAAATTTTTGGCTTTTTGAGTTTTTTTTTCTTGTTGCACTATAAATTTGCGGTATTTCTTGCCCCCCCCCCCCCCCCCCCTACCCCTTCCAAAAGGATGTTTCATTTATTCGATGGTGCAATACAAAAAATTATATCTGAAATTTCAAAAAAAAATTTGTGAATTTCTTATATTCATATTGTGCGCAAATATATTGCAAAATTTCAAACGAAAAAAAGTCATCCAATGATTTGTTTTACAGACCTGAAAAATAATTCTTGGCATCTTTTCGGTATAATTATTTGAATAAAAAAAAATTAACGTTCTTGTTTTAGCCATTGTTTTTCAGATTTTCATCCCTCCATTGATGTATCAACGTTTTTTTTTTTTATTTTTTGTAGTTTCAAAGATTAAACGGATTTGAGGGTAAAATTCGTAAATACAACTGCTCGTTTTTTTTTTCAGGGACGAAGATGCGAGCAGTGCCAGGTAGTCGCGCATCTTTACTGTCTCGCGACTTTCGCGAAAATACAAAAACCCCTGAAATGTTCAAACTGCAGTAATTGTATCCCAACCGACGATCTACCGGGTAAATATCCTTCCGATATAAGAAAAAAAAAAAAAAAAAAAAAAAAAAATCATCAACTCTACGGAAATAAACGAGAATGGCAGCTTTGCGATAATTTTTATTTATTACAGAAGTGCCGGAGAAACCGATGGATATGAACGAGACTGCGGGAATGGGTAGCCAACTCAGTCAGAAGAGAATGAAACGTTCGAGCAAAAACAGATCCGCTCGCTAGAACTCGCATGTACGAATAATTTTATTTCGGTTAAGAATTATCTTCTTTCATTTTTTTTTTTTTAATTTACAAGAATCATCGTCATGGAATAATTCGATTCCGCCTCGTCAACTTTTCCCCGTATCGTCGAAACGTCGTCTAAGATATTTGAGTCCGGCTAAAATTTTCGTCGCGTTCAAATTTCCTGATGAATTAGCTTCGGCGTCGTTGAAAATTTCTCTCTCGTCGTTGCTCGCTCGAATGCCCGGCGAGCGCGTCGACGCCGTAATGAAATCGTGGGTCGGCGGGAATTGTACGGTCGCCGGTAGAGGAATATCCGTGAGATTGTTGATGCAAGCATTGTCAATGAGCCTGGGACCGCAATTCTGTGCGGAAAGCTTGGAAAAATCGTCGATCAATGACGGAGGTGGCACAGGACCGATTATGATCGAGTCATCGCTGTCCGTGGAGTTCTCCTCTTGTATAACGGGATTTGCGATTTTCGGATCGAGCGAAGGAAGTAATTTGACGAGAGGCGGAACGATCGTAGGCGGCGGTATGGAAAAATTGATGATCGTCGGTGGCGGAGCGGATCGATCAAATGATACGGGCATCGTAGGTTTTAAGGGCACGAACTGAGGTACGAAAGAATTTATGAACGTTGCCGGTACGAAATTTCTCGTTGATCGCGCTGGAATAGGTCCCGCAATATCCTCATTGTCCTCAATTATCTCAATAATATCGTTATTATCGTTTCGAATCGCCGTTTCTTCAATTTTCGCTGTTTCTTCAATTTTCGCCGTTTCTTCAATTTTCGCCGTTTCTTCAATTTTCGTCGTTTCTTCAATTTTCGTCGTTTCTTCAATTTTCGCCATTTCTTCAATTTTCACACTCATATCTTCTTCCTCCTCGGCTCGACAAGACGGTCCTTTGGTCTCCCAAACATCCGTAGGTTCCGGCCCCTTCGAATCAATCCTCAAGGGATCCTTTTCCTCGCTGTTCCTCGCTCTGAGCCTCGTATCGCGCGTCGCTCTGGGACAATCGACGCGACGGAAATTCTCATAAACCGGGGCAAATTCGCCCAAACGATCCCTGCGACGCTTGTAGATCCATTCCTCCTGCGACATCTCGTGCCATTTGGGTCTCTTGCCGAGCAATTGTCCAAAAGCCTTTATCTTGTCCTCAACTACGGCGAGACTATTGTCGACTCGTATTTCCGGTGTTTCGGCGCTATTCGCGGCTGCTGCCTCCATCGCTTCGGGACACGTTTCTTCCTCCGTCGTTTCATTCGAATTGCGCGATTTTATTTGCGCCCTCAGCGTCGCTTCTTCCTCCTCCGTAAGTTCGGCCGTTAGACCCGATCTGACGCGTTGCCTTATCATCGCAGCTCTCAAACGATTGAATTCCATTTTGCTCTTGTAATCGCGAATCTCCTGTGATTCCTTCTGTCGTTGCTCCGTCTCTTTGCGCAATTTTGCCAAATTATCCTGCTGCCTCGCGCGCTCTTCCTCGTTCTGCGAGAACGCGTAATAACCGACGCCGTGGGCTCTAGCCTCGTCGAACAAAACATCCTGATAATGAATATCCGTTTTGTTCGTCAGTCTCTCCGTCTGTTCTTCCCATTTTTTTCGCATTATCTCGATCTCCGGCTCTTCGACGATCGCCGCCGGCGTCGATTCTTCCGTAATTTTCATCGCTGGCTCGTCGCGAGGCGGCTCCTTCGTTATTTCTCGCTTCACCATATCGTCCTTCTCTCGCATCTTCGGCAGATCTCTCCTGAGGCACTTTCTCGTACGACCGAAGCAATCTCGATACTCGATCCAATCGTCATCCGGATCGGAATTCGCGTCGTCATCGTAATCCTCCTCGCGACGCGCCTCGTCGTCCTCGGATTCGTCCGTTTTGTTCGCAAAATCCACGAGATAACTCGCCGTCTCGTCCGATCCGCCGGTTTTCTTCAATTTTTCGTAAAGCATCGATTTTGCCTCGAGCATTACTCTCGATCTTTTCAGCGTCGCCGCGTCCTCGAGTTCCGTAAAACTCGGCTCGATCTTTGGCTTTTTCCTCCTCGTCTTTTTTACCTTTTTTCCTGACCTTGAAACTTTCGGCTGACCGTCCTCCCTGGCTCTAACATCCTTGATCTCCGTCTGTTTTCTCAGCAGTTCGGCTTTAAGACCGATCAGAGATGAAAAATTTACGTTTATCTTCTTCGCGGTGTTCATGATCGACGATCGATCGTAAATCTTGAACTTTGGTTCGATTTTTTTTAATTGAAAAAAAATTTTTTTTTTTACGATTAAACGCGACGGTGATGTATCAGATCACGAAAAGTGAGGTTATGTGAGTCGAAAAAGAAAATCTGAAACACTTGGAGCTTCTTTCGAACGATCGGAGGAACGATGCATACTTTGTTTGGTTATATTTGTTCTTTTTTTAGATTAAATTTGCTCAAACTACGAACGTAAATCACGATATTGTTGCGATTTCAGGGCGAACGGAGCCAACCGACGAGAGCATTCTCAACGTCTGTCGGGACAAAACAGCTGATTTGTGTTTTTACTTTTCTACACGCTGATTCGTGCATTTTACGCGTTTTTTTTTTTTTTTTAAAGCCCACGACCGAATTATTTAATAACGAAATTGTTCATCGAGATTCTTGTTTCGTTGTACTTTGATTGATTTTATTTTTATTTTTAATTGCACGATATTCGCGTGAAATGGATTTTAATAAAGACGTTTTTTTTTTACGACAGCTCAGTATTGAGATTTAGCATATTTATTTGTATCACACCGAATAATAATAATTTATATCGCCGAATAAAGTCGTTGGTGCCATTATACGACTTTTTCCTATTTCTAAAATCAGATCGTATTTTTTTTTTTTTTTTTTAATTTATTTACGCGAATCACGTAAAAATATGTTCAAAAACGTTAAAATTGAAATTTGGCTACTTGAAACCAGAGAACGTCGTAAGTCCTGGTGTGTACGACCCTTTGGACCTAACTGAAGGAGGAATAATCACGTAAATAAATTCCAGAAGGTCGTAAGCGACATTATACGACTTTATGGCATTGGTAAATGTAAAAACGTAGATAACGTTTGGAAAAACCTCCAAAATGAGTCATTGGCAGATACGACCTTGTGGTTCTAATTTGAGATAAGAAAAAAATCCCAATAACTAATTTCATAAGGTCGTATGCGTCGCATAACCATTTTTTTAAAATTATCTTTATTGTTTCCGTTTGAAAATTTTCAGCAGCGCACGCGATGTTTCCCATATTTAAAAAATCTTTTGATCATATAATGGTTTATTTTTTCTCAGGAACCGCCAAATAAGTACATAATTTAAACTATAAAGATATCAAAAAACGAAATTCCTTATCAGCAACTTATGATGAGAGATGAACAATTTTTACCAGGGAAAACGAGAATTATATTAAAAAATAAAAACCAGAAGATCACAAACACTTGAAAATTGAAAAAAAAGCCTAAAACCAGAAGGTCGTATATTCTGGAAATTAAAAAAAAACCTATAATCAGAAGGTCGTAAACGCCTGAAAATTAAAAAAAAATAAAATTTAAAACCATCAGAGGTCGTATACTCTTGAAAATCTTAAAAAAAAAAGAAAACTTAAAACCTGAAGGTCTCATACGCCGTAAATTCCAAAAAAAAAAAAAGGAAAAATCTAAAACCAAAAGATCATATCCGCCAACATACGACCATCTGGTTTTAGGTTTTCAAATTTCAAATTTTCAATTATTCGTGCGTTTTAATCATTTTTACCACAAATGACGGGGGAAAAAAAGAAATTATACGACCTTATTCCATTACACGAGCGACTTGTTTAATACGAGTGTATCCTCTTCGAGTCTCTGGAACAGCTTCGATTTCTCATGGAGGAAGCTTTGTTTTCGTGAAAAAAATAACAATAATAATAATTTTTCGAGCTCTTTGTGTCAGAGTACTCAAAATTTTCGAAAAATTCGACAAATCATAGAACAAAAATCCATACGAATTCCCGAGCTTGCGTGACAAGTCAGATTTTCGGTATCGCATAGCGATTTACCGTTTAGATTTCGATAAAAATTGGTGTACGGGTCGATTTCGATCGAAACATGACTCAGTTACATTTTTATGAAGTTAGGTGGAAAAGAAAAAAAGTTGGAGTTTTTATTTTTATACATTTGACATGCTGTCATACGGAAATCGACGCTTTCGACAGTTTCAATTACAAAGTTAACAGAAACTATCGTTGATATATAGATGAAACTTTATGAGATAAAAGTAGAATGTTTGAAGAACATTTTTCACGTTTGAAACGATATTGATTGATGGACTATAAAGTGCATAAATAAATTAAGCAATGCCAAACTTAATTGACCGCCGACCAATATTTAGGAGATGTGGCGACGCCTAAGGCTAGCGCGCAATTAGGAGTATGAATGAAATCTTTTTAATCATTGGGACGCATAATGTAGAGTAAGTAAAAATAATAAGGACGTATTTGTTTATTTTTCGTTAAAAATGACAGATGCACCTGTTATAGGCAATTTAATTTCACGGATTTTGATATATATAGATATAGCGTAACATCCCTGACGTCATAATAATGTTATATTTTTCAATTTGATATATTAACGGTAATTTTGATTCAAATAAAAAAAATGAAAAATACGTACTAAATATTTTTTACTAAACTATCAGATTTTGAAATCAAAAAATTTCATTTATACTCCCAGTTTAAAATATGACGCGCTCGATAGATCATCCATGCACGAGGATTTCTCAACGTTCTCGGTGCAATTGTACATTGGATATTTGGGAGAAAATAATTAATTATTAAATCTAATAAATAATATTACTTTAAAAAAAGCTTGAATAAAGCATAAAAAAACGACGCTGAGAGCTAAGAATGCGCCGCAGACCGTTGTGCAACGCGTTGACAGATCAATGTACCGAGTCAGTCAAACTCAAAAATACTCGAGCTTTTGACTAGTCACGTACCGATAGAACTCCATTCAACTCAATTTTTTTTTAAATAAGTGACAAATATATAAAACGTGAACTGCTCAAATTTCAAGTCGCGATCCTCCGTGTCGTTTTTGTAAAAATAATTTTCGAAAATTTGGCTTATACACGAGAGTAAATGGGATCAATATTTTTTTGAGCTGTCAATTCCATTAAGGCGGCCCATCAGTGACAACACTAGTCAAAAATCGTGACGTGAAAAAAAATCATAAACCTATCATAATATTTTCTAAATACTCTGTCTAAATAAAATGTATGAATTTCGATGACGTTTCCCGTGATATTTTATTCATAATTTATTATAAATAATATTATAAATAAAGTCTCAACTGACAAAAGTATTTAACGCTGTCAGGGCGATCAAGTCAAAAACGATAGTTGATATTCATATGTTTCCTCGCGTGCAGAATGACAGACATATATTGTATCCGAGATTTGCACACACGATGACTTTCGCGATTAAATTTCTCGGGAAAATCCCTGGCAAGACACAATTTTTTAAATACCATTGGAAAGTTCACGATTTCATCTTTCAATACTCAAAATTTGAATAAGAACTCTCGTCTTTATCAAAAGGTATCATGTCACTTCCGGTGAAAATGGAATCAACTGCCATAAGACCCATGCTAAAATAGGTAATTTTAAATTACTCGTTCGCAATAATTTGCCTGGCAACATACCCTGAAATTTTAAGAGAGCGTTCATTGCATCTTAGATAACACTTTCCCGAAGTTTCATTCGTATCGCCGGTTTTTTAATTCACTGATGAGCCACCTTAAAATACTGCCACCCGCATAAAATTTATGTCAGATCTTTAATATGACTGTCAAAAAATTTTAATAGGTTCGTCCATCTGGTTTTATTAGTTACAAGCCAAAACATAAGCTCACTATCCACGGGTATTAGCGCATGAAAGGTCGGACTCTCTTTTGTTTTATGCATTCCCCGCTCACCGCGCGCCGCCGCATCCTCGTTTCAACTTTAATAATTAATATCTCGGAAACTGTACGGTAAATTTCGTGGAGACTTCGCATACGCATGTACGAAAGTCTCGACAATGCTATAAAAAAAAAAAAAAATCAGATTTTTATCTTGGATTCGCTCCAATCACTGAACCTCCTTAAAGAGAATCGGTAAGTAAATGAAGTATCGCATAGAGAGCGATGTACGATGATGATATCTTTGGCAAACCGAAGAAATATTTTGCCTATTAGTTGTGAGAATTTTGTTTTTGCCCTCTCGGTGTTCGTACAAAAAAAAAAACAAAAAATTTTAACGCATCTTTCGTTTCAACAACACAGATTTATTATATCTAAGCAAAATGGAATTAGAAAATTTCTCGTATCCTCGGGCGTTCTTCGCGCTCCGTTTCACCGACACGTACACCCACGCTTTGGCCCTCAAGCGATTCACGCAGCGCTTATTCATTAAATATATCGCATTATAAATAATTATTTACATTAAAACCTTCTAGGGGGAGAGGGGGGGGGGGGGAGAGGATTATATTGTCTTCACAGAACTTCAAGATCACAGTGTCGTATCTCGGGATGATTTTTCTTAAGCTTCAGTTCGATCCTGTCGATTTCACCGCCCAGCATATCAACGATATTCTCACCGTGTTTCAGCAGAAACGACTCGAGCTCGTCAATGTCTTTCATATTTTTTACTTCCTGCAATAAATTCATCAAATTTACGCAACAATAAACTCGTAAATCCGCAGCTTCGATAGTTGCGAGATATCCTAAAGCGGTATTATCAAGTTTTTCGTAGGATTTTCATGAACGATGATTTTAATGATTTTTTTATTAAAAAAAAACGCGAGATCCATTCGAGTCGTGAACGAAAATAACTTGTTTGAGGAAAAAAAAAAAACGAACCTCGATCATAGCGTTCAAATCGTGTTTATCGAGATACGATCTCGTGAGCTCACGACCGTCAAAGTCCAGCTCGGCTTTGTATCTCACGAGGCTGTTGCCCATGTCTATACCCTTGACGTCGTAAATTGCACGTACCTGCAATAAGAAGAAAAAAAAATACATGAAATACATGGAAACGCGAATAAAAAAAAAAAAACAAAAAATTATGTGATATAAAAAAATCAGGGTGGCCACAGAAAAAAAGCAAAAAAAAATTCCCTGATTTTCCGCTGAAAAAATGCCCAACTTTGCTTAGCTAAAATCTTAATATAATAGGAGCTTATCGGGTTAATCAATCAATAATTTTTCAAAACTCGAACGAATCGGTTTTGGAAAATTTTTGCATTTGTTTAATGTATCTAAAAATCAAATATGTCTACATATATATATAAATATATAAAGATCTTGCCACTGCCGCCGTTTACAAGAAATCAAGGCGCTCTCATGTGGGCACCGCAAATGCGGGGCTGCATTTGGGGAAGAAGTTGACGAACGTTTGAATGAAAAAAAATCGTTAGAAACGACGAAAAAAACCTTTTTTTTATCACGGTATTTCTTTTCTCTTATCAATTTGATTTTTTATTTATCGATAATATCGGATGAATAGTGATTTGTTCAAAATTTATTGAATTTTAATTAAACTTCATTCGATGTAATTTGTTATTTTAATTTTCGGGGAAAAAGAAAACCTGTCCTTGACGTTTTGAAATGGAATTTTTGAATTTCAAAGGTGTATGCCCAACAGATTCGTCATCAGCGGAAGAAAATACATCGATACGGGGTCCTATATGAAATCTCGAAGCTACAAGATTTTTTTGAATTATTGTGAAAAATGAATGGGTTCAGTAGAATCGCTGTAACGTTGCTTCAGCTTTAAAATTCCGCCTGGTTCATCGAGCTACGATTTTTTTCGATTTTTTATAAATTTTCAAAGTCGGACCAACGATTTTTGCCAATTTCTCCATGCATCCCCATTTGGACTCAAATTCGCGGATTTTTCATGCTCTTTTGGGTACAAAAAATTAAGCACTCGAGATTAATAAAACGGCATTCTCCGAGTATATTCCTGGACTTTTCAAAACCATCCCGATAAGCCCAAATCCATCAAACCGCAGCAAAGTTATGGGCATTTGAAATTTCGGTATTTTCATAAGGTTTTGAAAAAAAAAAAGGTCGGGCAAAAATTGAAGAACTTTTATTTCTTCGTCTTTCTCACTATTTTCAGGCTTCAGGCGATTGAATGATTATAAAACTGATTATATAATATATATATATGATATAATGATATATATATGATATAATATAATTATAAGGCTGATTATAAATCCGATCGATTTTTTTTTTCCCTGAAGCCCAAAAATTCGATATGAAGACGTGAAAACAGAAGTAAGAAAAATATTTCAAGTAAACGAAAGTGTCTTGACGCTGATGCAAGTCAAAATTTTTAACACCGAAGAGTTCGAATTTTAATTTTTGTAATTTTAAAACTATTCCCCTGACCAAGCAAAAAATTCAGACATTTTCCTGTTTCCCTGAACAAATTTAAGATTCCCTGACATTTACAGGTTTTGCCCGGTTTTCCCTGACCGTGGCCATCCTGAAAAATGGGAACGGAGGAAAAAAAAAAGAAAAATGATGCTTCACTTTCCGCGATAAAGCGAGAGATCCGCGAATTCATGAAAATAAAATTTACCATTATATCGGACTCGAGCTCGGCATTGATCTTGTCGAGATTTTCTTGCGGTATGCTACGTCCTATGAGAGCCGCTACGTTCGTGTAAATGATAAAAGACGCGACTCCGCCGAGGAGGCCACCGACGAGGAGCGAGCCAATCGCGTCGAATGCCGGATTACCGAGATACGAGGTGAGTCCCATGCACGTCGCGGCGAGCGTTACCCCGCAAACCGCTGCAAGATCCTCCATGAGAACGACATTTACCGATGGATCCTGGCCCGAGAGAACGTAGTCCTTGAATTTTTCTCGCTTCTCCTCGGCACCTTTTTTTATCGAATTAATGGCCACGAGAAGGGTGGCTCCCTCGGACACGAGAGAACCAGCGAGAATGAAGTATGCCCAGTAAAACGATTCCACGGGATTCGGGAATAAAAGACCGTGTATACCGTGATACATCGATAGGCCCGTGCCGACGCAAAATATTCCAACCCCGGATATCAATGATGAAACATATTTCATATTCGTATAGCCGTAAGGATGATCGGGATCTGGATTCTGCGAGTAAATATAATTTTACGATGAAATTTCGCCGGAAATGCCCTCGACGAGACGATTGTTGTAATTTTTTTTGTTTTTTGTTTTTTTTTTTTTTTTTTCTTTACCTGGACGGACTTGTGTATGCCGTAAGCTAATATCAATTGATTGCAAGTATCGGCTGCCGAGTGTATGCACTCGGAGAACATACTGTGAGATCCCGTGTACAGCCAGGCGAATAGCTTGAAAAGAAAATTACTTGCGTTTCTGCGAAAAGTAAAAGAAACAAAAAATAAAAATAAAAAAAAAAAACAGTTATACCGAGCTGGAAATACAAACGGACTTTTGAAAATCGAATTATCAATCGAACGGATGTACTTTTTGTGCTCACATTATAATCGCCGTAAGGACGACTCTTCCGGACCTGCCGAATAGTCCTTCGTTTTCATTAATCGTCTCCGCTCTATTTCCAATTTCTCGCCTATAATCGCGCAATCTTCTCTTCACGGTAAAAACATCTGCGACGAGAAAATTGTAAAAAAAAAAAAAAACTGGAAATAAATTTGATCCCAAGCATGAAAATAATGGAGAAAAAATTTATTTACTCTGCTGATAAGTCTTGAGCTCCAGTTCTTTCTTCAAAAGTTCCTTCAGCAATGTTTCGCGAGATCCCCAAACTTCGAATGCCCTTCAGAAAAAAAAAAAAAAAAAAAAAGTTTTATCGTCGCATCCTCGATTTTACACAATTCAATTCTATATCAAAAGTTTTGCTACGGAAAAAAACAAACAAACAAAAAAACCCTCTCACTTGGCTTCGACGTCTTTGCGCCAGTAAACCGTGATCGGTGGCATATACTCGTATGGCGATCTTCTCTTCGTTTTTGGCAGACTCTCGAGATCCGCCGGTTTCAGCATAAAGTCCGACATTGCGCGAACCGGCGTGATGAAGTTTCTCTCGAGCGACGAAGCCGAGAGATCGACCCTCAGGCGCTTGGCTGAAATTTGAAAAATAAAAATAAAAATAAAAAATCAAAATCAAAATTAACGTTAAACACACAACTTGTCAGTGGGGAAAATATCCGCAGCTCATGGTTAAAGAATTCATCGTGAAATGGGAATGCCCTTTTATCAGAGTATATATATATATAATATATATAATATAATATAATATAATATATATTATATATAAATATATAAATAATAATATAATATATATAATAATAAGAATATATAAATTATCAGAGTAGCAACGACTTTCGCGAAGTGAGAAATTTCGTGTTTTACTTATTTCTTCGATAACGACTGTGTTAAAAGATTTTTTATCGTGAAACACAATGAAGAAAAAAATGCTTTTTATCGAGAAAACAGGACCTCCACTGCCCGATGCTCCTCAAATTATTGGCAATAGTGGCATGAAAGTAGGAAAAAAAAAGGTGGCATGAAATCAGAAAAAAAGTAGCCTCGAATGTTCTATAGAATTACATCTTTCGATCAATTATGGATCCATATTTTCAGTAGCGTGGCCAAAAAATTTCAGAATTCTTAGAAATCTTCTGTAGCATTGAAAATATTTTTGAAAGTCATTAACACCACGCTCACGAAATATACATTCTTTTTTGAGAACTTTTTTTAAGAATTTTCAAAAATGCTGATCTGCTTGAAGTTTGGGAAAACAAAAAAAATCTTAAAATAATGAGAAGTGATTTTGAGAGTGAGGAAAATGATATAAATAATCAGAAATCAGATCAGAAATAGTGAGGGAAAATCAATGGTCGAGTTGGCACGGAATGTTTCGCATATCAACCATTTTGACCCAGAGACACTTCGATTTTCTTTTTTGTTTTTTTACATGTTACGTCTTTTCTGAATGAAATTTTGAGATTTTACTATCAATATGCGTAAAATAGTCGAAATTTGTGAAAATCAGAGGCTAAAAAAGTAGCATCGTTGGACAAAGTGGCAAAATGAAAACTGAGAAAAGAGTAAAAATATGAAGGTAAGATCACTTTTGTAAAATAATTGATGATAAGTAAATTATAAAAAATAAAATAAACAAAGAATATCGTTTTTATTATTATTTTTTTTAAGCGATGAGATTCGCATCACGAAAAACGATATATTGAAAATATAAAAATAATTGAATGAATTAAAAAATTTTGAAAATAAGCTGCCGATTTGTTTCTCCTGAAAATAATCTCAAAAAATATTTTCTCTCTCTCTCTCTTCGTACCCTTTTTCGCTATATTGTCATCTTTTATCGCAGCTTTGTTGGCAATCTCCGTCTTTCCCTTGTCGCCGCTCTTGATCCATTTTCCCTCGCTCTCCTTTCTTCCTTCCTTCTTGTCCAGCTGCGTCGGCTCCACGCTCAGAATTCTCTCCTTCAGCTTACCCAAGTTTTCCCCATCCAACTCTACGATCTTCTGCTGCAACTTCACATCGGCGGTGTCCTTTCGCTGATCCACGACTCCGTCGTTTCCGGGCTTGCCGTCGCTGGACAAGCTTCTCTGGCAAATACGTCGAAAGTTTTCAACGCTGTCGAGACTCTTTTTCATATAAATTCGATGATAATCACGCGGCGCGACGATTCTGTAACGCGCGCCGAAGCGCGGCGTTATGTGAATACTGGCGTGTCGCTTGGCAAGGCCAATTCTCAATTCGTACAATTGATCGGTGTAAATGGTGTTGGCATTGCCGCGAATGAATGCGAGAATGCTGTACGAGCGATAAAGCATTTTTACGGCTCGTCGGTTCGATCGTTCTAGGGCCTGAAAATCAAATCTCAACGTACTTATATATACTCATCCACTGTGTGCGATATAACCTAAAAATAATGAAATCCGTTTTTTTTTTTTCTTTTTGTTTTTAAGACAAAAACTAACGAGGCTGATTTAATTTTTTTTTTTTTTTTTTGCGAACACGTACAGATAGTGCTGATAGCGCAGTGCGATATAGCTAGAATGACACGTAATAAAGTGGAAAAAATTTCAAGTGCTATATAGTGTAAAGAAAAAAAAACAAATTCACGCTTATTCACCTTGTATGATTTTTTTAATGGATCCGATGCATTGCTTTGCAGTAATGACAATCGTCCGTCTCGTCGGCAGCAACAACGTTAAATTACTTGTACGAACTGTCAAAAACCATGTTGACGATGCGTCGGTTGAGTGTATTGCGTGGGTGATGTCGTGATGTGGTTACGACGGCCGAGTGAAAGAGGTAACAATGAATACGACAATAATAAACAGAGTGTGTGCGTGTATATGTGTATGAGGAAACCAAGAGTCTTCTTGGAGGAAACTATACTCTCCGCGGAGGAAACCCGCTATCCGCTATCGTAAATAAAGCGCCATCTATAGAATAACTTTTTTACGTCAAAATTGTACATTTATACTTGATGGATAAAAGTTATAATAATAAATAATTACGTGGTAGAAACAAATTTTATTACTCTTCTTATTATATTTAATATCACGAAATACAATATTTTATGGATTTTTGCTAGTCGCAGAATATTTAAAATTATACGATATTCTTTGTTTCTTTCATAATACGTGGAATTGCGGAAAAATATATAAACGTTGAAGTGTATCGTTGTGCGAATTTATAAATAATCATATAATGTGCATATCCTGTACATATTACAATGATTCGTTGATATATTCAATATTTTCAATGCTTTTTTTGGCTTCTCGCTTGTGAGGAAATTCAATTTCAGGCGGCCATCTTGATTAAATCGAATCTCACTAGCAATTCGAATGCGAGAATATGTCATATTATCAATGCATACCGGAAAACCGATTAGGCATTTCCGATTTTTTACACGTTCGATATTTGCAGTTAATAGGATCCCGAATAATAATTATAACGAAGAAAATTTCACATTGTATCCGGCATTTTGACTACTCTGTCCGATGTGCAATCGAATGAACGCTGTCGCACGGTTGTCATGGTAACGCGCGGTTGCACCACTCTTAAGAGAAAAAATATCTAGATCGCGAGTCCTCTGGCTCATAATTTTTCGCGAATCCTCGGATAAGGCAAATGAAAAAGAATGGCCAGAGGAGCGATTGAACGAAAAACCTTGAATCCGAAAGAAACGAGAACGAATAATCATCGTTAACTTACGATACAAACTATTTTCCGTGTTTCACGCAGGACTTTAAAACAAATTTGTTGGATAGTATGTATTTCAAGAAAAAAAAAGGTCCTAGACCGTTGGTTATATTCGTTTCTCCTTCTCTCTCTGGTATCTCGCATATACGCATGACGTACGCGAGAAATCATGTACTACGTCCTGCTACGAGAGCGCAAAACTTTTCCTGCAAGCGCGTTATAAATTACAGTAAAATAATCTCTCGTAACGCCTCGGAAAACATAAATCGTAAAATAGTAGAGGAGTTTCTCGGGTGAACTCTACGATCCCCGAGGATCTCCCCGTTCGAAATCTGAAAAATTTGTAACCGAGTGTGTGTGTGTGTGTGTGTGTGCGTTCCTGAGATCTCTCTGCCATGATAGATCGGAACGCGTCCTCTTTCGAGACACGAAAAAGTCAGAGTGCGTACGAGAAATAAACAAAAAAAAATGGGAATAATACGCTTTGAGGAGCGGCACTTGATGGTGAGTCGTGAAATCTTCGAGTTACGTGATTCTCGAATGATTGTCGTGATCAACCGCGAGACTGTATGACTAATAAAAAAAATAAAAAAAAAAAACCAGCGAAGAGAGAGAGAGAGAGAGCGAGATGTTGATTATGGGGATGGGAAATCCAGAGGGGTGTTTAGTCGGTGTGTGTTTCACGGGAGACCCGTCAGCGGCCATTAGCGTGCGACGGGGGCATGGTCGCCCCAGACCTTCTCTCGTGTCAAATTGTCATAATAATATTTTATAACGTGTCTCTATCTATCTCTCTCGCTCGTGATAAACGCACAAGTTTCAATTTAGTCGAGAGAATGGTCGCAGCTGTTTATCGTAGGAAACGCCCGGGTCCATGAATTGCTTCGGTTCGTCGCGAGAAACAATTTTTTTTTTTTTTCTCCTGTCTTCCGTTTTTTTTTTTACACTCGGACCCGATAGAGCAAAGTATATATCCGTGAACCCAACGAGTTGGAACAGACAACGCGTTTGTTCGCTCGAATTTCATTAATATTTAGCGTCAAAAGAATACTCGTAATTTCGACGTTGTATTGCACGCGGATCGCTTGGAAATATCGGAATTTTGTTCTCTTAACGCTTCGTTCGACAACAAATTGTGACACGACACTCGAAGAATTTGTTGCGTGCAAACAAAATGTCGCTCCGGTTCGGCGAACGTTTTGTTTGAAGTGTGTAGTTTTGTTGTAGCATAAAAAAAAATAGGGGAAAAAAAATGTTTTCTCAAAGCTTGTCGTTTCTTTTGTTTTTTTTTTTTTTTGTTCATTGTGTTTTCGTCCGACACGAAGATAGATCCCTCGGATCATCGAAGGACTCCCGGGGTCTTCTGCGATTAATGATTTTTCAAGGATGTCCAAGTTGTCGCGCTACGAGCGAATAACGTCGGGTCGTTTAAACAAATTGGATATAGAACGAGAAGCGGTAAGAGCGTAACTTAAATTCACTCTCGCGGCCAAGAAACGTTGAAAAATTGTGTGGTGTCATTGTTGTTGTTTTTTTTTTTTTTTTTTTTTCTTCAAATTTCACGTTTAAAAATTTCATCCAGCCGCTGGCACGATCGCGGACATGATTTATCCATGAATCGTGATCGTAAGATTCTCCGATCGGCTGTTTATGTTTAAATTGATCGCTCGAGAGTGTAACTCGGGGAAAGCGAGACCGTTTCAATGAAATATTAATTTGGATACTTGTGCGTTAAAACGATACGAATTATTCTCCGAATTATCGATGATGATCGAGAAAAGCTTGACAATTTTCATTTCTGCGCTATTTTCATAGTTTTTTTTTTTAATCAAAAAATATCCATTCGGTATTATTTTTTGGCAAATGGGTTTTCGGTCCGATCAAAAAAATTAATAATATCCACGATTAATTCTGAAAAAAAAAAAAAAAACATTTTGTTTTTAATTCTGAGAAAAAAAAAAACATATTTTGAATGGTTCTCGGTTATAACGGGGTGTGCTATTCTGCTAAGATTCTTCGAAACGTTAAAGGACACGTTGATTTTCATAATTTTCGTTTAATTATAGTGAGCCGAAGGATTCCAGAATGGTGGTGGATTGTCTGTCGGTTCAGGGGTCCGCGGCTGTAGCGAGGAAGCACGAGAGAAGAATCGGCGGCGGAGCCGTGGCCGCTAGAATGCAGACGAACGGAGGTAGCGGCGGTGCAGGAGGCGGCGGCGGCATGACCCCTAAGGAACTTTGCGACAACGACGATTTGGCCACTTCTCTCGTTCTTGATCCTTTCTTGGGTTTCATAACACACAAAATGAACGTCAGGTAATGTGCTTTGAATCGCTTAAGAACGTACGAGCCGCCATAATTCCAGTCGAAGAAAGTTTTGCCGAGAATTTCAAGTAATTCGCGTCGAAGCAAAAATAAAAAAAAAATCAACCATATCGAAAACAATAATATCGATTTCCAATAATAACAATGCCGAAAAACTATCAAAAAATTGTTTAAACAACAAATTGTTGCAGAAATTTTCCGTAAAAATGTTTTTCGATTATACGCAACAAATTTCTCGAATTTTCCAAATACATATGGAATTTTTCAATAATTTTCTTACGATTTCATGATTTTCGTTTTTGAAAATTTTTAATTTTGAAAATTGCACGAAAAGCGGTGAATTTTCGATATATTTTCGTACAAAGCTTCTATGTTAACTTCACGAAGTATCCGGATCGTCAAACGAATACTTTTATAAATACAGTTTTTTCAAAATTCCAAAAAACAAATTAAAAACCGTAAGAAAATTTTTGAAAAATTCAAATGTATTAAGAAAAATCGAGAAATTTGTTGCGTATAATCGAAAAACATTTTTACAGGAAATTTATGCAACAATTTATTGTTTAAACAATTTTTCGATAGTTTTTTTTCGGCATTGTTATCATCGGAAATCGATATCATCATCTTCAAAATGGTTGATTTTTTTCAAATTTTTGCTTCAACGCGAAGTACTCGGAATTCTCGGCAAAACTTTTTTCGACCGGAATTATGAATGGCTCATGCATCCTTGAATCTTCGACCATGGGCAATCGAGGCAATGCGAATTACCGATCGAGTCGTGTCTCGGAATGTGCGTAGTACACACCGAACGGATAGTTGAATTTTTTTTTTTTTTAACTTCGAATTTGTCCGAGAACGCTTTGTGATAAATAGCCGAGACATTATCGCTCGTTGGACGCAATAAAACGCTTTATTTTTTTTTTTTTTTCCTCAAAATCAAAATTATATTTCTGAGAAAAGAAAATAGGTATTGCAGTTTTCTTCTTACCGTCGGTCGGTGTTGCAAGGAATTTTCTCTATCAATTAAAATTTAATTGTGACCAATTGAATTCGATTAACGAACAAACGGCGGTTGCGTCACATCCGTTTATGAAAATTCATCGATCTCATGAATAAACAGGTATCGACCGTTGAAAGCTAACAAGGACGACCTGCGCAAGGTCATCACCGACTTTGTACAGTCGCAAAATTACGAGAAAACGTACAAGAAACTTATGGGCGGTGATTGGGGAGCGCGTTTGCCGCACACCAAGTCCAAACAGCAGCAGATCAATCTTGAGAAGCACGTGAGTATAATAGATTCGAATTAAATTAAATAATACGCGGGTAGTACTCCGAGAAGATACGGTACTGACCGACCGTACGGAGAATGCGATGTTACAACAGCCGGGCAAATGTTTGCTCCGACGGCGGTTAAAACTTGGATAAATAAAGTAATCGATTAATATCGGTGCGAGCTTCGACTAGAAGTGCTCAACAACGCTGCGCTGTTGTAGCGTTCAGAGAAAGATCACACGGGGGATTAGGAGTTGGGAAAATATCGGTCTACGGACATACAACGGGCTTCCAATTAACATAAAGCAGACGAAGGATAGCAAAAAGTTTAGCGTAGGGTTGAAAAAAAAACATATCATGCAATACTTTCCCTTTCACTTAAAAAAAAAAACTTAATAATATCCTGAGTAGAGGAAAAGTAACTATATTTAGCACTCTTCCAATTAATCGCCAACGTACGGAATAGCAAGGTCGGTGCTCACAATAATGTCGCGAAGTCTATTCTTTTTTTACAAAAGCGAGCTCTTGAAACAATTCTAGGAAAAGTTAAGTTATATCCGACAAAAGAGTTGTTCAAAGAAATTGGAGTACTGTCTCAAATGGCAAAAGTTTCGAAGTTACGACGGTAATGAAACTACTCAAAGATGATGAAATTTGGAAAGAAATTGCGAAGGAAACACGAGGAGCGACGGTAATTACGAAAATGCGACAAATAAAACGGAATAAAGAGGATAGTGCGCAGAGCCATACGATTATGTGGGAAAAATGCTGCTTCAACGTGCCCTCCCTCTGAGCATCCGGAAAATTTGGAAGCAAAAAGATTTTAAGGCGGCCCATCAGTGACAAAACTAGTCAAAAATCGTGACGTGAAAAAAAATCATAAAACCTATCATAATATTTTCTAAATACTCTGTCTAAATAAAATTTATGAATTTCGATGACGTTTCCCGTGATATTTTATTCAAAATTTATTATAAATAATATTATAAATAAAGTCTCAACTGACAAAAGTATTTAACGCTGTCGGAGCGATCGAGTCAAAAACGATAGCTGATATTCATATGTTTCCTCGCGTGCAGAATGACAGACATATATATTGTATCCGAGATTTGCACACACGATGACTTTCGCGATTTAATTTCTCGGGAAAATCCCTGGCAGGACACAATTTTTTGAATACCATTGGAAAGTTCACGATTTCATCTTTCAATACTCAAAATTTGAATAAGAACTCTCGTCTTTATCAAAAGTGTCACTTCCGGTGAAAATGGAATCAACTGCCACAAGACCCATGCTTAAAATAGGTAATTTTAAATTACTCGTTCGCAATAATTTGCCTGGCAATATACCCTGAAATTTTGAGAGAGCGTTCATTGCATCTTGGATAACACTCTCCCGAAGTTTCATTCGTATCGCCGGTTTTTTAATTCACCGATGAGCCACCTTGAAACGTTATATACGGAACACCTATTCGCTGTGCGCAGTGCCATACTATAGCGGCTGAGAACGTCTTGGAGCGCCCATGGTGGCGAGAATGCACATGTTTTGCCGGAGTCGCGTAGCGCAATCGAGGGCAATATAATGAGAAAAGTCGCGGAAAGGAAATTTGAACTGTTGCGTGAAGTCATGTAAGAATTTTTTCCGCTACGCAACTTCGGAAATTAAGTTTTACGCATTTCCGACAGCAATTTATCAAGTTGAGCAGCGCAAAAATTAGATTCGTCGGGTGCAAAAAAACAAAGAAAGTAAAATTCTTGAGATTAAACGCGCATATATTGTCTGGTATGAAAAATTCATGTCAGGATATTATAATACAAATGAATTGATTTTTTTTTCCCCTTTTTAGTAGCTCTCTCATGATTGGCTACCCGAATATGCGGTGAGCACTTCGTGGCTAAATCGTTCATCCACGTTACAATCAAGTCCGAGTCGCGTTTTTCTTGTTCTCGCTACGAGCCTTGTCGGTTCGTATGACAAGACCGACAAGGTTCGTGCTTAGCCTCAAATTGAGTAGGAAAAGTAGCCGTAAACCTATTTACATTGCATCGTAATACGTCGATTTTTTTTTTTTTTTTTTCAACGCAGTTATAGTCAAGTTTACCCCCAAAAAAACTCTGCAGCACGAATACAAACACGTTCGTTTATTAAAATTAATCCAACGAGGTTTCGTCTGTGTAAATAAATGAGAGCTATTCCAGCAAAATTTGCGGAGTACAGCCGGCCGCGGCGCCACTTGGCTTTCTGCGCACAGCGAATTATTAGGAGTAACCGATCCTCACGCTTAAAGGAATATAAATTTCTGGGAATTTTTAAGCTTTTGAGTCAAGTTTTAATGGTAGATTAATAATTTCTAGGATACTTTAAGCATAGGGAGAGAGGTCGCGAACAAGCGGAAGCGCTTAGGCAATACAAGCATGAAGCGGAAAAAATATGGGGAGCTAGAGTCAATGTTGGATTGAAAAAATCTGTGCTGTGTAAAGTATGGAACTATGCAATTGCGCTCTCATGTACTCCAATAATAATAATAATAATAATAATAATAATAATAATAATAATAATAATAATACTGGCAAGGGCTGTAGCAGATAGATAGAGATAGAGCACACAGCGCTTTCCATAGCGCACGCAGCAAATAGAAAAATAAATAAAAAAGATTTAATAATAATCAACAGAGAATACTTATGTATATACCACAGCAATTTTGTTATTAATAAACGAACGAACGAACAAGTATTTACAATGAATAGATTACATTCTTTTTTTTTTTTGTCTTTGTTTTCACATTATCCATATACGATAATTGTAACTATAATTACGATTATTCGTTTATCGTAACAGGTTTATCGTTACTTGAGAGTTTTCGACAAGGACTCGGGTTTCGCGCTGGAGGCATGTTACAGGTATTCTCTCGAGGGACAAAAAGGCGCAAAGATATGCGCAACGAGAAAATGGCTCAAGCACGATAAGATTCCTTGCCTCGTCGGTTGTATCGCGGAACTCAGCGAAAAGGCACGTACATAAAATAGAAAAAAAAAAAAAAACGATTTCTTATCGCAAACCGATTGTCGATTCGTGACTGTTCAAAGATACGAGGATAGCCGTGAAATTGTCATTTTTACGGTTAACGTTTGCAGGAGGAAGCGGCGCTTTTGCATCCGGGCAAAAACGACTTTTCCGTAATGTTCAGCTGCCGAAAGAACTGCGCTCAGCTCTGGCTAGGTCCGGCTGCCTTTATAAATCACGATTGCCGGGCCAATTGCAAGGTAAGCTCCCCGCTCGTTATTTCTCCCAATTTATCTCACGCTGTTCTCTCATTGAATTCAAGTAGCTTTTCGAGCGCGTGAAAAAATTTACGATATACTTTCGCGTATAATTTTTTCTGGTTCTCATAGCTGCTCGCCAATAATTGAGGGGTGCAACTACTTTAGAAGACCGAAAATGACTTTTGGGATTTCTTTTTTTTTTTTTTTTTTTATGTGAAAAAAAAAACAACGAAAATTTCCCAAACTCTGACAATAATTTATTCATTTTTTCATACATCTCTGGTAATTTTTTCAACTTATTTCAACCATTAATTAAGGTTTAATCCCCCGTGTCCCTTGGCGTGTCCTAATCCTTGCTGTCGATTTGCGGGAATTGTGAAACTCGCAATTCGCATCCTGGAATCATCTAAAAAAAAATTTCTACATTCAGTTGTTTTTTAAGAACACGAAGCTACATTTTGAAAAAAAAAAAATCGAAAATTCAATGTTTGAACGTTTGACAAAAAAAAATTAAAGAATCCAATCCTTTCAACTTTAGGTTCATGCTTCAATGAATTATATTATGCAAACATGTTTCAATTTTGAAGTAGATCGATCTTTTAATTTTTGAGTCATGATTCCCTAAAATTGGAAAAAATATCGTTTCGAGAAAAACACGTTTAAAGTTTTACAAACGAAAAACTCAAAGTAAAATATGATTAATGTAATGATAAAGTGTCTTACCGATTAATCAACGATTCCAGCATGATTTTTTTCGAAGCATCCAAAACGGTAGCTCCCCTTTCTCAATGTCCGCTGTATATTGAATAATATAATTTTTACAAAATAATTTTTATTTTTGCAGTTCGTAGCGACGGGTCGCGATACCGCTTGCGTCAAGGTACTCCGCGATATAGAAGTCGGCGAGGAGATCACTTGTTTCTACGGCGAAGATTTCTTCGGCGATGGTAACTGTTACTGCGAGTGCGAGACGTGCGAGAGACGCGGAACCGGAGCGTTCGCGAGTCAAAAACCCGGCGACGAACTGTCCACGGGTAAAGAATTAAATTATTATTATCATTATTATTTTCAATATACCATATTAATTTATTTGTATATTCATCAAAAAGTATTATGGACCGATCGAGCATTTCATAACGAAAAAAAAAAAAAAAAAATTATCCTGTTTCACGAAATTATAAATTGTACAGAACGTTTTTCGTGGTTTGAATATCATGAAATTTAACACGATCCACAAAACCTTATCAAAGTTTTACCAAATTACCTGAAAATTTACACGAAGGTAATTATAAAGTAATTTTTACCGTGAATTTCACGGTAAAAATTACCGTGATACTTTGGAATGTGGCGACAAGTTGAAAAAAACGTATTAATTCGCAAACGATAAGTTTTTTGTTTAACTTGCGAAATGGAAAATTTCAAATACTTGGCGTAATTTTTACTGTGCAAGAACACCACGCCATCCTATAGCGTAAAACTTATGGAGGGGAATTTTTACTAAGCAAGCAGGGTAAAATTTACTGTGGAGCACGGTAAAATTTACCATGACGCTCATTAATATTAAAAAAAAAAAAAAAAAAAAAAAAAAAAAAAATATTGAAAAAATCGTCACAAGTACGATACTTTTTCATAGATATTTTTGAACGCATAAAGTAATAGAATGCACGGTAAAATTTCACTGGTATCACATACTTTTTAAATTTTCGTTCTGCATATATTACGGGAAATAAAAATTTACTAGACAATCCGCCAAAGTTTCCTATTTGAAAAAAGAAATATTTAATTTTCATGAAAATTTGTGCTTTACTCAATGATAATCTCAAAAATGGCATGTTTGTCACCTGGTTACTGCTACTGAACGGTAATTTTTCAAGTTTAATTCTCTCCGTGTAGTAATCCGATAAGATTTTCAATATTAATAATAATAATAATTATTATTATTATTATTTCATTATTACGAGTCTCGTAAATTGACATATAATTGTAAGATCAGATCAGAAGATCAGAGAGCTGCTCGGGACCGGACATAATTAAATTATTATTATCATTATTATTTTCAATATACCATATTAATGTATTTGTATATTCATCAAAAAGTATTATGGGCCGATCGAGCCTTTCACAACGAAAAAGATAAAATAAAAATGATCGTATTTCACGAAATTATAAATTGTATAGAACGTTTTTCGTGCTCCCCGGTCGAGGACCGGTTCAATATGGGAAACTTTGGAGCAAATTTTCTCGAATAATCGAAAAAAAAAACGGCAAATTAATCGAAAAGTATATATAATATACCAATATATAGTTAATATAGGATAATATAATATAGTAACTATACTAACTATATAATATATAGTTATTAGTTGCTATAGGATAATATACTATATATACTATATATACCAATAACATTATCGGCAGTTCATTTGATTCGATAAGATCGCGATTTATCAATTAAAAATAATAATCGGCAGGCTATCGTCTGAGGGAAACCGACAATCGTATAAATCGAACGAAGCATCGTCAGCAGCCACCGAGCCACGTGAGCAGCAAGCAACAGGCAGACGGGACGCTAAGCGAGAGAAACGCCGTTCACGTTGGTAACGCGGCGGTCGCTCCTCAGTCTCTGAGTATGAAGGAACTTCGTCGCAAGGGGCTCACGAAATACGACGCGGAACTTCTCATAGCTCAGGGTTGCAGATTTTCCGACATTGCACAGCAGCAGCAACAACAACAACAACAACAACAACAACAACAACAACAACAACAACCAGCGAGTCACGAAGATGGTCGTAGCTCTTCGGGCCAAGCTGGCTCGCGATCTCATCCGTCCTCGATCGCTGGCTCGGCAACGACGCGAAATCTTCGTAACAAGCAGCAAAACGGTAAAAACGATAGCTTCATCGGCAATAACAATAACTGCAGCGTTAACAGCTCCAGCGCCAAGAATGGCCAGAGTTTGAGAGCCTCGAGGCTTCAGAAGAGAACGGAAACGAAGAAAACGCGGGCAGGCGAGGACGAAAGTGTCGTTTCCGCTGACAACGACGAGGCGGAAACATCGGATACGAATCATCGAAAGGACGATTCGGACAGAGTGGCAATGGACGAGGATAGCTCGTTCTCGTTGCTCGACAAGCAACGTTCGAGCTACGATAACAAGGACGATTGCGGGCAATCAATTAGTTTCACGGATACAAATTCCAGGATAAACGTTGCGGGTCGTCTCGTTATAACGAACAAGGAGAGAATATGCCAAGTTTTCGTGAAAGAAAGACGCGACAGCTCGATGGACATCGACGAGACGGATACCGTTGATGATCCATTGAAAATGGAGATTAACGAGGATACGAGCACGGGGAAGGATTCGACGCGCAGAAGTGTCGCGTGCAACGAGAAAAAAACGAATAATTCGGCGAGCCTTGTCGCGAATTCGCGCGTAACGATCGCGATGAGATCGAAGAATCGCGAATCGACGACGACGACGACGACGATGATGAAGCACGCGGAGCCGCTCGAGCCACGCGAGACAAATCGTTCCAAGGACATTAACGTCACGAGCCTCTGTCCGATCGTCAATGAGAACGAAAATTGGAGCGAAAATACGGCAAAATTGAGCGTCAGCGGCGCCGTCGACGCTTGCGTTGATTTTACGAGCCACGTTGTCGCGGCAGCAGTCGGCGAGAAGGAAAATCGCAAGTTGACGCGTACGAACGGCGATACGCGCGACATGGAGCACAGAAAATCACCGGCGCACGGTGAGACACCGAGAAAATCAAATTTTCGCGAGATCGAGCCGCGCGCTTCGCATACGGAAAAATCGAGCGATGCCGCGTCGTCGTTCTTTCGTCTGAGCAACGCGGGACTGCAATCGACGATCGAATGCATGGGCAAGGGTATCAGAAGAAAGCTCGAGTGTACGAAGGGTGAATTGTCGAACGAGCCGCTGAGCGATGAAATTTTCGGCATCGAATCGTCGAACGATGAAAATTCCGTCGTTATTCGCGGCGTCAGTGACGACGATTGCACGCCGGGATATCGGGACGAGATCGCGGCTGGTCGGGAGAACGACGACGATGACGAACGCTCGAAGATTCACGAACGACGGACAAGCGTGGATGATGACGATGATGATGATCGCGAGAAGAATGAAATCGATGACGATGATGGAACAAGGGAGCTCGAGTCGAGGAATGAAGATTCAACGATTAACGAGGAACAAACGAATTTTACGAACGATAAATCGGGATATCGGATTGGCTCGATGATCGTCGAGGACAATGAAGGCACGAAAATCGTTAATTCGGGCGATAATTCATACGATCCTTCGTGCAATGGAAAATCCGAGGACAATAGATCACTTACGTTGAAGAGAAGACCGGAAATGACGTGTGAAAAAGTCGCGACATCGTCATCATCGTCGTCATCGTCGTCTTCTTCTTCTTCTTCTTCTTCTTCGTCGTCATCTTCGTCGTCGTCTTCTTCTTCGTCGTCTTCTTCGTCTTCTTCGTCTTTTTCGTCGTCGTCGTCGTCGTCGAGATCTCATCGACGAAGCAAGAAGCACGCAGGCGAGGGTGGACGTAAATCGAGACGTCGAAAAGTCATCGAAATGCTGGAGGATAACGATGACGCTGGTGAAACGAGAGGGGAATCGCAGAATAACGGAAAAATATCGAAAGCCAATGAAAGACTGACGCGTAGCCAGCGCAGAGAACGAAAAAAGGGCGCGTCGTCGGAACAGACGAGCGAACAAATTGTCGTCGGTGTCGCTGACGATGATTCCGGGATTCAGGGTGATATATACGAATTTAGCGAGAAAGAGAGCAATCTCGGGGACATTGGATTGCCGGATTCGATACGTCGTAACAAGTACGACAATGTCGATGCGAATAATCCCGTGTCACGTTTGCACGATACGTCGCGTTACGACGAAGAATTTTCCAAGATCGCGGCTCCTGTACACGTGCCCGAGATAACGTGGCCATCGTCCAACGCTCAGACCAGAATCAACGATCCCGACGTGCACGGGCAGTCTCGTGAAAATTTTTACGCCCCACGGGACAATCGCGATAGGTTTGTTACAATAAATTTTTTCGTTACCACTGAGAGATAAGCGAGAATAAAGATCGAATGAAAAAAGAAAAAAATTAAACAACGAATATTTCGGACGTCGTGTTTGAACTCGGATTTTTTTTTTCTTTTCAAATAAACCATTGGATCGATAGGTGCAAATTTTCAGGAGCGCCTTTTTCACAATTGACGAATCTTTGGAAAAAAAAAAAAAAAAATATTGACGTAAATATTTTGGTGCCTGAAAATAATTCATTCGGATATAGTTACAGGGGGTGGTCACGGTCAGGGAAAATCTGGAAATGTCAGGGAATTTTAAATTTTTCAGAGAAAGAGGGAAACGTCAGGAAATTTTTCGATTGAGCGGGGAAAATTTTTAAATTTACAAAAATTAAAATTCAAACACTTCGGCCAACTGGGATGTACGGTGATTGTTATTGAAAATTTTTTATTTTCATTCGCATCAAGGCACTTTCGCTGACTTGAAATGATTTTTCTTACTTTTGTTGACTTGAAATATTTTTTTTCTGTTTTTCGACGTCTTCATATCGAATTTTTGGGCTTCAGGAAAATACTCAATCGGATTTATAATTAACGGAAAATTTCCGATCGCCTGGAGCCTGAAAATAGTGAGAAAGACGGGAAAAAAAAAAAGATTTCTCCAATTTTAGCCCATTTTTTTCGAAAACATGAAAATAACGAAATTTCAAATGTCCATAACTTTGCTCCGAATTGACGGATTTGGGTTTATAAGGAGGTGTTTTGAAAATCCCAGGAGTAGACTTGATGAATGCCGTTTGATTCATTCCGAGATCTTAATTTTTTGTATCCAAACGAGCCGTTTGAAAATCGGCGAATTTGAGTCGAAATGTGTTTTTATGGAAAAATTGACAAAAATCGATGCTACGATTAAATAAAATTTGTAAAAAATAGAAAAAAAAAAATCGTAACTCGATGAATTAGGCAGAATTTTAAAGCTGAAACGATTACGAAGAGAATAAGCACTGAACAGAGTTTCATTCCCTTCGGGAAGCAAAGTCACAGCGATTTTGACGGACCCATTCATTTTTTCGCAAAAATTCAAAAAAATCTTGTAGTTTCGAAATTTCATATAGGATCCTGAATCGATGTATTTTCTTCCGAATCGGTCAGGCATTCTTCTTGAAACTCAAAAATTCCATTTAAAAACGTCAAAAACATGTTTGTTTTTTCCCGAAAATTAATATAACAAATTACATCGGATAAAGTTCAATTAAAATTCATATGGTTTACATAGATTTTGAATAAATCGCTATTTTTCCGATATTATCGATAAATAAACAATTAAAAAAAAACATCGTGATATAAAAAATGATTTTTTTCGACGGTTCTAACCATTTTTTTTCATTCAAACGTTCGTCAACTTTCACCCAAAATTTGCGGTGCTCATATGAGCGCGCCTTGATTCTTGTAAACGGCACCGGTGGCAAGATCTTAATATAATGTAAAGATTACATATATATATAACGTTTTATTTTATATTATTTTTATTTAATATTACATATATATATATATATATAACGTATTACATATATATATAAATTTGTAGACACAAGGACATTGATCAAATGCAAATATTTCCTCAAACCGATTCTGTAGAGTTAAAAAAAAACTCATTTTTAACATATATATATAACATATACAACATATAATTTTATTTATTTTATTCAATATTTTAACATATACAAAAACATATATATATATAAATTTGTAGACACAAGGACATTGATCAAATGCAAATATTTCCCCAAACCGATTCTGTAGAGTTAAAAAAAAAAACTCATTTGTCGATTAACCTGATAAGCCCTTATTCTATTCAGATTTCAGTTAGGCAAAGTTGGATATTTCTTCAGCATAAAGTCAGGAAAAAGTCAGGGAATTTTTTTTGCTTTTTTTTTTGTGGCTACCCTGTAATATTTGGGGGAAAAAAAAAAAAAAAAACCTCGATACGCGTATAAATTTGCCCGTTATTAATTTCAGTAACAGCGCGAAGGATACGAGCAACGCGAGAAAACCGATCGCGTCGACGACCTATCAGTGGCAGACGGCCGAGCCGCAGTGTCAGGTTTGTCCCGCGACCCCGGAACGACCGGGCGGACGTTTAAAATTGACTCTGCGGATGAAACGCTCGCCGGTACTCGACGACGTTGTCGAATCGGGCACGAGCCTGAGCGAGGACGGTTACGAGCCGGAATACGAGGTACTGAGAGTCGAGGGGGTCGAGCACGAGTCGAGACGCCGAAAGAAGCACAAAACTCGCGATCGCGAGAGGCGACACAAGAGGCGCGATCATAATCTCGATCCGCCGCCTTTGCCGATGAAGAGGCTACGACTTATATTCGGCAATGAGACACACACCATCGATCTGCCGCACTCTTAACGAATATAATCGCGATTTTAACTTCAATCATCGATATAAACCAACGATCAACTTTTTATAATTGAACTTGTGTAAATATATATATATATATATATATATATATATATATATATATATATATATATATATATATATATATATACATGTATACAAGTGAACGGTAAACGTTGATGCGTTGAAAAATCTCGACAAAAAGAGAGAGAGAGAGAGAGAGAAAGAGAGAGAGAGAGAAATGCTCGAAAGATCTTGCGCGTCGAAGGATGAGAAAAAAAGGGGATAAATCGCACGAACGCTTGAGATTTCGCGCTTTCGGCCGATTATTCCTTGTCGTCCATGCGTCAGTGAACGTCTCGCAAGCAATCCCAGTGGATCGTTGATAACGGAATTCTCACAGATATAAACTGTATTTAAAAGATGGGAGAAGGGAGGCGGGGAAAAAAAGAAGAAAACCCACAGGAACAATGGAATTTAGATGAATACTTAGTTAGCGCGTATTAATTGTAATATTGGAGTGAGCTATGGACAGGAATTATCTGTGTGCGCGATAACGATATCACGATATGCAGCGAAGAAAGGATGGGGGAAAAAAAAATTACTCTGGGGATGAAAAAAAAAAAAAAAAAAAATACAAAATTGTAAATAACGCATGTGTAATAAGTTTTAAGTAGCTGCACATGTACGTAATTCGATATTTTCACGGGCGTTGCGAGAGTTCGATGATGTGCACTTTATGGCTTCGTGAGGCGGGAAAGGGAAGATTTTGAGCACAGATTTTATATTCACATAAATCTGATTGACAATGTTCGTTATGCTCGAGAGTCTCGATGATACACGAGCAATGTCGCGCGATATACGGGGGGTGTCCGATGATCATAAAGGACGCGAAATATCTTGAATATCATGAAATTTAACACGATCCACAAAACCTTATCAAAGTTTTACCAAATTACCTGAAAATTTACACGGAGGTAATTATAAAGTAATTTTTACCGTGAATTTCACGGTAAGTAATTTTTACCGTGAATTTCACGGTAAAAATTACCGTTATACGTTGGAATGTGGCGACAAGTTGAAAAAAAACGTATTAATTCGCAAAAGATAAGTTTTTTTTTAGCTTGCGAAATGGAAAATTTCAAATACTTGGCGTAATTTTTACTGCGCAAGAACACCACGCCATCCTATAGCGTAAAACTTATGGAGGGAAATTTTTACTAAGCAAGCAGGGTAAAATTTACCGTGGAGCACGGTAAAATTTATCATGACGCTCATTAATATTAAAAAAAAAAAAAAAAATACTGAAAAAATCGTCACAAGTACGATACTTTTTCATAGATATTTTTGAAGGCACAAAGTAATAGAATGCACGGTAAAATTTCACTGGTATCACATACTTTTTAAATTTGTGTTCTGCATATATTACGGGAAATAAACATTTACTAGACAATCCGCCAAAGTTTCCTATTTGAAAAAAGAAATATTTAATTTTCATGAAAATTTGTGCTTTACTCAATGATAATCTCAAAAATGGCAGGTTTGTCACCTGGTTACTGCTACTGAACGGTAATTTTTCAAGTTTAATTCTCTCCGTGTAATCCGATAAAATTTTCAATAGTAATAATAATAATTATTATCATTATTATTATTATTTCATTATTACGAGTCTCGTACATTGACATAATTGTAAGATCGGATCAGAAAATCGGAGAACTGCTCGAGACCGGAAATTGTCGCTCGTACTAATCGCGGTATACCGCGATTCGGTATACCGAATCGGCGACCGACCAATCGGGCCTGTAGGCCCGATTGGTCACAAATTTAATTTACACTCATTAATCGATTACAAGTAAACAATTGGGAGTTTGAATTACATTTTTTTTTTTTCATTTCATAATCTTGTAGTTTAGGAAAAAATATTTAGGACGTATTTTTTTTATTTTTTCATTTGAATCAAAATTGCCGTTAATATAACAAATTGAAAACTATAACATTATGACGTCACGCATGTTACGATATATCTATATATATCAAAATCCGTGAAATTAAATTGCCTATAACGTGTGCATCTGTCATTTTTAACGAAAAATAAAAAATACGTCTTCATTATTTTTACTTACTCTGCATTATGCGCCCAAATGATTGCAAAAAAAAAAATTTCATTCAAACTCCCAATTGACACATTTATACTTTTTCGCGCGATCGATTCCTGTACGAAGCCCAAAATTCACATTGACATGCATATTTTCTCATAATGCTCTCGATGAACGATCATGGGAAAAGGGATGCAATTTGAAAATTATACTTTCAGCTAGTTTGAAATAATTTTGAGTCGTCAAAAGGGTCATGAAGAAAAAAAAAAAAAAGTATATTCCGACGAAGGAAAGAGAAAAAGGCGTCATGATATTTTCGATAGTCCGAGAAACATCGGACACCCTGAATATAACATTCTAATGGAGAATGAACTCCGCTAGAGCCATACGAAACCATTAATCGCAACATGAAATCTCCCAAAGTCGAGTAATTCGTCAATCTTAATCTCGCAAATTTATCAATTCTTTCCCAAATTAATGTAAAATATTACGATTCGCATCGTCAATGATGTTTCAATCGTCGAAACGATACGTTTGTTTTAAAAAAAAAAAATCTCAAATCGATAACTGACGACAGCAATGAAAAAGAAAAAAAAATAATAATCAATAAACAAAATAAAATTATGATCTGTAAATCTTTCGAAAGATCTCTGCGTTACGGGAGCTTGGAGCTATTATGGCATATATATTTAATGTCTCAGCTATACATATAAATAGATCTTAGGGTGGTGGGGAAAAAAAAAAACGTGTTTTTGGAATTTCCAGTTCTTCACCGATTATTACGTTTTACCTTGGTACGTGAAAAAAAAAAGAAAAAAAAAATTAGTACTTTCGTACATTGGGGGGGAGTAATTTTTTTTTGCTATACGACTGAAACTCAGTAAAATATAATCACCTGTATCTTTTTCGCAGTTTCCCCGTATCCTCGTGCAAATGCTAAATTGTTCGTCGATTTTTTTTGAAAAAAAGCAAAAGCAAAATTAATTTCAAAATGTAGCCGCAGATCGTGCAACAATTTTTAATCTATTGGAAATGTACGAGGCGTCGATGAGGAGCTGAAAATTTCAAAATCGCGTTAAAAAATTTTTTTTTTTTTTTTGACCTCCCTAAATACATAAATATGTACTCGCACCTGATACGAGAATTAAATTCGACGTTTTCATCGAATACACTCGCGTTGTCCACGGCAATCTTCCCTCGCCCGTGCAATAGAATAAATAATTTAACGTATAAAGTTACGAATATTATCGATAAAAGGAAGAAAAAAAAAAGCGAAGGAAAGAAAAAAAACGTGCGATGTAAAAAGGATCCTAGGACTTAATGACCTAATATAGAACGCGGACATTTTTTCCTGGGAGCTTTTGAGCCCATCAATGGCCGTGTCTCTGCAAGAAAAAAAAAAAAAACGAAAAGCGGAAGAAAAAAAAAAAAAATATAGTTTGTGATATACACTCTCTATACTCAATCATCTAATATCTTTTATTCGATATTATAAACAGGACAAAAATGAAAGAAAAAAAAAAGAATATCTAGTACACTTTGTCAGGGATTTTTTTTTTCTTTTTTCGAAAATCGATCGTTGATACAGAAAGTAAAAAAGAAAACCTAGGCGTAACGTACATGACACAGTGCGATTGCCAAAGTAGTTGCTTAGAATTTTCATGCTCGAGAGACCCGCCAGTAGTACTAATGAGATCTCGATGGATGAGGGTACGCGAACGGGCTCTTAATTTAAAGGAGAGAAAATCCGCTTAGGATCGTAATTTAATATTCTTCTTGTATCGAAAAAAAAAAAAAAAAAAAAAAAAAAAAACACGAAGATCCTTTAACGATAGTAATAGAAAAACAAAGGGAAAAAAATTAAACCTTTTTTTTTTTGCAACGAGGATAAACTCGTCGCGTTGTAATATTTTCTCGCCTGAGATAAAAGTATTGGGAGTGATCACGAAACGGAATAACGAACAGTCGACGAGTTGGGGGGGGGGGGGGAAATAAAATACTTGTGATCGAAAGACTCCGTCGTTAATGTATATCGCGCTTATTTTTTTATTTTTTTTGTTTCTTTTTTAATTTTTTTTTTTTTTTGATTGGTAGAATTTTGTCACTGCCATTAGATGAATTTTTCTTGTTAATTGTTCATTAATTAGCGCTTATTAAAATAACAAAACACGAAAAAAAAGAGGAGTTATACCGTCGATTATTTAATAACAGAAACAAGAAACTTTGCGACCGACGTTAATTCAGCGCTTGAGCGGATATAATGTATGCATATACATTATACATGATGTGTATATACAGTTTAATCAGAGCAAAGTCGTCGGTACGTTTGATCGAGTTTATTTTCATGAAATCAATTGAATCTTCGTCCATTTCTTTTCTCGTGTCTTTTTAGCCGTGCAAAAGAGTGTCGCGCATGAGAGAAAGAGAAAAAGGGAGAGAGTGAAGGATTTAAAAAAAAAAATCACGGCGTACCGTGAATTTTTTCAAACTCTCGCAAATTTACGACGACTTGGAATGCTTAAACACTATCGATGTAATTGTAATATGTGCGATACGTGCACCGAACTTTGGGGAAGATTTTTGTCGTATATCTAATATCGCGTTATGGTTATTCGGTTTTTATGTATATCGATCCCAACAAGCATTGTCAACCTCTACGGAGGACAAATATATATAAATTAGAGACGCCGGTGACCGAAGAAAAAAATAGTGGGATAGGAAGAGAGAGAGAGTGAGAGAGAGAGAGAGAGAGAGAGAGCGAGAGAGAAAAAGATGGGAAAGAAGAGTACATTGTCATTATTATTTTTTATGAATTAGGATATTATAATAAACGAACTCAAATAACTTTACATCCGTTTAATTATATCCTTCATACATTGGTCACGTTTCATGTATATCGATACTCGCGGAGTTTCATTCGAGGGGACTCGGAAGTAAAACATATAATTCTTCGATAGGACTATTAAACTTCATTGATAGAGAATCTTTACTGGCCGAAAGAAGAATTCAAACTCAAAAACCATAGTCCTCGAATAATGTCTGTGGTTCATATTTAAAAGATTATGGAAATTTTAATCATATGCGTATAGCGCGATCGCTACAATATTGAAAAACTACCTGCCCGCGATCTATTTTGTGTCAAATGAGATAAAATGCTTATCCAACTATATAAAATTTTAATAGTCAAAAGGCAGAATTAAATATTACATTTTTGCAATATTTTGATAATTTTTTTTTCTTTTTTAATCGGCATCGAGGTTTATTAGGAAACTGTCGTATCTTTATTCTGAACTTTTGGACTTGAGTAATATACTTTAAAATAAAATCTTTTGGAGAATTATATAATTTTGTTTTCACGGGCGACTGCGGACATTATTTTCCGCATTTAAGAAAAATAAATTTTTTAAGAAAAATGTTAAAATTTCGAAACATCGCCTTTATTATAGTTCGATAAAAGGTGACCGTTCTTGACGACACGTAAAAAATGTGTTTTTTTTTTTTGAGTATTTTTCGAAAAAATATTTTGCATATTTAATGTATATATTAAATGTGTATATATAATTCTTTAATGATTATTATTATATATAATGATTCAACATAATTTAGGCTCATTCTGTTACGATTTTTTGATGCTTTGAACCTCACGCTCACTATATATATATGAACTAGAACTAGATCAAAATAGGAGAGATCGATCTACGGGATACCCTTCTTGTAAGAGTCGATTAATTTCAAGATTGACCACTAGATGACTAAAATGATAATGTCGAGATGAGACTTTAACTCACAAGCGGTCCGATCGCAAGTCGTTTCTATATATACAGAATAAGTTTCTCCATTCATACTGAGAGGGAACCGGGAGTCATTTGATCTAATCCTCGGATTAGTATAACTCTTGACCGTTGCTCAAACCCAAACCTCACGCAATTTCATTGCGTGGATGCAAAAACCGTGTTTACTCGCCCGTTGGTTCACTCCAAAAATTCAACGGGTCCACCCGCGTACTTCCCTCATATTTTTTCATTCGGGAACATAACAAACATCACGGGGAAAAAAAATTGATTATATTGACAGCTATTTTTGTTGATCTGACCGACTTGCGGCGTCACTATTCGCTGTGTGCAGAAAGCCAAGTAGCGCCGCGGCCGGCTGTACTCCGCAAGTTTTGCTGGAATAGCTCTCATTTAATCCTTGTTGGATTAATTTTAATAAACGAACGTTTATATTCGTGCTGCATAGAGTTTTTTGAGGTGAGCTTGACTATATAACTGCGTTGAAAAAAAAAATAAATCGACGTATTACGATGTAATGGAAATAGGTTTACGGCTACTTTCCCTTCTCAATATGAGGCTAAGCATGAACCTTGTCGGTCTTGTCATACGAACTGACAAGCTCGTATCGAGAACAAGAAAAACGTAACTCGGACTTGATTGTAACGTAGATTACCCACGAAGAGCTCACTGCATATTAAGGTCGGGTTCCATTATTCGCTCAAAGCGTTTCGCTTAAAAGGCCCGACCGCCCGAGCATGGGCAAATTAAGCGTTTTGAGCGATTTGAACGAATAATGTAACGCATCCTAAATAAAAGCATAAATAAAAGAGACGCGACAGCTATAGCGTATGCGAAAGGAACCATTGAATATATATTTTTCTCGAGAGTGTCGACTACGTCGACTCTTTGGGGCGCTGTCTGCATACTCGGGCGATAACGTAGATCGCGATAAGGTAGATCTAGGTGGCTTGGGACCGCCACAACTTTACGGCGTGAGCGTCTCTGTCGGTAATTTTCCTTTCCAATTGTAATTCGAGCTGAACTTGACTGTCTATGCTCCGTTACATTCTCCGTGGTGACCGTCATTACCCCACTTCCCCTACATCCGATCGACTTGCGATCGGACCGCTTGTGAGTTAAAGTCTCATCTCGACATTATCATTTTAGTCATCTAGTGGTCAATCTTGAAATTAATCGACTCTTACAAGAAGGGTATCCCGTAGATCGATCTCTCCTATTTTGATCTAGTTCTAGTTCATATATATATAGTGAGCGTGAGGTTCAAAGCTCTCTGGTTATATCTTCTGGACTATCTCCCCGAAGAATACTGAATTTGTAATTCTCCAAATTAATAATCACAAACAACAGGAAAGATGGCTAAATTTTGTCTGAGTGAGTACACCGTAATTGAGATTCTCAAAAAATGCCCTCGTGCGTCTCGAGAGGTTATGTTTATTCGCGACTGTTAACCTCTCTGTGAGCGAATTTTTCGATGAAAAAAAAAAAAAAAAAAAAAAAAAACGTATAATCCACAGAGAAAGGGAGCAAGAGAGTTCAGGCGCGCATGAGGTACAAGATCGAGAAAAAAGTACGCGAGCACAACAGAAAATTGCGCAAGGAAACAAAAAAGAATCCCAAAAGTATGTAATTTCACATTTTTTTTTTTTCCAATGTATCACTCTTCCCGTGTCGTAGAACGAAAAATGCCCCAAAAGTTTACCCTCGTCGGGCGCTCGGATTGCTCCAAAAAACGAGTTTTTTTTGTATTTTTTTTTAGAAAAACAAAAGATAATGCAAATACCGAATCAATGTCCGTTCAAAGAAGACATACTGAAAGAGGTCGAGGCGATGAAGAAGCAGAACGAGGATGAGAAGCTGAAACTGCGAGAGGCGGCGAAGGAGAGAAAAATGGAGAAAAGGGCGAAAGGTCTCGAGGATCTCGTCTCGATGGCGGAGAACAAACAGTCGAGGCACGAAGCGGCGGCGACGACGCTCGAAGCAAAGAGCGATCGAATGACAAAAGCGATCGGCAGAGAGGAAAATTCCCTCAAAGCTTATTACAAAGAATTCAAAAAAGTTCTCGACTCGGCGGACGTGATACTCGAAGTCGTGGACGCGCGCGATCCCCTCGGCACTCGTTGCAGGCAGGTAGAGGAGGCGGTACGAACGGCCAAGGGCAACAAGCGTCTAGTTCTCGTTCTCAACAAAGCCGATCTCGTGCCGCGCGAAAATCTCGATCTTTGGCTCAAGTATCTTCGAGCCGCCCTGCCCGCGGTTGCTTTCAAAGCCTCAACGCAGGATCAATCCAAGAGGCTTGGTCGTAAAAAATTGGGTCTCAAGAGGGAGGATATGATACAGAGCGGCGCTTGTTACGGCGCCGAGCTTTTGCTCTCGCTGCTGGCGAATTATTGTCGTAACAGCGGCGCCGTCAAGAGCAGCATAAGAGTCGGCGTCGTTGGCCTACCGAATGTCGGTAAATCGAGTATAATAAATTCCCTGAAGAGAAGCAAAGCCTGCAGCGTCGGCGGTACGCCCGGCGTAACGAGATCGATGCAAGCCGTACAATTGGATTCGAAGATAAAACTTCTCGATTCGCCGGGTATCGTATTCGCGAGCCCGCATCCCGATAATCCCAATGATACGTCGGTTGCATTGAAAAATGCGATTAAAATACAATCGCTCAAGGATCCTTACACACCGGCGTGCGCTATACTCAAGAGAATCGCGAAACAGCAGATCATGGAATTGTACGATATGCACGATTATGCGACGCCCGATGAATTTTTCGCCAAGAAAGCGGAGAGAATGGGAATGTTCAAGAGAGGCGGCGTGCCCGATATAATTGCCGCTGCGAGAAGCATTATAAACGATTGGAATTCCGGCAAAATAAGATATTACACGATTCCACCGGAGGAACCTGCCTGCCAATTGTCCGCCGAGATAATTACGAAAACCGGGGAGGAATTTAATATTGAAAATTTCGCGGCTAACGAGAAAATGATGCTCGACGATGTCGAGGCTTCGACCGCTAAATTCAACGTTAATGCGATCGATCCGCTACTGATCGACAGTACCGGACCCGTCGATTCAGCGATGGACGTTGACAAGAAAAAGGTGGGATCTTTAACGGCTGTGGACAGCGGAATTTTTTTTTTTTTTCTTTTTCAACGCATAAACATATTTGTCAAATGAAAATATTACATCGAATTTGATATTTTCTTTGGAAAATTGAGAGAAGATTCGAGAGCTTATGGCTGATCGCGAAATTTGTAGAAACTTCATTCGGCGAGTAATCGTGAAAAATTAATTTTCCAGCAGAAATAATAATGTCGAGATTTTTTTTTCCAAGAGGGCCATTTCATCAATTATCAACCGATGCTTGGGGGCCCTAAAGATTTCATTTGCTTCAAATTTTTTTCTCCCATTTTGTGCACCAAGATTGGTAAATTCAGCAACTTTTGGCCCAATGGGACGTGCTCCTGTTCGCGAGGAATGCGATATTCAATTTTAAGGACAACATTTGAATGAGTAAAAATATGAAAAAAAAAAATGTATTTCTTATGCGAAAAGCTCTCAATTTTTCGAATCAATTTTTCTTATTTTTGCTAGCTCCACGAGATACGCCTTGAAGACACCGTTATTCGACGAAAAACAGCGATTCTTGCATGCGCCTCAATATTTTATCATTCCTTTCAATTTTTTTTTATCTCAAAGCTGAGATTTTTTTTTTTCAGCAAGAGACCCGAATTTTTAGAGCGGGACGGTCGCGCGGTATTGCGCGAGCAGCGTTGAATCTTTCGGTACATAACAATGAGGCATAAAAAAAATTCGTCTTTCATTCACGATAATTTTTATTTCAATCTTTTTTTTCGCTTTTTTTTCCTCGTTAACGGCACATGCTATTGGGCTCTAAAACTTGGCGAGGAAAATATTCTGAGGCAAATGAAATTTTCAGGGCCCAAACATTGCTTGATAATTGGTGGAATGGTTCATGTATCGATAAAAAAAAAAAAAAATCTATGAAATTTAAGTGCAATATGAAGTAATGGTCATCGAAGGATCAGCGGTACAAAGAAAAATCGTTATTTTTGTCTCGTGCTCAAATTTAAACAGCGAGACTTCGTATCAGCAGTCGCGTCGAACTAAATTTTCGATATCAACGATTGAGAAGATGTTTTTTTTTTTTTTAATTCTTTTTTATTCTTTATTCTTACAGCAAGAATTTAAGCTACAGGAGATGAACGAAAAGAGGAAAAAAATGACCGATCGAGCCAAGAAGGAATCGAACGTTCAGCGAAAAAAGAAGACCGAACCGTTGCACCTGATCGAGGGCAATCAGAAATTGAATAATCTGAACAAGCTGGCCTTTAAGAAGCAAAAGAAAGATAAAATTCGAAGAGGTCGGTATACCAGCGACAATTTTCTTGAATCCAATGACAAAATTCGCGTGACTAACCGATGTGATATTTTTTTTTTTTTTTTTTCGTTTTTTTCATAGAAAAAGAGACGGTCAAGTTGGCAGATCAACTTGAGGATTTCAACCTCTCTGCGGGTGATGACTATAACTTTGATACGGATTTTACGCCCAAATAAAAACACCTTTTATCGAGGTTGATCGAGCTGTTAACGTCTTTTCGTCGACGTTAGAGACTGTACAGTATAATATTGTTGAAAAAAAAAAACATTTTTCGTAACAAAAATAAATCTTTATTCACAAAGATATACTACAATTTTGTAGAACTTTCTTTTTTTTTTTTTCGAGAAAGTTTTTTAACGAAGCAATTTTTGTTTTGTTGAAACTTGAAAAAAAAATAAAATTATGTACAAAAATATTCGATAGACTGCCGTAAATTCAAGGAAATCGACCGTTCTAACTTCAGCTTATATGAAACGTTTGATGATAAATATATATATATATAATAATATTAGGATGTTTGAAAGAAAAATTTTGATTTTTCTTGCTCCCACCCCTCAAAACTTGAGTTTTGATGGAGAAAAACATCCTCGCGAAGAGGGAGCTCTGTAGCTTAAGTGGAAACTGCCGCTCAATGGACGTATCTAATTATAACAGCCAATTAACGTCCGTGACGAACTTTTTGGAAGGAAAAATTTGAGAAAATGGATATTGTATTTCAAATAAAAAGAAACTTCAATGATTTTGAAGTTGTAAGCGATATTGCTGAACGAAAAATAGCTTTGTGCGCAGAATTTAATTCATTATTAATTGGGAGTATAAATTAAATTTTTTCATTTCAAAATCTGGTAGTTTAGGAAAAAATATTTAGTACGTATTTTTTTATTTTTTTATTTGAATCAAAGATGCCGTTAATATATCAAATTGAAAAATATAACATTATGACGTCACACATGTTACGCTATATCTATATATATATATATCAAAATCCGTGAAATTAAATTGCCTATAACACGTGCATCTGTCATTTTTAACGAAAAATAAAAAAATACGTCCTGATTATTTTTACTTACTCTACATTATGCGCCCCAATGATTGAAAAAAAAAAATTTCATTCATACTCCTAATTGAGGATAGAGTTCAAGCGCAATATATATATATATATATATATATAAAGTCGCTGATTTCCATCGAAAGACGTATGAAACGTGTAAAAAAGGCGTCGTTGGCATCAATCTTTACCGAAAATAAATAAATAAATGACATTTTGCATTTTTTGCATTAAGTCAGCGAAAAAATTGTTAAAGATAAACAAAATTTGCTTATATACTATCTTCCCTGAGACAAATGATTTCCTATTTCAGCAAGAGAATAAAGTATCATGGAGTACGTAATTTGAGTCAAGAAAAAAAAATTTCACCAGATACGAATTGCTAATGACAATTCAATTTTAAATCGTAAAATTATTGTTATGAATAAAATCGATTAAAATTTTTATTCAGAACACGATGGTGTCAGACAAAACTCTTCAACTCAAAATTGTTTAGAATTTTTTTTATCAAAAATTAGAAATTAGGAATAAACAAAAATTTATTTAATGAAATATTTTTTTCTCAATTCGAAATACAATCCTCATGGTCTCAAATTTTTCCTTCCAAAAATTTCGTCATAGACGTTAATTGGCTGTTATAATTAGAAAAGTTCTTTTTTTTTTTTCTATCAAAACTCAAGTTTTGAGGGGTGAGAGCATGAAAAAATCCAAAATTTTCTTTTTAAACGCCCTAATATTATATACATACGAGTCTGTCGTTATTTTATATTCGATTTTGAGAAATTCCAAGAGTTTCTAGCCAAGATCGTTGAGCTTGCGAAATACGAGCTCCATTTCTGGACGATCTTTGGCCAATCTGTTCGAGCACCATTTCCCAAGTACAATCAAGTTTGGATAAACTTCTTTCGGTTCCTGGCCAGCTTTGTTGTCCATGAGACGAGGCAGATCGTGATCGTTCAGATTGTCCACGAAATCTTTCAAAAATCGATATCTCGGTCTGGAGTCATCGTAAGCCGCTAGACCGGTAGCTAATTCAAACAGTACGATACCGTAGCTGTACGTGTCTATCTTCGTAGATAAACTTTTCCCACGAAGAAATTCTTCCGGCAAATAGGGCCTCGTACCGTGAACTTTGCTGACCTGTGACAAGTTTTTTTTTTTTCTTCTCTTTTTTACTCCGCAAATAAGCTATTTTATTCAATAGTAATTTATTTCTTTTGCATTGTTTTTTTTTTTTTTTTTTATGGATGAAGCTCTACGGGGGACAAAAATCGCGATTGTTTTAAATATTTATAACGTAAATTAACGCTCAAGAGTGTTTCGTATCGAACCTCCAGGAGAATCGATGAGGACGATGATGAATTTATGGAATAAAAAAAAAAAAACAAATATGAATCAAATACTTATCGAGACAAGTTATTGATAATTTTTTTTAGCAAGATTCAACTTGCATAATATCGATGAAAAATTACCTTCATTGATTCTTTCTCGGGACCCTCGCGTGCCAGTCCGAAATCGCCAATTTTCGGCTCGAAATTCTTGTCCAAAAGTATATTGGCGCTCTTTATATCGCCATGAATCAGGGGCTTTTCACCGATCGTATGCAAATATTGCAAGCCACGAGCGGTACCCTTCGCGATCTCGTGTCTTTGCATCCAACTGAGAGCCAATGTTTTGTGTCTCAGGAGTAATCTGTCCTCGAGCGAGCCGTTTTGCATAAACTGATAGACCAGACAGGGCGCCTCGCCGCCGAGACTGTAAGCGTACAGCGGCAAGATATTTTCGTGAGGACGCGAATTCAATATTTTTATTTCTCTCAGGGATTGCTGTAACTGAATTATATAACTACTGTCGGACTCGGGACCGCGACGTTCTATCTTCTTTATCGCCACATCCGTGTTCTTCCATATACCTGCGACGGATGTAATTTGATTGTAAAAAAAAAAAAAAAAAAAAAAAAAACCTATATTTTCTTTACACATCGTTTTGTCGAAAAATTGAAAAAAAAACTCTCAATCGAGACTCGATCGCAGCCTTTATCCAATTCGATATGACATAATTATTTTTTCCAAGTGATATACTCGCGATTAATGGTCAATATTATATAATTAATCGATCAGAATAAAAAAAATTGATGCTTTTGTTGTTTTTCTTCATTTTTTTTTCAAAGATATATATATACATATTTACTCAATTCAGAAGTCACACACATTTTCACCGAAAGGTCTGAAAGTGTGACGATAAATTTCTATCAGAATCGAACGCACCTCTGTAGACGGTACCGAATCCGCCTTTTCCCAATATATTGCGTTTGTTCCATTGTTCCGTGGCCAGGGCCAATTCCTCGTAAAAAATTTGCGGCAGCGTCGATTCGGTATTGATAAACGGGACGGTGTTTAAATTTTTCGAGCTCGAAGCGACGTTCCGAAAAACCGGCGACAAACGAGAACCCGGAAGCGGCGATGCCACCAGTAAATTATTCGAATTGCTTGGAGTTATACCGCTCGCGGGCGCAATTTGTACCGGCTGATTCAATATTTTGTGTGAATGTTCGCGAGTACTCTCGTCTATCACGACTTTTGGCGCCGTCGGCGGACGTGTTACGTTTCGATTGAAATTTTGCGCTCCGATCTTGAGATCCTTGGAATTTTTGTTTCTAACGCTCTGACCCAAGACTCGTCGCAAATTTCCCTCCCCGCTGTCTATGAGCGCGTGAAATCTCTCCTCAACAAAGGGTTTCAGGGGCACCATCGATCGATAGTGCTCCATTTTTGACAAGAGAACAAACAATTCGAGAATCGTGTGATTGTAATGACTCCAGAGGGTGAGCAGCTCGTCAGTCGGATTTCTCTCTTTTCTGAGATTCTGAATAGTCAACGTATCGTACTTCATCCAATTCCCTGTAAATCGGCGCGTATTGAAAATTTCCGATATTTTTGGCTCAATCTTTATCGGCCAGCGAGCTAAGCACGATTTTTATGATCGAAGCGTTAGAGAGTAATTTGTCGGTTGCTTCTCGAGCGCTATTGCAATTGAAATTCTTTTTCGGGCATCGGCGCATTAAAATTTTTTTTTTTACATTTTACCCGAAGCAAAGAATTCTATGCTAATCAAAGTATTTCATGCTTATGTTTCGGTGAGGTTTGACTGAAATTGAGAAATTATGTTTGCAGAGGAGCCATAAAAAAAATTGCGTAAATTACACTTAAAACTTGAACTATTTAGCGTTAATTGGGACAGGAAAAACTTTTAATGTTAGGACAAAATTCAGTGGAGGATATGAAAATTATTTTGAATTTTATGTGATGCGTAATAAAAGAAAAAAAACCATAGGATTTTCTCAATCGCAATTTATGTTAAATTGACCCTTGTATTCCCTTGTGAATAGAAAAATTACATTTCGCGATTGTTTTTGTTCTATGTCGTGTGGTTTTTGCATTGTAATCCTAAAATTGAATGAGATCGAATTGATTGATTCATGAAACAATATGCTACACGTTCGAAACTTCACCTGCAAGCTCCTCCCACTTGTCATTCTGATTCAATATTTTGCACAGTTCGGAACGTTCGAAAAATGGCAAATTATAAATGTACTTTATATCCTTCGTTTTTCCATTATTTTGCGTGGATGCCATCGTGATTTATTAATTAATCGATTTTTCGTGAAAACAAAGAGATTACTGTCGCTAGGTTTTCTTAGAAATATGATTACACGATTGAACATAACCTAGAAGTTCGACGCACACTGTATCACTATCAGCTGTTTTCTTTGCAACTGACGTATGTACTTCTGGTACTTCCTTCTTCCTTCTACTTCTTCATTCACAAACCGGTACCAGACCGTTACGATATCGATAAAATTCATTAATACATCGATGAGAACGATGTCATCATTACCTGGAACAAATTGTCAGGGAAGCGAAAAAAAATTTCTTTTTTTTTCGAGAAGAATTGTGAAGAATGAAAAGTGTGCTTTGAGCAGTATTGAAAATCAAGAAAATCTTGAGCTATCGAGATAAAGAATGGAATTCTTATGGAGCTAACGAGGTATAGTAAAAATTGAAGTCACACTTACTCGTAGAGGATATTTGCGAATTTGTTAAACAAACATTGTCCGAAATAAATATGTGCTTGCTGTCGTTTTATTTTGCATAGAAAAAAGTACGATAAGGCATGTCCCGACTATATGTTTATTGATTTATTTTTTTTTCTTTAATTAGTTTTTTATTATTTAGTAAAAGTGTTGATAAATGAGAAAAAAAAGAAATTTAACGAGTATAAAGGAGAGAGTATGACGATCTTTAAATCGGTTTATAATCCCCCCCATGAAATGGAGTTTCAAATATTGTACATCGCTTTTGTAAAATGATATATAATTAAGTTAAGTCTACGGGGGATACCGCTTAACTGCATGCTGGATGTGAAAATGAGCAAGCTGGAATGTTCATTAGCTCTGGGGGTCTTGCATTTCGATATACGAGAACCCAATTTATATATTTAAGAGCTGGTTGGGTCAGCTTGTGTAAATACAAACTACCGATGTCTCGCATCTTCGTACTAATAAACATATTTTTATTAGAAATTCGTGCTCTAATGTTTTTATTTCTTTAAACACATATTCCCATAATACAAGACTCGTGATATATTTATTCCGAAATTAGGTGATTACTGGTCCAGTCAATGCGCTCTGTTTTCTCAATTTATGAGCTCTCATATCACTACTGTTTTTCTCATTGAATCCTTGATAGCTATAGTTACCGCTCACGATGTCGACTCTCTGATTCATTTGGAAAAACTTTAAGAAAAATTACTATAAATTTTATTTTCAAAAAGAATGAATTAAATCATAATATCTGTAATATAATAATGATTCTTATCAATAATTACTGATAATGAGTATCTACAATTTTTACTGTGCAATCGAGAGGCACCTTTTTAGGCATTCGTAAAATCAATGTCATGTCATATGTTAATTGAAATACTGGGAAATTATGTAATGATTAATCAGAGCAGTCACCTTTCGACCATAGTGGAAAATTTAAATCCTACTCATTCATTTTCAATGAAAAAACATTAGTTTATTGTAGATTTGGGGCAAAAGGCAAAAGTGTGAAGCGATTTGCAAATAAATGCAACGTAGAACATTTTCCTTTTTTTTTGTTTATTTTTGTTTTATTACTCATACAATATTATTATTATATACATAATTCTATTATAAATGTATCAACTTTTTAATTAGCCAAAAAAGCTAAAATGAGCGATGGATACGTAGACACGGAGCCATGAGCAACTTTTTTTTTTATTTTCATCGATAAAATATTTTTTCCTTGCTGTGTGTGTGTGTGGTTTATCGAGAATCTTCAAGAGTTTCCATTTTACCATTGTACAAAACTATGATAGTCCAGCAATAAAATGGGCTTGCGGTAAAAAAAAATTTCATTATCAGAGCTATATAGTCGAAAAGAGGCAAAAAATTTTTGCCAGCTGTATATGTATATTTATGCGTTACAACAACAGATTAATAATAAATAATACGTAAAGGTAAGTATTAATAATAATAATTCATCGTTCTGCGTTTTACCCTTGTACCGCGTGTATATTTGATAATAATAAACGATTAAAAAACAGAAATGGAAAAATCTATATAACCATACGAGCACAAGATAATCGTATACATATTTATATAATAATTGTATACATACGAAATATTTTCTTCGATTTATACAAAATTGTTTAGCTACTTTCTGCAATAATTTATACCAATGATATAAATCTTGTCGCGCAGAGAGACTCAATCTTGAGCTTCTCTGCTTTATTCGTTTGAATTTTTTTTGCTCATTTATTCAAAGGATTAATTAACTCCAAGTTGAAAATTCGAAAACAAAAAAATGATTATAATTCTTTATTCGTCAAATTTTTTTTATTTCAATACTTTTCTCTGGTCGTGTAAGAAGTAATTTCAGCTCGGTATATGAAAAAAAAAAAAATTTGAGACAAGTGCAATTTCCTTTATTCTCTGGTATTCGTTTGAATTCGAAGAAAAAAAAAGTGCAAAACCGACAATTTTTTTACATACGAATTCGAAAATCCGTCATCGCGATTTATCACGGAATTTTTGTAAATTAATTTCCGTCATTATAGTCGTTGCTCGTTATTCGTTATATTTTATAATAAAAAAAAAGTGATTCCTGCTGGCCGTGTTCCGTCACGTTTCCAAGTGAACATTGGAAAAACGAGAGAAATTAAAGAAGGCAAAAATACCAAAAAAAAAAAAAAAAACAAAGAAAACGATAACCCAGAGAGAACATTTTATTAATGCTCTCTCTCGGTCGAGCTCGAGTTTTATGAAAAAGTTTGTTTATTCCTTCGTTGCAATTTTGCAATATTAGTTTTTTTTTTTTTTTAAATTATTGGGACCTCATGGTCCCACAGTCAGTCTTTGTGCATTAATCCTATATAAAACGACGTACAACCAGATAGTATATCCTCTGATCAATAGCGTTTATTTTTTTTTTAACTCATCACTGAACTTTGAGAAAAATTATTACGTATGAAAATATTCGTGAAAATTTTTCGAGATTCAGGACTTGGTAAAAAAAAAAAATCATTAAAAAATTTTGCATTCAAAAAGTATTCAACCAATATCTGTCACACTTTTTATTCATTGTTATTTATTGATTTTTTTTTTTTAATTATTATTTTTTCTTTCTTCAGTACGTGACGTCGCGTGGCATTTGAATTTTAAATAAAAATTTAAGCATCAATGCGTTTCTTTCGCTGTCGATGGACGAGGTGAACGTAAATTCGAATTTTTTTAAACCAAACATTTTTTTTTTACTTTTTTTTTGGCTGAAAATTCGCACTCGTTGAACAATTTTTTCCAAACGATTTTTTTTTTTAATACAAATTAATCCGGAGCACCATGTTCGACGAAAATGAAAAATTTTCTATTGCTTGTGCCATTAAAAAAAAAAAAAAAAAAAAAAAAAAAAAAATTAAAAAAGAACAAGGCAACTCACCGAGTACAATTATATAATAGAAACGTACATATCGAGCTAAATTACTTGCTAAATGGATGGAAAACAATTTTTTTTTTTTTATATTTACACTGTGACACGCGTTCAATGCGAATCTGTCGCGGACGATTATTCGATCTCTTCCGGTTCTCTTTTCCCTGTTTTCCCTCCCGATTTACGTAAAACTATATTGAGCCTTCTTAATTGTACTTCTTAATTATACACACTGGTTGGTGGAAAGTTTTTTTTTTTTTTTTAAGTACCTAACGCGATTTGTCTCGCCACAGATTTTTTTTTTTTTTCTTTTTTTCAACCCGATGAAATTAAATCGTTTCAGGAATTGACAGGTTTAAAAAAAAAATATTGTTATTAATATGTTTTTTTTTTTAACGTGACACAGAAATATTTTAACGTGTATATCGTGAAATCGCGAATTATTCGTTAAATTTCATTCGTGGATTTTGATTTTTCCGTTTTGGGAAAGTTTAATGAGGCGTTTTATTTATTTTATTTTTTTTTTTTTTTCAATTTATCCAAAAAGATCGGTTTTTGATGTGATTTTCTTGATTGCCGGTAATATTCTAATTGCCGTGTACTGACCATAGCCAAGCGGTATTCTGAGCTCGGCACTTTCCCTCCTCTCGGCGTTACCATTGATTTTCTCGTTTTGCTGATTCAATATTCGTAGTGTACTTATCAGAAAAAGAACGAACATCGTTGCGCTCGTTATCGCGAGAATGCAGATCGTCACTGTCTGCATTACCGGTGCAACGTGAAGCAATAATTTTATTAGGTGCAACAAGTCATTTGGCATACCAGGAATGTACTGAAATAATAATAACAATAATAATAATAATAATAATAATAATAAATCTTCTTTCATTATTCTGTCATAAATTTCGTAAATTAAAAAAATAATAATAATACGAACATATTTTCTGATAATTAATGACTGTCAGATTAATTGATTGTTCATAATAATTTTTTGTAAAATTCATTGAAACAGATTTATAGGCTGGCTTTATCAATGGGGGATATACAAATAGTGTCGAAAATTAATTTGATTCAAAATTTAACGAAATTAATTTTTGAACTCGACGAATCAATTATCTCGATAGTAACGAATTTGCAAAATTTTAAATTAATCTGAAATAATGTTATTCATATTATTTCGTTATAATTAAATGATTTTAATTATAATTTGTTTGTACAATTAAATTACAAATAAATTATTAATTTCAATTGTCATTTCATTATTCAATTATTCATTTTGATTATAATTCAAATGTTTCATTAAATTATAATTTACTCATTTGATGCGATAAAAAATTTAATTTCAATTATTTCGTGATAATTAAAAAATAAAAAATGAAAAAAAAAAAGAAATAAATAAAAATGTTACGTACCAAGTCAGTCCAGAAGAGCGGTACGGTTATATCGTTGAAGGCTTTTATTTTCGAATTGTAAGACGTGTGAGCCATCACGAGATTCGTCTGTAGTCGCGAATTTACGTGAATCGGTACTCCGATATCCTGAAGAATGAAATTTAAATCGTAATACTTCGACCTTGATTCTTTTTTTCCCCTTCTCTTTATCTTAAATGGCAAAAAAATTCTGTCGAATCGTTTGTAAAAAAAAAAAAGAAAAAAAATCATCAAACTCACCGGTTGTAGAATAATGTTCGTTCGATGTTTTTCCTCGATCGGATGAAGACCCTCGACGTCCTCGAGCAAGCTCGGATCAGCATCGAGAAAATGCGGTAAAGATACCGCAGCTGGTATATCTGTAGAAAAAAAAAAAAAACAATAAAATTAAAGGATTTAATTTAATGAAAAAAAAAACAATTATTCAAATATTTTTCCATTCGCTTTAGAAATCATTCGGGCCTCACGTGCCGATGGAATTAATTATTATGGACTTTTCTTTCATCAATTCTGGATGAAAAAAAATTTTGCCACTTCGATCGATACTTCAAGATCGATTCACAGAAAAATTGTAAAGTTTTCTTTGAACGATCTTTGCTTCTTTTTTTTTTTTAATTTGCCTTAAAAATCGACTTTATAAAATCGATAAAATGATACCAACTTGTAATCCTGATATTCCTGATGGTAACAAGAAAATTTGAAAACAATTTAAACAAAATTAGCTCGAATGGCACACGTAAAACTGGGCAAATTACAAAAAAAAAAAAAATTATATCTCGGCAGACATAATTAGGAATGTGCTTTTATACACAGGGTGATTTATTTTTAAAAAAATATGCTCAAATATATCGAAAACTAAGCATTAAATTGAAAAATGTTTCGGGCAAAAGTTGTTGTATATGAAAGGGCACATCGAATGAGCTTCACAGTTCTTAGGTCCGGGGCCTCTGCTGGGCCCATTGAGGCCCAACTTTTGTTTTTCAAATGGAACCTCCTATTTTTAATTTCATTTTCTTCATTCCTCATTGACAAGTAAGTTTTACTCCCAGTCATTTTTTTTTGTTTTCGTCTATACGAACAGGCCCAAAACGTTATTCGAAATTTTCTCGTGAAAAGAGTGTGGTACTCTGTGCGTTAATCTTTGCGAAGAATTTAAAAATTAAAACGAGTTCTGCGACGAACAGAATTGTTCAACATTAAAAAGTGTTCAAGCGCTTGTTTGCATTGTTTCTTAAGCAAAACAAAAAGTCGTTCACAAAATTTGTCTTAAAAGCAAAATGCTTAAAAAACAATGCAGCTTTTCAATGTTGAAAAATTCTGTTAATCGTGAAACTCGTTTTTATTTTTTAATTCTTCGCAAAGATTCACGTATACAGTGCCACTCTTTTTACGAGAAAACTTCGAATAACGTTTTGGGCCTGTTCGAAGAGGAAAACCAAAAAAAAAAAAACGACTCGGAGTAAAACTTACTCATTTTTCAATGAGAAATAAGAAAATTCAATAAAACGTATAGGAGGTTCCATTTGAAAAACAAAAGTTTTGCCTCAATGGGCCCAGCAGAGACCCCGGACTAAAAAACTGGGAAACTCATCCGATGTCCCCCACTTCATATGCAACAACTTTTGCCCGAAATATTTTTCAATTTAATCCTTAGTTTTCGATATATTTGAGCATATTTTCTGAAGTGAGACACTCTGTAATATCCGAGGTATTAATCGCATCGCTTATTATGATTGAAATTATTCGTTTGACCGGTGAGAGACGATTGCAGTGCATTTTTAATTATTTATCGCTCCATTAGCTTGCTCGAATGCTCGTAAATATTTATCAGATGCTATCATCAGTTACGAATATATATATATATATGTATGTATGTGTGTGTGCATGTTGTGTGTAATAACCATATTAGAGAATATCGTAATTCAACGACGAGTTTCGTTGTCTGGTCGTCGTGCATATCTCGTATAAGTGCAGAATTTTTCCAATGCACATCACGAGTCTCGGGAGTTTTCGTGTTTTTTTTTTTTTTTTTCAACTTCTAAGGATGAATAAAATCCAACGATTTAATGTAATTGTACGGTTGGCCAGACGTTTCAACCGGAAATAACGAATAGTTTATGCGACAATTTTGAATAATCATTATTTTTTTTTTTTCTTTTTTATTTTTTCCACATCGTCTCGCGATCTTGAACTCAATTTTCCATTATCTGTCTTACGAATATTCTGAAATTGCTCGACGATGATGAGTAGTATATAGTGCGTTTGGTACATATCGTTAACGATCTTGCTGACTTTTGATATGCAGAATTATTGGAATAATAGAAATTGCAACGGTCCCGCAGTTTCAGTCACGTGCATACATGCAGATATCTCATTTCCTGCATGTTTTTTTTTTTTAGACACGTAAATTATATCGTTGCATATATTTTGTTTCGACGATATATCATGACGAAATACTCTCAGTTTATTATCCCTGTCTGTTTCTTCTTTTTCTTCTTATTCTTCTTTTTATTTTTTTTTTCGTATCTCAGGAAATTTATCGCGTATGTTCGTCTAAAGTTATTATATATTAGCTGTGTGTCCTGCTTAAAAATAAAAAAAATTACGAATGCATACGACGAGGATGACACGTGTGTGACATTTCACGAGAACTCGTGGTTAAAAGCCAAGGATCTCACGTGTGAACGTGCGTGAACAATTATTATCACGAAAGATTTTCAACCGCGATCGATCTACTAATAATTACGAGCAACCTTTCATCCACGTTGTTTCTTTCGATCTCGTAGATCATATTTTTTTAAAATTAATGACTTTTTCATGCCTGTGCAATAATTATTATCGTAACTGCAATAAATTTTGTTTCAATAAATAAGAAAAAAATCGATTTTTCTACGAAACAAATCAATAACAATTTTTTAAATCATTTTTTGTTTTTTTTCCAAAAAATTAAATTGCCTCGATGCTGGTGATTAACAACTTTATTGAAAAGCGAATATAAATAAAAAAAAAATTTATAAAGTTTTTTTTTTCATTTTTTTTATGATACCAAAGAACTTTTTGATTTTATAATAATAATTTACCGGTTCATCGTATGGCACGTTAAACGTCTGTTGAAATTCTTAAAATTTTAACGAGAGCTGTACTAAAAAATGACAAATCATGTGAGAGATTGAGGTTTTCTTTTTAAATTAAAATTACTATATAAAATTGATATGGTTTCAAAATAAAAAGTAACGAAATACTCACTGTAGTAGCATGGCGTAAGATCGGACAGTCCGCGTTTCAGGCACTTTTCCATTTTTCGACAGTAACACTCGTTCTCGGGATTCATGTCCGGTGGATCGAGAAAATCATCGGTGAGGGAATATTTCCAACCGACAAGCCCGATATCCGTTTCAACCTCGCCTTTGTACTCAATTGGAAATGCCCGACAGAATGCTTTTCTGAATACGCGAAATATCGCATTTTTGTCCAAATGCATGGGGAAAAGAGTACCCTCGGTGGCACCTTGAATCCTGTTGCAGATTGTATTGCTGCAATAACCGAAACGAGAATAAAAGGCATCGCCGATGCAATGAAATGAAAATTCGATCGAACATTCGAACGAAGTGCTCGACGATAAAATATGCAATTTTATAAAATCATGCACTGTCCTTGCACTGATGCTGATAAATTTTCACAATAATTATCGAGGAAAAAAATTATTTATCTAAATGAAATAAAATTCATGAAAAAAAAAAAAAAACGATGAAAATTCATTTTCTCACTGTGATGAATTTATTTATGTTTTTTTTTTTACTGATAATAGCTACACAGATCCATTTTTTCGTGTGATAAAATGCAGTTTCTTAATGGCAAAAAAAATATTCATATAAATATTTATTTATAAAAATATTTATATATGAAGAGGTCTCAAAAAAAAGTTTTGATTATTCATGCTTCCACCCCTCAAAACTTGAGTTTTGATGGAAAAAAACATCCTCGCAAAGCCGCCGATCATTGGACGTTTCTAATTATAACAGCCAATTAACGTATATGACGAAATTTTTGGAAGGAAAAATTTGAGACCATGGAGATTGTATTTGAAATAAAAAGAATCTTCAATGATTTTGAAGTTGTAAGCGATATTGCTGAACGAAAAGTAGCTTTGTGCGCGGAATTTAATTCATTATTAACTAAGGATAGAGTTCAAGTGCAATATATATATATGTCGGAGAATGGCCAGATATCACACGTGAACTTGGTATCTTGCGTATGGAACGCATATTGAACCTTCTTTTTATTTAACAATAATAAATTAATAAACTCCGAACTTCGATTTACAAAATTAGAGGAGGTTCGATATTCATTTTGACAGCGCGACGTCACTTCGATTTGAGATTCTCTCGTTGACTGACTTCCGCTTCTTCTTTATTTTCTTATTACCAACTCTTCCAAAATAATCGAAGGAAGCAACGACTACTCCGTTCTTCTATTCCTCGACATATATATATATATAAAGTCGCTGATTTCCACCGAAAGACGTATGCAACGTGTAAAAAAGCGCCGTTGGTATCAATCATTACCGAAAATAAATAAATAAATGACATTTTGCGTTTTTTTTTGCATAAAGTCATAGCGGAAAAATTGTTAAAGGTGAATAAATTTGCTCATATACTATCTTTCCCGAGACTAATGATTTCATATTTCAGCAAGATAATAAAGAACCATGGAGTACATATTTGAGTCGGGAAAAAGAATTATCACGAAAAAAAAATGTCACCAGATACGAATTGCTTATGACAATTTATAAAGAATTTTTGATCGCAAAATTATTGTTATGAATAAAATCGATCTAAATTTTTATTTAGAACACGATGGTGTCAGGAAAAAATGTTCAATTTAAAATTGTTTATAATTTTTTTATAAAAAAATTGGAAATTAGGAATAAACAAAATTTTATTTAATGAAATTCTTTTTTCTTAATTCGAAACATAATCCTCACGATCTCAAATTTTCCCTTCCAAAAAGTTCGTCATAGACGTTAATTGGTTGTTATAATTAGAAACGTCCAATGAGCCGTGGCTTTCACTTAAGCTACAGAGCTCCCTCTTCGCGAGCATGTTTTTTTTTCTATCAAAATTCAAGTTTTGAGGGGTGGGAGCATAAAAAATCAAAATTTTTTTTTTAAACACCCTAATATATATATATAATATATTTTCTCAGTAATATATATATTATATATACAAGATTGGGAAAGGAAACTCACTCAGGATTCGTCTGATTGTCCTCCACGTCTTTGTAACCCCAGTGAGCAAGACCCGGACTCCTGTTGTACCTCTGTATACTCAAGTATCTGCCATTCTCATCGGTCATGTTTTCATTCATTTCAATATTCATGGTGATCACGTTATCCCCCTCGTCGTACATCTATACACAAGTATAACGAATAAAAATGTTCATGAACCAGTATAAAAAAATATATACATATATATTTTACGTTCGAAATGTAAGATTGATTTATTTAAATAAATATATATTCTCGAACATTTTGGTTACTCAAAATTTGCGAAATTTTTTTTTTCTACTTTTAAATACTTCGAGGGCAATCTGCAAAAAACCTCACTGCAGCTATACATGCCAATTTTCAATTTGATAGATTATTCGTTATTGGAATATTCGTTGGAAGAAAAATCAAGAATCGACACTTTTGTATATCATAGCTATATATAAGTTTGTCGAAATATCTGCAATTTTTGTAAGGCTATAAAAGTATAGCAATTGAAATGAAGGAACGAAAAGGGTACTATCGACCAATGTCGATCGTGTTCGGTCGAAATACCAGGGCTTTATATATATATGTGTGTGTGTGTGTGTATGAAGGGGGTAGTCTCACATCTCAATGTATTTTTTTGATCATTTTTTTTTCATAGTAACATTTATTTAATAATTTTAAAATTTCTACACACAAACGAGAAAGTTACAAAGTAATACAAAAAATTAATTTGTTCGTTTTTTATCGTAAATCTCGCTGGTATGGTCGCCTGAATAAGTTACCCCTATTTAAATCTGGCCGACACGATATCTCAACTTTAAAGCATCCGAAAAAAGACAAAAAGATTATTAAAAAGTACACTTGTCGCTATCTCCTGAAGCAGAATCATGCAAATTCGATAAAAAAAAAAAACAAAATGGCAGACCTTCGAAATTTTCAACCTCTTTTTTTCAACTGAAATTGTCGGCCATTTTTTTTAAATCGAATTTGCATAATTCTGCTTCAGGAGCCAGCGACAAGTGTACTTTTTGATAATCACATTGTTTGTTTTTTTTTAGATGCTTTAAAGTTGAGATATAGTGTCAGCCAGATTTAATTAACCGGGGTAACTTCAGGCGGCCATACCAGCGAGATTTATCATAAAAAACGAACAAATTTTTGTTCTGTATTATTTTATAACTTCCTCTTTTACGTGTAAAAAATTTGAAATTATTAAATAAATTTTACTGAGAAAAAAACTGATTAAAAAAATACATTGAGATGTGAGACTACCCCCTTAATTCCCGTAATCTGGGACAATTTCTTCAATGTCCATTAACTATTATCTATATGTATATTGTTAATCGTTGTTCGCGTTTCAATACGTTTGCAATTATAATTACGCAATGTGCGCGCGCTTTCGTGTTTTGGTTCAACTCCCATGGCAATAAAATCGAATTTATTGCACATTTTTTCTTTTTTTTCTTTTTTTACTTCGTTCAAGAAAGGCCTACTTATGCGTAAATGTATTTCAACACTCTCTGTACCAGCGCGTGTTGACAGTCATCAATCCATAATAAGGTGCGAGCACGTTTCAGACAAACCCTCCAGGGCTTGTTTTATTCCGATACGGCTTTATATATTTATATTAACGAGGTATAGATTTAATATCGATTTGAAAAATAAACGCTCATGTCATAGTGCGAACGAGAAAAAGGTACTCGCGCGTTGCAATTGACAATTGAGACTGCAAGAGCCTCATTTATATGACTGCACAATGTCGATCGAATCGACTACGTTACATGAATCATTAAAATATTTCAGTAGTCATATTTGCAATAGCGCGCGGATTTAGTTTAAATACCAATACTTTTATCCGTGCTTTATCTGTGCTTCTACGTACGAAGGCTCATGAAGATTGAAAAAAAAAAAAATTAATCACGTTTTGGTTCAATTCGCGCGATCGCTGACAAGTTTAAACAAAAAACAAGAAATGTAATTTTGAAAAAGTACATTTTCGCGTTATATTGACAACGGTAAAAGTTTATTTCAATCGTGTATCCTTGATCCACTGACGGCTTAAGAGAATTTGTTTGTCAAAATATCGTTGGAAAATATTTTTGAATAATTGTACTTGAGAAAACTTTGAGACAATGTGGAAACACTGACGAAATTTTCCCAACCATGAAAAATGTCGTTGTTATTAATTATCGTCTACAAAAAAAAAACTATTTAAAGACAGCGTTTGCCTAAATTGATTTAAATTGATTGAAATTGAAATTAGAATCCATACCAGAAGTGGAACGACAATATCGAAGATATGGGCATAAAATGTCAGCATAAAATTATTTATTTATATATACATATAAACGAAACAGTGAGGGGTCTTTGATCGATCGATCACTCGAAGTATTGATTATCGATTAATCAAAATGTCACCACGAGACACACACACATCTTGCACAATCGAGAGCGTTTCTATATGCAAAAGTCGATCGTCAAACTGCCGATGTACCACCTTTCATAGCAAAGTGCACAAGAGTTAGTGTGCGACTCGTTTCAATATAATCGAGCACGTTGATTGGCTCCATGGGGAAGGAATATTTTGAATTTTTTAAAATTAATTTCCATGAAAAATAAAGAGTCGAAAAAAGAAAACGTGCAGTACGAATCTCGTTAAATCTAGTTGTAATCAGAGGTGTATCGATGCCTGCACGCGTAAATAGTGAAAGGATTTTGACCCGCAGGGGGATTCAACTCTATTGCGAAAATTCGCTATACATAGAGAGGATAAGAAGAGGGAGAAGTTCGCGCAAGATTATTTCGCAATATATACGCGTGTATGTTAAAACGTATGTGTGAGCTCGAAATATTGAATACGCGGTATCAAAAACGAACGAATCAAGCTTCGATTATACCCCGAGTTTATGGATTAATTATCGAGAAAATGAATTTTTCTGTACAGATATACTCCCGTGTAAAAGCAATAGAGTCTTGGAGACTTCTCTCGATATGTCGGTAGAGTAGAAAATGTACTTGTCTCGAGCCGCTACCGTGACTCTTGATACTAATTGTAATTTTCCTGAGACTATTTTATCAACGCCCAAACGATTGAATCCTCAAATTGAAGCGCGGATCAATGACCCACGGGTAGTCTCATGTTTATCTCGAAAAAACATCGATAGGAGCAAAAAAAATAATAATTTTCTTTCATTTTTTTTACTTATTCGATTATCAGCGTCGTAAAAACAATTAATTATAAAAAAATTCAATGATTCTTTTAATTAAAAAAAAAGATGCGTGCAAATTCGAAACTTGCACATTGCTTCCTCATTATTTTATTTCGAGGAGCTCGGGGTGTTCAGTTTTGGCTTTCTCACGGAGCAGGAAGCTTTGCGGTCGAGATAGAAATAATGAGAAAGAAAATGTGCAAGTTTTTAATTTGCAAGCTTTTTTTTTCCGTATACAATTTCGCTAATTCAAAATTTTCACGGGTTTTCGAAAGTAATTTCATTTCTTTAAAATACAAAACTACGGGAAAGTTCGGAAAACTACGAAAGCTCGAGCAATCATATCATTTTTCCCCATAAAGATTGAAGATAATAAAAAAACCTTCAATTTACAAAAGTTTGAGCGAAATTTTATGAAACCCGAATCCCTTAAGCCAATTCTTGCCAAATTCAAAATCGAACATCCTTGTTCCCATTAGCGTATTTATATGAAATGTTTTGTCTGAATAATCTCAAATTTACGAACGTCAGTGCGATCGCAGAGATTTTTCCAAAAATTTCAAAATTTCATCAAGTCCCCGATAACCCTTCAAGCGATTTTTGCCAAATTCAATATCGAATATCCTTGTCTAACAGAGCGTATTCATTATAAAAAAACAAATCTTAGCTCAATACGAAAGTTAGATCTAGCGCAGACATTTTTTGGAAAAAAAATTTTTAAAAAATGTAAAATTGGACAGCCGTTATAAAATTTTTCAAAAAATTTATCATAGAGGAAATTCCATGTTCTAGTTGTGTGCAAAGCTTCAGTACGGTAGCTCAAAGCGGTTCAAGAGATATTGCAGTTTCAACTTTTTGAAGGTACTCGCGCTTATTCGCTGTTGCGTTACATAAAAATTTGGAGAAAAAAAACTGGAAAAAAGTGTCTACAAGCCCTCAAATGTGTCGAAAGTTCTAAAAAGAAATTGCCGACAGGGTGCGAAGATTCGCCATTTATTTTTATCGAGTGTTAAATGAGTTTTGCCTGTTAATTCGTATTTTACGTCCAATTTGTCATTATTCCGAATTTTTAATTATTTGTGATCCTAGCGAGTCAAACGTAATTTTATACAAGAGGTAATCAAGCGATTTATTCAAATTCACTCAATCAAAATATAAATAAATAAACAAACGTGTGACGAAAAATGTTTTTTTTTCCAAAATTACAATTGACTCGAACGTATTTTCGAAATTTGATGAAAATAAATATTTTTGTATTAAATTTGCGAGATGAGGAAGAAGAGAAAAGAAAATGAAAATTCGTCGGGACTTACCCTATCGAGAAGACCGAATTTTCGGAAATTAATGAAATTCGGCACGATACCACTAGCGAGACGAACCAACGGATCTTCGTAGCCCCAGAGATAATCGTACACCGTTATGTTCAGTATGGGTTTGCTGTTGAGAAAATTAGCCAGTTGCGTGAGTGGATAATTGACGAAAAAACCGGCATTGTGAACCGCCGAATAAATTCCCTGCGAAACAAAAAAAAAAAAAAACGAAGAAAAAAGTAAACGAATTGTTACTATAAATTTTTTTTTTTAATTTTACAATTCGATCATTTAAATCGTCATTACGATCGGGCAATTCGTATATACATAACACCTGTTGAGTAAGAGAAAGTAATTCTATATATCTCTTGATATATAGAATTACTTTACGATATATTATAAATATATGGTCTTGAGGAGAGGAAACAAAAAATTCTTTCGATCATTCATCGAGACAAAAGTAATTTTTCCATTGCAAAACTCGAATGTTCCGCGAGGATAAAAAAATCCCTTCATATGCGAATTGCCTTGATGCTAAATGGCTATTGGATAAAAGAAGGGTGTAAAACATCTCCGATTATTGAATAATGTTCATGCGCTGCTGTTCATTTATTTAATTTTTTTTTTCGTATTTTCTTGATCGAGATGCTCGAGAGGAAACAATTTTTGGTATTCATCAAACTTTGGCTAACGATTTCTATCGATACTTTTTTATAATAATGTTTTTTTTTTTATTTTTACGATTGAAGTTTTTCTGAAAGACTTGACGACTTCGCTTGTTTGCAGGGAACCATGAGGGAAATACCCGATCAATTTTGAAACTCGAGTGGTATTCGCGGGGGATCATTTTTCCATCCGAATTTCGGCCAATAGAATTGCACCATGAGACAAAATGTACAGTTAAAAATTCAAAATTTAAAAGTTACAGAATTATAATTTAATTCATATTCAAAAAGTCCCCCAAATCTGCTCATTTTTTATCATAATTTTTCAATTGACACAATGGAATTCAATCTGTCAGATTCGATGGAGGGTTAACTGGATTGGAAAATCTTTTATTTTTTATGCACAGGCAGCATGAAAAATTACCAGTGAAATTATCAAAAATTATTAGTTATCGTGTAGGCTATGCAAAATAACGTCAAATGTTGCAATTCTATTGGCAATAAATTGGTATGGGAAAAATAATCAATTAAATTTACTACAAGAACATATCTGAAGATATGATTTTTGTGTGCTTTACGTAGAATTTGCCAAGAGTTAGGTCTCCTTTAAGCCTCCCTTGACGCTTATTAAATGGACCCCATAAAAAAAAAGAGTAAGATTTTTGTATTTCGTCCATTTATTTCATCGGATTCCACGTGTTCTCTGGTATAATTTTGCGATTTGATTGTGCAACGATTTGACGGTATAGCTTTAATCTTAAATAAGTGGTTATATAGACATTGAACGAGCGTCACGTTTCACAGTTGACGCGTGCAGGACAAGAATGTCAATCGGATAATATGATCTCTAGCGATTTTTTCTTTGACATATGACATTAGTAAAAACTGTCTCGCATAGCGAGCGTAATCCTCATTATTGCTCGTATCTCTCATTAGCATGATCTCCGGCGAATACCAAAGCCTAATTATACATATGGGACATTCCACGTCAACTCAGCCACCCCGTTTTTTTTATTGTCTCGAAAAAATTATTCAGTATGGGCATTTCAAAGGACAATATATCCATGACATTTTACCAAAACTTCATCCCCCCACTATTGTTGGTTCTCGAGATAATGATTAATGAAGTCTCAATTTTGTAAAAATCATAACATCGTAACTACTGATCGAATTTAAACGATAAAAAAAAAGAATCTTTTTTATTTTTTTTGCTCTTTTCGAAAAAAAATATGGCATCATCGGATAAAAGCTCATTAGACATTTTTTGGAGTAAATTAACAAAAAACAATTTTTCCCTCTTCACTGATGTCTTGTTCCATTTTGAAAAAATCCTGCGGAGTTGTGTATTGCCTCCCTCTATCAGAAAAAAAAATACTGAGTAGAATTCCGATTGGCCCTTTCGTGGAAAAAAAAATAAAATCGAAAAATTTCCCCGAAAACTGTCTAATCAACTTTTCTCCAATGACGGCATATTTTTTTTCAAAAAGGGCAAACAAAATCAAAAAGATTCGTTTTTTAATCGTTAAAATCCGATCAGCCGTTACGAAGTTATGATTTTTACAAAATTGAGAATTTATTAATCATTATATCGAAAACCAACAATAGTGAGGGGGGGGGGGGGGGGATGAAATTTTGGTAAAATGTCATGGATATATTGTACTTTGAAATGCTTATACTGAATAATTTTTTCGAGACAAAAAAAACGGGGTGGCTGATGAGTTAACGTGGAATACGACACGTCAACGCAGCCACGTCAACTCAGCCACCCCGTTTTTTTTTTTTTTGGTCTCGAAAAAATTATTCAGTATGGGCATTTCAAAGTACAATATATCCATGAAATTTTACCAAAATTTCGTCCCCCCACTATTGTTGGTTCTCGAGATAATGATTAATAAATTCTTAACTTTGTGAAAATCATAACTTCGTAACGGCTGATCGGATTTTAACGATTAAAAAACGAATCTTTTTTATTTTTTTTCCCCTTTTTGAAAAAAAATATGCCGTCATTGGAGAAAAGTTTATTAGACAGTTTTCGGGGAAATTTTTCGATTTTATTTTTTTTTCCACGAAAGGGCCAATCGGAATTCTACTCAGTATTTTTTTTTCTGATAGAGGGAGGCAATACACAACTCCGCAGGATTTTTTTAAAATGGAACAAGGCATCAGTGACGAGGAAAAAATTGTTTTTCGTTAATTTACCCCGAAAACTGTCTAATGAGCTTTTATCCGATGATGACATATTTTTTTTCGAAAAGGGCAAAAAAAATATAAAAGATTCTTTTTTTAATCGTTTAAATCCGATCAGTAGTTACGAAGTTATGATTTTTACAAAATTGAGACTTCATTAATCATTATCTCGAGAACCAACAATAGTGGGGGGATAAAATTTTGGTAAAATGTCATGGATATATTGTCCTTTGAAATGCCCATACTGAATAATTTTTTCGAGACAATAAAAAAAACGGGGTGGCTGAGTTGACGTGGAATGCGACATATATAGATATACATACAAGCTCATCGTTATATTCGCTCTGCTATACTCGTACATACTCTCGGCGCACCGGTGAACTTATTAAATCGCGTTTACCAAAGACAAACAAGTTGTTTTTTTTTTTATTTTGTATTTTTTTTCCCCGCAATTCCTTTTCAATGACACAACGAGAAAAGTTCATCGCAACCCCTACACACGCAACTCTCGATCGCGTAATTTTCGATTTTTTTTTTTTCTTTCTTTCACTGCTATTTCCGGAATCCTTTTTTTTCCGTTCGCGCATGAGTCGTCAGTCCTAGGTTTTTTCTTTTTCGAAGAGGAATTTGTTTTCGTTATTCAAGCCACTATCGAGTAGCTGTTTTTTTTTTTTGCAAAATTCCATTCCGTAGGTTTAATCGTAAGATAAATAATAGAGGGAATAACGAAAAAAAAAAAGTATTTAACAAATCGATTCTCGGCTTTGTGTGAAATGAATTTTCTCTTTATCGTGGAATAGTTTTGTTTCATTATTAACAATTAATATCCTTCGGGAAAATGTAATTTTATGATGGTTCGAAAAAATGCGATCTCGCGAAAATCGGTGGGTGATCGTTGGGATCTATGGTGTACTGAAAATTCGAGAGACTCTTTTCAAACGAATAAAAGCCAATTCTTTTGGTTAACTCGAAAAAAATGAAATTTCATCAATAGCGTGCACCGAATGAAATTAAATTTTTCATGATTTTTATCTCTTTATCGGATGCAGTACATCGAAATGTAAAGTAATCAATAAGATTGAAGATGGTCGTTAGGATCGTACGTTGGCTGAATTGACACGTGGAGTGTCCCATACGTCCATATCATCTCCATACGATACATGTGTCAGTTTTTTTTTTTTTTCGCGGGGTCATCCGTCGAGTCAATCATCAATTACGTATTTCTGTAATTGGTTCAATCGATCGCAACACGCTTGATTTGCAAATGACGCGGCGGGGGGGGATTATTATTTTATCGAAGATTATCATAATTTTTTCTCTTCATTATTCATTAAGAAAAATAATGAGAAACGACAAATTGAATTAAATGATTGAGAACAAAAAAACATCGAAGATTGTCACAACTTTTTATCTTCATTAAGAAAAATAATGAGAAACGACAAATTTAATTGAATGATTGAGAAGAAAAAAAAACACACACAGGACAAAAACTTTTTAAAATAATAATAAATTCGACAGCATATATTTTATTCTAATGTGAAAGAAAATTTTACACCGAATAACAAAAAATTTCGTTCGTTCTCCATGAATTTTCGTTCGCTCGAGCATGAATCAAAATATTTTCCGTCAATGCGAAGCTCTGGCATGCATTTTACGGTCTGAGCAAAACTCTCGGGCGGATGTCGATTTACCTGCGTCACGTGTCGCATCGACACTACGGGGTGGAGCCCGAGACCCCGCGATAGATAATAATGTAACGCGCATGTTTGAAAGAAAAAAAAAATAATTAGAAAAAAAAACTTTTACCTATCGGTATGAGTGTATGGGAGGAGTCCATATTTATGACTGATGGAAGTCGCATGAGCCGGGATTTGAATGTATATAAATATATTTTTATAACGTATCCGCAGGCGATTATTGAACGGAGAGGATGCAAAAAAGTAAATGACAAGCAAGAATGTTTGACGTGCGTGAAATATCCAAACGGGAATTGAGTAGAGAGATTTAAAACAAAACAAAAAAAAAAAAATAATGCATATTTTGTACGATGCAAGTTTCATGTTACGTTCGGGTCATTGTAATTTTTTTTTTTCCTCAGGGCGAGAATAATTTGTTTTTTTTTACTCGTAAATCGAGGATCACGCAGCAGTTCTGGATTTTGTGTCACATTATTGTGATTTTAATTCGAATGATTAATGATTACTCTCTCTCCGTCGTTTATAAAAATTGATCATTACAATGATCGTTAATTATGATTCGTATCTTTCGGCATATCCGTATATTTTAATCAAGAAACACATCAATCAGGAGCCACAACGTCGTGTATTAAAATCAAAAGATTTAAATTTTTTTGCCATATATACTTTTGAATGTTATAGTCTTTTGCGCAAAGTATTGTATAATGCAGTCGTTTTTTCCTGTCCCTCCCGTGTATGATGACCGCGGGAAATATAATTGAAACAACGTAATTATCGCGATTGATACATTAAAATAATCGCATAAATCCGTTTTATACGCGATACATGTGCTGAGGCATGGTTCATCGATCATATGTATAATAACACTCGGTACAAAGATCGCGGTTTTTGTTTAGTTTGAATCGTTGTTTTTTTTTTTTTTCTTTTTGTTTTTCTCGTACTTACCAACATTGGAATATTTGGCACGCTCACGAGATCTTTCTCGGGATCACCGACCGACATATCTGGAACATAGGCGATCGTTCTCCTCGGAATGTACGAAACAGTGCCATTATCGTTCCAGGTCACGTTTACATTCTCCAAAAATTCCCTGTTGGATTTGAGAATTTTTAGCCCATGAAATCTCATTCGAGAAGAAAAATAGATTCTTTCGAAATATTGAGAAAGAGTTGAAAAATTTTTTCGACCATTTTCCAAAATTTAGATCCACACATGTATAGGTCAGATTCGATTTAAAAACCAAGTATGCGTGAATTAGATCTACAGTGCTCTTCCCTTAACTTTGAGCGCTCGGGGCTCGAGCCCAATGTTACGAAGGTGCTCCGCTCTTGCTTAGGAGGCGCAGAGTTCTCGATCGACAGGAGAGGGGGAAAAGAGACACGCTGAGTTTGCTAAGGTAATAACCTTAGAGTTTGCGACTGGTCTGACATAACCTCCCAAAATCTTGTCACGCATCAAAGTTTTATTTATATTTAATTCGAAAGAAAAAAAATGAACAAGAATTATGTGATACATTGGTAAAAATTTTTTTTTTCACGTAGCTAATCATCTAATTTTATGATAGATCTCTTCTTTTTTACAGCCTTTATATGCTCATCGCTGTATTATTATTATTAACGCATGACATTGCTGCGAAAATATTTTGATACAAACATATAAAAGCTACAGACTAGTTATGTATGTATAGCACTGAAATATAAGTACAGTCAAACCTCGGTCCCTGTTCCCTCAGTCCCTGTCCAGCTTCAGTCCCTGTCCGTTCCATAACTTTAGTCCCTGTCCGCCGTTCTAGTGCCGTATTGCAAAAAGATTTATAGAAAATTTCCATCGTGTTGTGATGCATTTGTGCTCGGGGGCATAAAATCAATGGATTCGGACCTGCAACTCTTTCGCGATTGGACGAGCGTCTTTCTCAACAGTCAGCTGTTATTTCATGGACAGAGACTGAAACCTTCGGTCCCGAGAGTGGACAGGGACTGGGGTTTCACTGTATTTCGATGACGTATACAAAACAACCTAAATGACGTAACATGACTATGGCCCACGCGCATGCGCGTTCAGCTTTGCCGGCTGGCGAGCGTGGGGTAAGTTATTTACCTCCAAATCAGGGGAAAAGAAAAGTTAAAGAGGGCAAGCTTAAGGGAGGAGCACTGTACGTGCATCTGGACGATTTTTTCCCAGCGGGTACACTTTTCAATTAAAAAAAAAGGAAATTTTACGAATTTCCAAATTCAGACTAAATTATTTACGAAAAAAAGCCTTTATTCACGATTTATCATTTATAATTACTGAAAAAATGATATGCCACTGTTTATTTATTTATTTATTATTAATAATCATTGTCTCGTATAATTGTTTCGGGCGATTTATTGCTTTTATAATCGTTGCGATTATATGAATCTGCGACTGGGCGTAGAGAAATAATTCGAGATACATAAATACCAAAAAAAAAGGAAAGAAAAAAAGAAAATGTACTCACTGATAAACGTAGGGACCGATTTCTTCAACTTTGAGTTTCTCATCGCCGTTCAAAAATTCTTCGGGATTCGTGATATTGAAGATGTAGACTTTGATGAAGATTTCAATCGGTGGCTTCTGCCATACGGTAAATGCCGTGGAATTTGGCCTCATTCGAAGATTCTATCGCAAAGGATATACGAACAGATCGTGATTTGTTCCCACGGATTGGCATTTATTTGAAATAAAAAAAATATATATTTGAAAGAAAAAAAAAATATCTATCGAAATAATTATGGAGATAAATGACGATGCTACGATCATCTATAATCGAATGAGTATTCATTCATTATATAATTCAAAGAAACGTTCTTTCGAAATATATTCTTAATTTTTCGAGCAACAGTTTTAATTGCTAATTTTTGTTTTTCACAATTATTAATCATAATAATTTCGAGTAGTTTTTCCACTCGAGCCCTTATTCCATCGTTTTTTTTTGCTTTGCGAATTCTATGATAAAAAAACAAAAATCTGGACACACGTGAATTTTATACAAAGCTTCGACGATATACTCACGTAATCGAACAGTAACTTGATGGGATTTATGACGTGAACTGCATAGGCCAGAGCGCTGCAGATTGTTCCCACCATAAACAGAATAATACATTCTGAAAGAAAGAAACAAAAATATTCAAATTATTGTCCAATTCCAAAAAATGATAATAATAATAGAAATAATATCACTTTATCGATCGAACCATAGCAGACGATCAAAAAAAATTTACGTACAACTTTTTTCTTTCAATATATGCAGAAAAATGATTTATTCGAATGAAAATTAAATTTCTTAATAAAGTTTATTCTCGCTGAATACGCGAAAAATCTTGAGAGCTCCTCGTCTTCCTCGATCCTGTTGAGACAATTCATCAATCAATGATAAGCTATATCGTGCACGTACGTCGCGCGATACGTCTACTCGCTTATTGAACATTTTTTTCCATGTAAAAAAGAAAATTCTACAGTCTCGAAAAAGTATATGCAACTTTCACGTACGCAGAGAGTTTTGCAAATTCACCGGAAAGCAAGAGATCCAAGAGAAACATTGAATTTCATTAAAAGACGGGAATAAAGACGATATAGAGTCAACAGAGAGTCAAGGAAAAAGAATTATATAATTGGGAGCATAAATGAAATTTTTTAATTTCAAAATCTGGTAGTTTAGGAAAAAATATTTAGTACGTATTTTTTATTTTTTTTTTATTTGAATCAAAATTGCCGTTAATATAACAAATTGAAAAATATAACATTATGACGTCACACATGTTACGCTATATCTATATATATAAAAATCCGTGAAATTAAATTGCCTATAACAGGTGCATCTGTCATTTTTAACGAAAAATAAAAAAAACGTCCTCATTATATTTACTTACTCTACATTATGCGCCCCAATGATTGAAAAAAAAATTTCATTCGTACTCCTAATTGAGATTTTTCCTATACCCCACCGCGTTATTTCCAATGAATTTCATTTTCCCACTTATTTTTCTTTTAATCTGAAAATTTATAACAGGAAAAATGTGAAGAAAAAGTAAAAAATAACGAATCACAGATACCCTTTGTCTGGATCATGCGCGTGTGCAATTTTTTGCAATTTCTATAATTTTTTCCCAAGCTATATTAGCTGGCACATGTATGTATGGACCATGTCATCCTAAATCAAACTATGTTTTTCTTATTTTTTTTTATTTCATATTGTTTTGCCCGAATTAATTCGAATCGTGCAGAGCGTGTCTCGAGAAGACAAGATTGATAATAAAAAGGTAAACAAATTAAAAATCTATATTGGTCATAAATATTTATTTGTCTTTTGCAGGTCAGAAATTTAAAAGGCAACTAATTAAAAACAGCTGGTCCCATTATTTCTTCGTTCATTTGACATCATGATCTATTTTGCGAAAAGAAAATTGAGCGATTAAAGAATTGAATTATAAAAAAATATATAATTTATTGCCAGACTGTTTAGTGTAGACAGATGTACATATAGTGTGTTCCTACTCTCAAAGCTCGATCAGAGAGTAATTAAATATCATTCCGCGTCTCAGAGGTATATGCTAATTGGCACTGCTAGTGTGTGTGTGTGTGTGTGTGTTTTTAAAATAATCTTCTAAATATTATTTCAATGCTGACTGTTCTACACGGGGATTATAGGTCATTGTGAAGGTAATTATATTCGATGATATTTCTAACGGCAGGCTGAAAGTCTAATATATATATACGGATTGGAAAAAAAAATAGTTGCACCAGGCAGAAGCGAACCAAAAAACATGGAATTTCCGTGAATAAAATTTTACTAGTATTATTTTTATAATTATATTTACGATCAGCAGTTTTTTTTTTTTCACTTGATTTAAAATCAGATTTTTATCTCGAGACACGTTAATCAACGGCTCGTGGAGGTAAATGAGTTTGGTTTTTTTTTTTGGAATCTTGATTAATAAAATTTGACTATTATTATTATTGTTATTCACGTTTGCATTCTGATTTTTTTCGATGGATTTAGAAATCAGCATTTTTATCTTGCTTGCCTCGAGTTGTTATTTAACACCTCGTGGACGAAGATTCGTCACATACGGATTGGGTTTTTTCTTCGTTTGTTAAATTCCAAATTGTTCTTGTCTCGCCAAGTTCCGGTATGCAGGTGAAAAAAAAAACACACCACTGTTATGAGTCATCGATTGCGTCTGGAATTTTGGGCAGTATTCATTGCAAGAGCTAAAACTTGAGCCAAAGAGTCGAGCTATATAGGGCATTGAAAACCGACGGGCAGTGAAAAGAAAAACAAAATATAGGATATTTGACATGAAATTTCATGATAATTTATCATGCCATCGAAAATCTCAATAATCTCAAAGCCGTTTTTAAGGGGTAACACCACTCTAGGATTTTGGAAAATTCGGTTTTTTTTTGGCTTAAACAATATTTTAGGGTCATAAAAACAATATCCAGTTGGTCCTATAGTAAAAAAAAAATTTTAATGGTTCAATTCTCGATTTTGCCACATAGTCTCGGAGCATCATCGGACAGCATGTGAAATGTATAAAAATAAAAACTCTAATAACTTTTTTCTTTTCCACCTAACTTCATAAAAATGTAACTGAGTCATGTTTCGATCACAATCGACCCGTACACCAATTTTTATCGAAATCTAAACGGTAAATCGTTATGCGATTTAGCATTATTAAGCATATTATTTTACTTAGAAAAAAACTATAGGCTCTTTTCGCATATCGTTTTGATAAATAAATAAATACAAAGAGTCTCGTATAAATTATATGGTATAACGAGGATAATACACTGTAAAAAATCAGGGGTGTCAATTTGGTGCGGTGTTAGTGGTTAAAATCTGTGGTGTTATCGGCAGCACCGTTCTGATATCATGGTTGACCTCGTACACTGTATATCGGTGTTAAGCGATTTTTCATCAAAATTTAACACTAAACCCAGTGTTTCACCACATCGCGCACAATTTTGTCATGAAAGTACACCGTTTATCTTCTGATACGACACCACTCTAATGTCGTGATTAGTTAAATCCGGTATAAATATATGCTTCGAAGGCGCAGTTGAACTCACCGACTGAGTGCTATTTCAATTAAAATTATAATTCATTTCGGCAAACAACTTTGGAGATATACAGACTTAAAGAATGAACCCGGAATATTTATTAACGGCATGTTAACGCCGTTCTGAGCGAATATCTCCCGAGTGGCGGTGTTAGCTGGAAACGAATTTGCGTTGCACTTGTTCGGTATTAATTTTTCACACATGACGGTGTTGCGCATATACTGAAATATACGACTTAATGTGTGAAATTTAATCGCCCAAAATAATCATACATAAATTCGTTTGGAGTCATAGGATACACCGAATGGTGTATGAGAACTTGTATACTAATATCATTTAAATACAAGAAACTCATAAGGAATCAATAGCGTAGTGGTAGAGTGTCGGTCGTTAGGTAGGTCGTTAGGTAGGTCTCAGGTAAAATCTCAGGTAGGCTCAAAATTAATTTCGACGGAAAAACGTCCGCGCTTCGAAGCCGGAAACACTCGTGAAAAAAAATAATTTCCAAATTTTTAATTTTTTTTTTTAATGGTTATTTAAGGGTCGAAAGTGCTGAATTCGTCGATTGGAGGATAGTGGGTTCAAATCCCGGTCAACGACTTATTTTTTTTTTTTTTTTTACAGGATTTTCAAAAATAATGGAACAACTGTTTTCAATTCATTCATCGATCATTCCTAATTGCTAATTTATAAATAATAAAAAATATTTATTATGTCAATTTGACCCGCGTTTTTCATTTGGCTTCATTGACACGATAAATGCGTACAAAAATAACGAACTTAAAGTGTGTTATTATAACACACTGTAAAGTGTTAGAATCCACTGTAGAATCCGTCCTGGTGTCAAATCGGATGAACCGCAGTCTGGTGTCAACTATCAATACTTAACACCGGACAATCAACACCAACAGGTCACACAGAGCGGGGTGGACCACTATAGAATTCGTGAGCGGTGTTGAATTAGTGTTGAATTTAACACCACATTTTTTACAGTGTATACGAATAGCTGATTATCGTCTACCCGAGAATTGCACAATTTATGCATGATGAAAAGTCGTTCGATAAAATTACAAAATAAAATTTTCTGCCATACCAAACGAAGGACATTAATATATAATTAAAGTTTTCTCGCTCGAACGTGTCGATGAGGTAGCGAGTCGCGAGCCATATGATATATATACATATATATTACCGTTATGTAAAGTATCGTGATCACTAGTCGTGTCTTATGTGTGCTAACAGTCCAAGTCCATTGACCGTCCATTGTCTCTAACTCGACAGACGCGAATGATAATCGAGATTGAGTTATTACCGTAACTATATATATATACATACGAGCAAGAGCAAGCAGCACGCACGAGCCTCGTAATCGTCATCGTATTTACACGTATAGCTATTTCTGATTCCTATCTTTCTCACACCTGCTGAACGTTTATCACTTATAAGACGAGATTCAATTATCTCTTGAACTGATTATGTCGCGATTTCCTTTTAATCCACGCTTTTCCTCCGGACTCATTTACATTGCCATTTGGACGGCATTGTTTAACTTGAATTAAAAAAAAAAAAGAAAAATCTTCAGGCCTCTTTGTTCACCCATTTTGGATTTATTAGCAATAAACGACACAATTGACGAGGGAAGAAACTTGCTTTTTTTTTTTTGGAAATTCAACTCTTGGGGTTTTCGTGATACGATCGTTTTTCGGCCACTTGAAAAAAAAAAGTCGTAGTCGTAAGTCTTTAATACGGATATGACGTGTCTGAGGAGGTTCGTAAGACATACACGCGAAAGCTATAAAAATGTCTACCATTGAGGTCCACGAACGACCATGCAATTTCCGCGAGATCACCCCCGACGTAGATCCATGCTCTATAATAAAGTCAAATAGAAAGAGAGAGTGTGAGTGATCGCATAATGGCCCGCCGCATGTATATTTATATATGTATACATGAATACGAGGGACATTGACGGTCACCAACCGGCGGAATCTACCGGTCGCTCGCCTTGACTCACATTACTCAACGAGTAAGAAAAAGTACTGTGACGGTCAGTCGGTCAGCCGTTCGTTCGCGCCTCCTCGAGGTGCTTTGCGCGGGACGCGAAATATGTTGTGGGATTTATATCCTCCTTCTCATGATCATTGAAACAATTATGCCGTGAAAGCGGTTTTGATCGTGTATGTATATCTTACCTCTCCCGTTTGATATACATCTATATTTTTGCAATGTTCACGAACCTGTTAGCGAAATTTCAAGTTTGACTGTCTTCCTTTGAACGAGGAAATGTAATCCTGTTAATCAGCTTTTTCGTATGCGAAGCTTTTGACAGAATCATCGAGTCCCATCACAAAATTTTCCGACGGATTTTCATCCGAAATGTTTAACCATTTCCCTGCGAGCCCTGCATTATAGTAAACTCTAACGGGGTCTGATACTTCACTTTTGAGCTAGATATTAAAGGAGGTCTCTACCTTGTTGGGCAAGATCGGCCCAAAACCGGAAATGAGGGCTCAGGAAGGATCATTTGTAGAAGAGGAAGGTGAGGCTCTTTGGTCCTGGCATGGCAGATTAAGTTTGGATATGAAACTTTTCATTTTATGCATACATAAACTTCAGTTAAACTTTAAACGCTTTTTTCTCGAAACTACACGTTTTTCAAGTTTACGGAAGTGCTCCATACCAACACGCACTCTCTAGACGAGCAATCGTCATGAAATTTGGTAGAAACGTCCACAACAAACATCTTCATCAGTTCAAGGAGAATTGGTCAACAATTTTGAAAAGTTTGATGGTTATAAATGAAAAAATTTGTACAAATTTTTATTACAAAACTAAAATTTGATTTCAATAGCTCATAATTTCTTTTACAATTGGTTTTTTATTCTTAATCCTAGTCCACCTCATACGCACTTTATGAAGTGAGAGTATGTTTGTTATTTTTGCTTCAGATCACCTGCCGAGGATTTAGGACTTCCATAAGCGAGAAATATCATCGCCGTCGACATACGTCGCTTTCCCCACTAGCTCCGCTGTTTTTTTTTCAACTTTAAAAAGTATTTTTGTATTCAATAGAGACCCCTCAAGTAAGTATACCGAATTTTAGCATTTATGTTTAATATTTTTCTCACGAATTATTTTTGAAAAACCGAGGATCTTAGGCCCCAACGAAGTATGAAACCTCCCTTGATCGATACCGATGAACGATTTGTCCGAAAATTGCGGCTCCTTTTTGTCTTTTACTTTTCCTTGGTGACTCTATAGAATTTAGCAAGATATCACATCTTCGTGACCGTGAACTTTTCCAATATAACGTCACGGGAATCGAAGAAAATGTACATTGAAAAAAAAAAAAATACTTTTACGAATAATTTCATTGATCTTGGAATAAAAATTATGAATATACTTTATTACTTTTTCGCTCATCGTTATCCTCGTTATGAGACTCATATCTTGTGCATTAAAGTAGTCGCTAATGCTTCGTAAAAATATAATTAGGCGAAATTATTATTAGTCGTATCAAACGCAAATGCGAAGAGGTAAAAGCTCCACTCTCGTCATAATGGTTTTTATATATTTATGTACAATCCTTTATCCGCGAAGGTCAGAACCTTGGCCCCTTCGCGCCAACCAATGTAGGTATTTTTCCATAATACAATTTGATCGCTGAAATAAATATTGCGAACCTGTCACGTAAAAGTATACGAATAAAGAGTTGTTTTCGTGTCCTCGTCTTTATCGATGATCGTAAAAATTGAAAAAAAAAAAAAACGAGACCTTCAATATTCACATGAATGTCTCGACGAGATTATCGTCGTAATTGCTCCATCAAAGTACATATTTATTTCGAAGGAGATTTAATTGTGCGAAAATATATACTTTTTTTTATCGCTTTTCATTTAAATATTTACATTTTTATCGAGGTGAGCTTGAAAAATTCTCGAATGAGTGAAATTTTCGATAAATTGTACAACCCCTTGATTAAAAAAAAAATGATATTATTTTTGTGAGATGTATTTTGATAAATTGTTTTTCAAGACAAAATTAAATGAGCAATAATATAGTGTTCGATTCTCATACGACTACCGCCGTGAATGACTGACTACCTTCGACTGAGTTCTCGAGTCCGAGGCAACGATATCGTTTCAATGTCGAGGAGATTTTACGATCGTCGATGCATATATACATTAGTGTGCTGCATGAGGGCTCTCTGTATTGCATAACGGGAATTTCCATTGAAGTCAGAAGTCCTCCAGATATTAAAATTGCATCGCGTCTCGTGAACTTTGGCGCAATTTATTTTTTCGCACAATAATTGGTAGAGAGAGAGAGAGAGAGAGAGAGAGAAAGAGAAAATCGTCGTAATTTATCACGGTAATTACATTATATTCCTAACAAATTTTCGTTTAATGAGCAATCAAGTTGAGCATTTTATTATTTGCCGTAGAAAAGCACTTGGTTTTTCGTATATATACTCCTGAGATTGAACAAGATGAACGTTTGAGTGAAAAAAAAAATTAGTCAAACGTTGATGTAAGAGTTTCGCATCAGATAATTTGTCACATGAATTATTGTTTTCAAATTGTAAATCAGCAATTCCATTTGGTGAAATTAAGATTTTTTTCTTTAATGGAATACACTTTTTTGACGCTCAAATATATGGAAATGGATCTCGATTCTCCGAAGAAGTATGGCTGTGGAAAAATAATGATTATTTTTGTTGATTAATTTTCTTATAGCCGTCGCACTGTTAATAATCTCATAATTATGGTTTTGTTGTCTCGATAGACTATATGGTCCAATCGTAAAACCGGTCATGCTCAAAATTGACTCAATTTTTCTATGAAAATTTGAGCTGAAAAATTGTTTATAAACATATGACGTCAATCACATCTCGTGAATTGCCGTTTGACTTGTTTTACAAAATAAATTCATCATCCACCTGAAGACATGAGATGACACTTATTCAAAGTAGAGTAAAAATCAATAGGAGGAAAAATATTTTTCTCGTATGTATCTATACACACGTAGATTCATTGGAAATTTTTTTTACGATGTCAAAGTGTCACAAAAACACTCGAGAACGATTGCGAAACTACTTCTGTGACGTAATCACGTATCTGAGAATACATCTTCCTCGTTGAGTATCAAAAATATTTTTCTTTGCCCATCGCTTTTGTCTCGTAAAGTCGAACCCGAAACCAATGACTTTTTATCCGGAAAAAACCTGTGACTGTATCCAGTGACGTCAAAGGTATGGCCAGAGTTAAGAAAAAAAAAAAAAAAAAAAAATCAAACTCGCGCAAGACATTTACTCCCTTTACCCCGACCTGGTGACACGAGAATTAGTCACTAATGAAGCTTAATAATGATCCTTGTTGAGAATACGACTGCGGTTAACCGCATAGACAGAGAAATGCAGTGCTATACTGATTGTTCAAAGCCGGTAAAATTTTTAATTCACAATGAAGAAACTATTCTTGGAAGAATCCTTACTCGTAGAAGCTTTGATTTTTTACGAAAAAAAAAAAATCACGAATTTTCCGGATATCAATTTGGAGAATGTTGCAGAATGTTGTGCAAATATGTGAAACGCTTGTAGAAAAAAAGATTCGGATCGATTTGGGTTGCGTAGATGGATAGACACGAAAAATCTGTAAGCCTCTCTCAACTCCAAGCAACCATTTAAGCAATCCAAGTATCAATTCGTTACGAGAATGTGGAATTTTTTTGGAAAAAATTACCGTCAAGATTATGCATGATTATGCTTCTTTTGCATAATCTCCAAGACGCTACTTACTCATATAGACGAGACTCCAAATGAACGAGTGTATAAAAAAAAAAAATTATGAGGAATCAAAATGTGGGATTTGCTAGGTTTTTTCTTCCGATTTTACGACTGTTTGACTAAAACGATGCATAACTACTGGCAAAAGGTGCCTCGATGGGTATAGCGAACGTAAACGATCTTGAACTGAAATAAAATTAGTGCGTCGATGCTGTGTATCGCAGCTGATCATAATTAAAATACAATGATCTCATAATATGTATTTTTAAAATAGGAATTGCGAGTTAAAATTTGGATTTTTAGCAGCCTTAAATTCGTCCAAACGAATAAAAAGTTATGCTCATCTTCGATAATTTCGTTTTCTTTAATCTAATTTACAAATCCAGACGGGATGAAAAAATGTTCTCGATAATATCGCTTTTACGGAATCTTGGAATATTTTTCGATACTTCTTTTTTTTTATAATATGTCATTGATTGACGCATATTAATCGCGTATTACAAGATCCAACTGGTTTGAGCGACGCGATGATTAAGTTTATCCCGCAGCCTCGTTAATGACCGAGACACCGATCGCGAGAGTCTCGAGGTGCAACGCGGTTGAAACGATCGCTTGAACTATCTTATACGCTATAATAATTCTTGCCATTATCTCGTGATCTCGTTCTTCTTAACTAGCGGTTACCTTCCGATCTTCGTTTATCGCGTAAATGCTGCATTTATACTAACCTCATTGGCATTTAATTATTGACAGATGATAAAAAATTAATGAAACACAAATGTTGGAAAGAAAGAAAAAGAATGAGACAGAAGTATGTCAATAATCAGTGTATATTTGACGTTCTCAGGAAATTACCAATCATTGTATTATATTCACGTTCATCCGCACGTAAAACGTGTTTTTCCATATATGCATGAACAAAAAGCTTCTAAAATATGTGCCTTACGATGTTAATGAAATAATTAAGATTTCAATAGTAATTATATGTATAATCGTCTCGGTGTCACAGTCAGTAATTATATGCGACATGTAATATTTTCATGTTGCGTATGGTACAAGCCCCACAACTGCAAATCGACTCATTGTTCCTTGAAAATCGTGATAATCATTTTTACCATAGATAAATTTTCTATGAATAACGATTTTTTTTCTTTTAATAACATTGAGAGAGGTTCACCATGAAATTTGCGAAGAATGAGACGATGAAATTTTGTAGATATATAGTCGGCTGTTTTTTTCCCACGACGATTGAGGAAAACTCAAGAGCCAGGGTCTGATTAAGAATTGTTGGGGAAACTGATTGCCTAATTTTTTGGTTTCATCTTGGGAGTATTGGAATTTTGAAATTTCTAGTTTTAATGGGGGGAATAAGCTTACTTCGCGCTAGGAAGCAAAGAGAGCGATGGAAATCATGCGATCGTTAAAAGTGTTTGTGGAAAAATAGCCACGGTATAGCGGTATCGTTTGCACAATTCAGCCGTAAAGCCAACAGCGGCTGGAAAAAAAAAGTCTCTTTCCTGTTAACTTTGACCCAGATGCGTATACGATCTTGATTGAGAAAAATCCGAGGATCTATCTCTCACAGTCTCCTGCATGTATATATATATATATATAGCGCTACGGTTTTTCATTCCAAACGCGCATATTTTTTTTCTCTTAAATCAAAAGATATCCACAAGGATGTAATAAACGTTGGTCCTTTACACGCAATGAAAGAGCCTTCATGCTGGACAGCATAATAACGGTGACATGCGCTAAACATATTTATAGCTGAGTCATACTTTAACACATGCAAGTTCAACTTTTTTTTTATCATTTGTCATTTCAATCCTCTGGTCCCCTGGAATTCAACTTATTACCAGAACGGCGTAAGCGTTCATCATTTTTTTTCAAATCTTAACATGTTTCGTCCCCGAGCCAGTCCCCGTCCCCGTTGCGGCCGCAGCCGGTAATCCCATCAGCTATATATTGCATTTGCACGAGGGCACGGGGAAACAAGTGCGGAAAACCCGGGTCATATTTCTCTCTGATTCTTTGATGTACGTATGAGAGTAAACATCAAGTACGACCAACAATGTCTCAGGAAAAGTGACCTCATGCTGGTTCATCGATATAGTCGAGCTAATGCAGAGGGCTAAAGCGGTCACCCAACCAAACAATGGACTCTACGGCTGCTTAAGTCGGTGCTTAACATCAGTGCCTGTACACCAGCCGCTTATCATCATTGGTCACAAATACAAGCTGATATGGTATTAAATTGCATTTTCCATATTAGCAATCAACCGGATTTTTCAAAAATCAAACCTCCATCATATAACAAAATGAATTTTTACCCAATTAATTGATAATTTCAGTTTATTATATCAATAATAATATGTCTGCATTTATTATATTGAACGTCACTCATATTCGATCTCATATATGTATCGAATTACAAAATGTTAGCATAAAACAACATTAATTTGTAAAATTTTTTCAACCCGATGTCCGTTACCGCGCGAGTCTGAAAATCGTGTTCGACGTGTAACTCCGTTGCGTGTGTGATACAGTTACCTATCCGGCAATTAATTAAAATCAACAACGATGAACGAAAAGAAAAAAACAAAGTTTCACCGCGTAACACATATAATACGACATTGACCCTAATTACTCACATTTCACTCGCTGTTTCATGGACTACTGGGATATGGGATTACACGGCACGACAGGCGCACCGCTGAATTAATCTCGATTCTCTCTCTTTCTTCGTTTTCTTTCGTTCTGATTTTCTCAGTGCTCGCGCGTGTATTATCATTGACGATTTTACGTGAAAGTAAGATCGCTGTCTGCCAATTTGACGAAATGATCATTATTATAATTGTGCCACTGGCCAGTTTCAATGTCGCTTCGATATTTCGTTACATCGTCTCGTATATCACCATCATATATACGATCATGAGCTGATCGAGTTTGCGCACCGATTCACCGCCCATCTAAAACATATCTCGTGGAATGCCGTTTGCGCCGCGTGTGCGTGTTTGTTCTATATATGTCGCATTCCACGTCAACTCAGCCACCCCGTTTTTTTTTATTGTCTCGAAAAAATTATTCAGTATGGGCATTTCAAAGGACAATATATCCATGACATTTTACCAAAATTTTATCCCCCCACTATTGTTGGTTCTCGAGATAATGATTAATGAAGTCTCAATTTTGTAAAAATCATAACTTCGTAACTACTGATCGGATTTAAACGATTAAAAAAAGAATCTCTTATATTTTTTTTGCCCTTTTCGAAAAAAAATATGTCATCATCGGATAAAAGCTCATTAGACAGTTTTCGGGGTAAATTAACGAAAAACAATTTTTTCCTCGTCACTGATGCCTTGTTCCATTTTGAAAAAATCCTGCGGAGTTGTGTATTGCCTCCCTCTATCAGAAAAAAAAATACTGAGTAGAATTCCGATTGGCCCTTTCGTGGAAAAAAAAATAAAATCGAAAAATTTCCCCGAAAACTGTCTAATCAACTTTTCTCCAATGACGGCATATTTTTTTTTCAAAAAGGGGAAAAAAAATAAAAAAGATTCGTTTTTTAATCGTTAAAATCCGATCAGCCGTTACGAAGTTATGATTTTCACAAAGTTAAGAATTTATTAATCATTATCTCGAGAACCAACAATAGTGGGGGGACGAAATTTTGGTAAAATTTCATGGATATATTGTACTTTGAAATGCCCATACTGAATAATTTTTTCGAGACCAAAAAAAAAAAAAACGGGGTGGCTGAGTTGACGTGGCTGCGTTGACGTTCGTATTCCACGTTAACTCATCAGCCACCCCGTTTTTTTTGTCTCGAAAAAATTATTCAGTATAAGCATTTCAAAGTACAATATATCCATGACATTTTACCAAAATTTCATCCCCCCCCCCCCCACTATTGTTGGTTTTCGATATAATGATTAATAAATTCTCAATTTTGTAAAAATCATAACTTCGTAACGGCTGATCGGATTTCAACGATTAAAAAACGAATCTTTTTTATTTTTTTTCCCCTTTTTGAAAAAAAATATGCCGTCATTGGAGAAAAGTTGATTAGACAGTTTTCGGGGAAATTTTTCGATTTTATTTTTTTTTCCACGAAAGGGCCAATCGGAATTCTACTCAGTATTTTTTTTTCTGATAGAGGGAGGCAATACACAACTCCGCAGGATTTTTTCAAAATGGAACAAGACATCAGTGAAGAGGGAAAAATTGTTTTTTGTTAATTTACTCCAAAAAATGTCTAATGAGCTTTTATCCGATGATGCCATATTTTTTTTCGAAAAGAGCAAAAAAAATAAAAAAGATTCTTTTTTTTATCGTTTAAATTCGATCAGTAGTTACGATGTTATGATTTTTACAAAATTGAGACTTCATTAATCATTATCTCGAGAACCAACAATAGTGGGGGGATGAAGTTTTGGTAAAATGTCATGGATATATTGTCCTTTGAAATGCCCATACTGAATAATTTTTTCGAGACAATAAAAAAAACGGGGTGGCTGAGTTGACGTGGAATGTCCCATGTATATATGACACAAAACTTATCGCCGCCGTCAAATGGCTAATCGCAATTAATCCCGAGACATTGGAAAAAAAACTTCTTTAACATAAATGCGGACTCTGCGCTTTCCGGCTTTCCGAGGGGCAAAGCGACGTGGCTTCATATATACGCGCTCATATATAAAAACGCATTTAACATAAAACACGCGAAGCAGAGAGACCACGCGTATATATGTGTACGCAACAGCGATATTTATTCCAGACGAATCTAGAAATTACGATTTTGCGGGGCATGTATAGAAAAACCAATAAGCTCTCCTTGTCGTGCGCGCGCGCGCGGGGTCTCTAATTGCGTTTCTCTATTTACGTAAAAAATTAAAACATTTTCCGATACGTATACACAGACGCAGCGACGTATAGATCTCTATGTGTCTCGTTTTCTCGAATCCCGAGTAATCTATAATTATCCATTTATCAAGACTGACAATTAGACGAGAGAAAAACATTGACGTCTTTCACGACGAGACGGATATATTGACGGTCTGATGTACTCGCAATCAACATAAGATTCGATAACACTCGGCTTACTTCTTCCTCGTATATTCTTCTTTCCGTGTCCTATGATTCTAGATTGGATGCCAAGTACCATGATCATATGAAAAATCTTATTGAAATCAATTGAGTATAAAAAAAGCTCCAAATTTATGACGATAGAGACCCATTGATTGTCAATGGGATCAGTGTCCATCGAATGGGCTTGGATCTATCAATGGGATTTTCACATGTAATACCACGCAAGAGCTTCAACATTATCAGGTATTTCTCCATAGGTTCGTTGCAAACAAATGAAGGAGTCAAGTTTTTCTGAAAAACTTGACTACTTCGTTTGTTTGCAGGGAACCATGAGGGAAATACCCGATCAATTTTGAAACTCGAGTGGTATTCGGGGGATTATTTTTTTCATCCAAATTTTGGCCAACAGAATTGCACCATGAGACAAAATCTACCGTTAAAAATTCAAAATCTAAAAGTCACAGAATTGTAATTTTATAAATTTTCCAAAATTTTATACAAATTTTCGATTTAAAAAATTTTTTAAATCTTTTCTCATTGACAACGACAGTCAACGTTAACAGACTACATTTTTTTGGCAAGGGAACTTATACATTTTTCTTAAGGTACTCATTGATGACAAAAAAAAAATTTGTTACCTTCGTATAAGGTATATCAAAGATACACCTTATACGATAATCGATGATATTACGAATTTCGCGTTGTGATAAGAATCTTCGGTCGATTGTGTAACCGTTCGAGGTATCAGACCCATCGATAAACACGATGATATTATACCTTGCACTCCCGCGAGATGACACGAAATATGTATATAATCTTTCGTCCGAGAATTGAAAAAAAAAAAAAAATTGAAAGAAGCTTCCGTAGCGCAATAGTTGTGCAATCATGACAGAGACCCAAAGGGAACTCGCTCCGAATGTATAATTCGTTCTTTGCGATATATATATATAATGGTCGAAAGAGAACGGTGGACCGTTTGAATAAACAAATAACTCGAAATAATTCATCGACGAAATAATTATAATTCATTAATAAAAAAAATTATTTATAATAAAATTAAATTCACACGATTCCCTATAACGAATATAATTATTTTTAATAAATCGAAAAAACGTGATTTCTGGAATTAATGAATTATTGTAACAGCATCTAAACCAACTGATTGAATTTAAAAAACAATCATCTTCATTGCTCTAACTTCCGCAAATTTTGAGTTATCAAGCTATTTTTTTTTTTCGATAAATAGAGTGTCATTGAAGTATGGCTGGTATAAAATTTTGCGAGAATTGATGAAAAGCTATAGATTTTATGAAATGAAATTTTTTTTTTTAATTTTCTTTTTTTTCACAGGACGCGGCTCTCAAGAATTTTGAAGGAAAATCACGAATCTGCAGAACTGTCAATTAAATTCTATAAAAAAAAAAAGTATAAATTGGAAACTTGCAACGTTTTATCTCGCTCACAAATCCACTTGTTCATAACGAGGAAACGTTGTAAGCGAGATAACGTAATGAGAAAACAATGTTTAATTTTCCAGTTTTCGCGCTTTTTTTTAATTTTAATGTTACGTATCCGCGATATTCCTCTTAATCGCGTTGCGCGCGTTATTACTCACTTTTGAACTGCTGCAGTTGACCCGCGGTTTTCATGGCTGTGACCCGGTTACCGCTCTTAATATCTCAGTCCACTCTTCTCAAACCCTCCTCCACCTTGACCTCAGGGTCCTATAGCTAGAAAAAAAAAAAAAAAATTGATCGTATCGGTATTACGTTTAAGCGATGAACAAAAAATTTACTTATGTCGATATTGTGTGAATTAAAATTGTTCAATATCCAACAGTTACAACAATGCAATCATTATATTAATATTATTAAGGTATAATGTTACTATCATGTAATATAATTTCAATAAACGAATTTTTCGTTTATTCAGTTTTCTGTGCCCTCATTTGGCAAAATATATTTTTTTCTTTTCTCCATCTATACGAGTGCAGCTTCGATCAGTTCGTCGTGATTGTTCTCGTAACGATAATCGATCGTTTCTATTTTTTTTTTGCTATTGTGAAAAATCTCGGATGATTTTCAATCGTGCGTCTACTTCACATATTTCCAGTATTCGAATGTCCACACGTTATTTCGCAAAGTTTTTTATATATATATATATATATATATATATATACGTTTATGGAATACACACGTTTTCCATTGGCAAATATCACGTTAAAACGCTATTAGCGAGTATCCGCTCGATGCCCCCCCCCCCCCCCCCCCCCCCCACGCAGTACGTATACACGAGAATTCATTTCGACCCTCTTGAAAAGATATATTTGAAAGAAAAAAAGGAAGAATTTTGCGAAAGAAAAAAGTTGACTCATTCTAGAAAGAGCCGTACACGTAAGAAAGAAAATACCGGAAATTATGATGGCATGCAAAGCATTAAAACGTCGTCGACGATATACGTAAGCCTCGGCTCGGACTCGATATTCATGTTAAAACTTAATTTTTTTACCACAATGATCGACAAAAGAAATCGTGAAATTGATTTTGGCAAAAAAATTTAAAATTTTTTTTCCTATTTGATGTAAGCATGAGTAAATATGATACACAAAAGGATGTTTCTCTCTGATGTCATGAGAATTTTTTTTTTCATTTTTTCACCGGTTTACTTCAATACAGGAGAGAGAAAGGGAGAGAGAGAGAGAGAGAGAGAGAGAGAGAGAGAGAGAGAGAGAGAGAAAGAGAGAGAGAGAGAGAGAGAGAGAGAGAGAGAGAGAGAGAGAGAGAGAGAGAGGTAAAGGGAAGTGAATATGTAAAAAAAAAACAGTAAAATTGATGTTCTATCGCGCGCGTCTAGATTTATTGCAGTCATTAATATTCCTTTTCGTCAATCCTTCGCGAATATTATGCAGTCGCATCATCGTTGCCGCACACAAAAAATTCCTGCCGATTCAATCGTGCGTGTATACATGCATATACGTAATCGAAAGACTGCAGTAACATCTGAGAACCTTCCATTTGACAACGAAAGAACATCCATTGATTCATAAAATATCCGGGATTTCGTGATAATTGAACATCTCTATTTATAATTATTCTCACTTAATTGTCAATCCCACAGTGGACGCGCAATTTTTAGTCAGGAACGTTACGTTTCAATGCAATTTTGTTACAAATAAATAGCCGATTTTTATTGAAATAAAACCAGCATTGAAAGAATTTTTTTTTGTTAAAAAAAATTTTAGACAATCATGCAATAAATTATATACATATATTTTTTTAAATTGAACCAATAAACTGAACGATGGGAGCCATCGATGATAGTCAAAAAACGATAAATAAATAAAAAATATCATTGATTCGTTGTTTTGTAGCAAACGTAGAAAAAAATTATTCCGCAACTTTGATCGATCGGCAAAAGTTTATTGATGCGTGAGAAATTTATGAATGTTATTCTCTTCCTCGATTCTCATTGCCCCGAATTTACGCTAAAGCAGCGGAGATCACGATCCGGAAAGTACCCCACTGTACTTCGCGAATATACTGTATGACAACACAAACTGACACAAACTGACGCCTGACGATAAGGCGATATGCTTGAAATAATCGGTTAAAAAAATCGATAGCGAATTAAAAAAAAAAAATGTTATTTATGTTATCGCTCAGAGACGAAACAAGACCGTGAATATGCGATGATAAACACATATTTTGATCTGCTACTCTATCACCCTGCGCTGACTTTTTTGACCTTTGTTTTTAAGGCCGAATTTATCGAAACGGATAGAAAACAATTTTTATTCTTCAAGGTCCTGTCGTTATTCACAACATCTTATAATTTCGAGTCCAGTTTCTAGTTTGAACGTATACATACGAACACATATGCACGTAAAAGACGTTATTCACCAACTCAGCATTTTTCATCTGCCCCTCACACTCTGTAATTTGATTTACAATGTTTTTATATTGTTAAAGGATGATAAAAAATATAGAACGATGCCCTCTTTGGAAAATGCCCTAGTTTGTAAAATGCGTATTTTCTAATTGAAAGCACTTAAAGCCATGCAATTTGATACGTCTTGCATACACATACACACATACACACACAAGCACACATGCGCACGTACGTGATAGCTTCGAGCTTAATAAAAACGAATTAAAAAATAATTTATTGGTCGTTACTGCGGATTATAATATATACCCGGCGGCGAATGCGCGGGTGCACATTCGACATATAGGTAGCGAGATTTATGAATCGCGGATTTGTCGTCAATTATGTCCTGAATCACTGATTGACGCAGATAAATCAAAGCACGATAGTGATAGAAGCGATTTGTTGATTTAACGAAATATCCGATAAATCACAAGTTTATTGGGCACTCGATAAGCCTAATGACGGGGAATTAGAGTTACAGTTGATCATAATTAATTGAATCGACTGATTAATTTTATTTCGTTTTATTTTTCATATTTTAAAGAACATTGAATGAATAAACGTTAGACCAGCTGCTATCAACGGTTAAATAAACTCATGATCATGGGTATAGGAGATTAATCGAATGGGGTAATTAATTAATTACAGTAAACATTGATTAACGTGATTTAGATTTGTTAACAGTTGGATCTTAAAGACTGTAATAATTTACTATTAACGATCATTTGATGTTTTTCAAATGACTGTCACTCAAACTGCGAAAAGTCGCTGGAGATCTATAGCTAAATTCTGTATCCCTTTTTGACCCTAATCGATAGGCCGATTGAAATTTCGTATAAATAAACATTATATTTATGAGAAAAAGTTTGGACAAAACGAATGAAAAACAAGCACCACTGCCAATGGAAACAACGTACCGATAAATATGGACACCAGCACGAAAGCGATTTCGAATTACAGGACCAGTCGAACGAGGACTTCACACTTTTGAAATCCCCGCCCGATTTTCGCTTCCAGAGTCAAATGTACAACTTCGTGTCTATAGACGAAAATATTGTTTGTCACCTGCGGTGCACTAATGTCCGCGCTCGTGGTACAAATTTGAAAAAATAAAAATTATCACTGCACTGTAATCCTTGCCGAAATTCACGGTCGAATATAAGGGCAAGTGTCAGCGAAAAATCGCGGTTGAATGAAATTCCCACGTCTACGGATGAATTATTCGAAGGAGATCGATTCAAGCTCTTGACGATTTTATAATTTAAAAAAAAAAAATATATAAAACGAAGCTTTGAAATTGCAAAAGCAGAAAATTACCGAATATATAAAGAGAAATATGATTTGTCCAAGAAAATTGTATCAATTGACGGTGTTGGTTTCAATATGATTCGGGACACCCGCGAGTTTCGATATTTAAGTAGACTTTAAGAGTCTGTGTCGATGAAACTGTTAGCTTTATACTGTCGGTGGTAGGGTAACCCCAGCGACCCTTTCCTACCAGCCTACCACTCTCGATCCTCGGTGCCCATGCCATTGCTTCTTTCTCTCGTTCAGATGCACACGCACACACACGCACGCACACCGTTCCCATCGTAGCGCGTTATGCTCGAATGATTTGCCCTCTCTCTCACACACTTTTTCGCGCCTCCTTTATCCCGCGTCGGCGACGATGACGACAATTTATTACGTGTTACACGCATCTATCCCCGTGTTAGCCTTTCAGCATTCGAATGATCCCGCCATTGGCTGTGTGGAACAGCCGACTCTCTGGTCCATTGCGAATATTTCGAAGAAAAAAAAAAAAAAAAACAACAGTCCTCTATGGCTGTTCCTCCACTCAGTCTCGAGGTGATCTTCGTATGTCCCCAGTGCTCAAACCCTCACCCATCATTTACACTATATCGCAGCAATGTTGCCAGATTTACGTAAAAACGATCATATCATCCGCCAAACCGAAATGAACATCTTATATCCCAGTTGTCCCAGAGATTTGTTATTTGTAAATCCAAAGTGATCGAATGTGATCCAATTTTATGATTGAAACGCCTCATTCAGAACCTGAATCAAATATTAACCCAGCTCGCCCGAAGCTTCATCGTTAAATGCAATTGAAGCAGCCTGCTGGCTCTTTTCAAATCATCAACCGCGTAATTAAATCGAGAGGTGGCTGCGATACAATTCTATACTAAAACTTCTGTGTAAATTCAGTGCAAACTATAAAACGGCTTACGTGTTCTTCATTCAAGTTGCGATTCCGAATCAAAGCTGATTCAACCCGGCTTGAGTAAAACTTCCCTGTCAAATACAAAGCAAAAATCAATTCAACTGGAAGTTCCCGATTCAACTCACGTTTAGCCAAATTTTTCGTTACAAAGGCAAAAGAAGATATCAAGATCGATAAAATAACCAAACTCCAATGAAAAAGTGGCAGGGCAGTGGGAGGGATGAGGGAGGGAGGTGGGGATACCTAAAAGGTACCCACTTTTCAAAGACAACGCGGTGTGCGGGACAGGACTCACATATGTCTGGCAACGCTGCACCGCAGTTAGTCCCAGAACGTCAACAGACTGTATGCCAATAAATGTCTTTGCGCGAAGGGGAACTTGTTCGTGGTGGTGGTGGAGGCTGATGGTCTTGCTTCCACTCGAGCTATACTCTCTCGATAGGTTTTGTTCTTTCGCGATAGTAATACCAGTACGAGTGCTGGCAGCCAAGGTGGAGGATGTTAGAAGAGGCCGTTTCAAGAAAAAAAACAACATGTTTTCACATTTGTTCCAGCTAAAATTTGAGTTCTTCGATGAATTCGATTACGGGGGGCTTATAATAAGTTCTCCGAAGTCCGGATGCAGGCTCTGTGGGGACCTTCTGCGGCAGTTGGTTTGGGAGGAATCGCAGAGCCGTTGTATATTTTGGCATGAGCGCTTTGCGATTGTTAAACAAAAAGTCTTTCATAGTTGCCTGAAAGACACTAGAAATAATATGTTATCCTCAGGTGAGTATACTTTCCGACGGATAACATCATGTTTCATTGAAAGCGCACATCAGATACTCGTTTGCTTAGGCTATACTTCGAAGGAACTAACGTCAATTATACATCCGCATGGAGCCGGCTTTATTTGAATCGTGAAAAAAGGTGTATACACATTTGCAGATGCATACATTCATTGCTTCCTCGAACAATTTTTTTCAAAACCAGCACATGATGAGAAAAACTTTTCCAACGCTCACTTCTTCTCGCGTCTGCCTTCGAATTCACTGTGATCACTGATCATTGACGATATAGGGATACCCCTTCCATTAGAGCAATTAGCATCGCATTGCAAATGAAATAATTTGCCAAGGGCATTGGCGAACATGCATTGTCTACATTCACTGTGAGCATTATCGTCTTGCTCATCAGGCTTGCCAAAGTTGCCTCGCCTCGAGAAGTAAAATGCAATGGTCATGGTAGTTTCGAAAAAAAAAATCAGGCAAAAACGAGTTCCGAGTGTTAATAATACCGGCACTGCGCGAGGCATCCTGTTTTTCCTTTGTACAACGTGAGATGTGGTTTGCGAAAAGTATTAGCGGGATCGTTCACCGAACAAGATATTTGACCCTCGCATTGAAGGAAGAGAAGGGGATGTCTACGAGTTCATGAGAGATTGTACTTACTCTTTCAGACATCTGTTCTTCGGGGTAATTGACATTTTGAGGTAAGAATAAACGTTTTAGGGTCTTTTTGGATCATTTTTCTCCAGTCATCAAGACCCTTCTTTTATTCGAATGGTTAACCAGCTCGAAGAACGCTTGTCTTTGAATTTCGCCTTACATTTTCGGTAATAATGATGCCCAAAGAGGAAAAAAAATAATAAAGACGAATATAAGTATAAGAGGAATACAGTAGAAATCTTTTACTTGCTACTGTATTTCCGATGATTCACGTAATAAATAACTGAAGTGGCAAGCCTAATTCATTTGTAATTCTGCAGAGGGCCTCAAAATGACAAATGGCAATGGGACTCAAACTCGCAAAGAATCTGTTTCTTCGATTAGCTCGTTAAAGTGATATTGCTACTCATCGTAGTGGCCAATACTCTATATGGGCCTTATAAATAAGCTTGCTATAGAGCTCGTTTCTGGTACTTGGCGTCTATTTCAAAACCACAAACGAACAGAATGAACAGAATGAACCTCGTTTACACAAGCAGCGCTACAGCTGATGTTTTTTTTTTTTTTTTACATTTTGCGGGTAAACGTCACCAACGTTCGAATAGTGTGATAAAGGCGCTGCGTAAAAGGCAAATATCATCGTGTAATACATTTGTTAGCGGAAAGTAGGTATATAAGAGGGCAAACAAAAGCTTAGTAACTAACGGAAAATGGATTAAAATACATATTGACAGCTATGTGACACCATCCTTTCGATATAATAACAGTCGTGATCATCAATAACGCTGACACAATTTTTCTGACTACTTGCATACTTTCGAGCCCAATGTAAACATCATCTCTTGCCCAAAGAACAACACACAAGTATCTGATGGATACACAAAAAAAAATGTGCCATCGCACCATCAGGTATACAAAAGAGGGGTCCAAAGTCGAAGGATGCCTAGCAGGAAATACCTGGAAATGGCAGACCAGGTTTTTACCTCGAAAGTTTAACAACCCCAAATGCACGTGCGTCATAATTGTGGATGTGAAGTTATAAAGGCGGAGCGTTGGCGTGCGCTAGTCTCCTGGCTCTTTTTTGCTAAATGTATCCATGGCTTATCTCCCAGCGTAGACCTCTGCTACTCACTTCAAAGTGATGGATGAATCTCGCTCGCTCGCTCTCTCTCTCTCTCTCTCTCTCTCTCTCTCTCTCTCTCTCTCTCTCTCTCTCTCTTGGTTTTCGATTCGTGTGAAAAGGAAGGTGTTTTGGCACTACAGTGCTTTTCGTTAAGACAAGTTTTTCAGTCCAGAAATTCTTATAACGTGTCGCAACGATGTTTTAAAAAAAAATCATATTTTTTAAACCAAACTGCTCGACTGTATGTTTATATGCTGAATAACATGTTGAACTTGTTAAGAATCTATCAAAACATTTCAACTGTATGAGAACGATTTTTTTTTTTTATATTTTAGGAAAAAAATTTTTTTACACTCTTGCCATAAGAGACCTAAAGCGAACAAGTTGAAATTCCGGTAATCAAGATAAGTAGGATGAATGGAAAAATTTGAAGAATCTTCCTCTTCTATGAAACTGAGTCTGTGAACGATGGGAAAGAATGAATATGTGCAATATACAAATTTAATTTTCAAATTTTTTAGGTATTAAAAAAAATGTTCTTTCTCAGGTCAATTTGTTATGTTTCTCAGAATTTGTGTCATTCCTCATTACCCCACGATTAATATGTCGTAAAAAAAAGACATTCCATCTTATATTATAGCACCATCTCAATGACCTTGGGCTATAATGAAATTCAGTCAATGCATATCTTTTCTTTTCGTTATTTCCATGGTTGACGAAGCCCGTAAAAAAAAAAATGTTTTTCTCAAAAGATTTCCCAATTTCTCAGTTTGACTTTGCGATATAAATGAAGTAAAATGCACCACTCGACTGTTAACACGATATTTGGTCATGATTTAATTTCAATAAACGAGTTGTATCCAATCGCAGGTATGTGTGGAATTGTGTTTCATGGTGTGTACCATATATCGAAATCTCGTTGGTTAATGGATTCGAAGAAAGTTACTCGCAACCTCGTTTCTCTCGTATGCATATCGCTCTGTCCTTACGACAGTATGAAAGCATAAAAAATTATGAAAGAGACGTGAAAAAAAATGTCTCTCATCTATTGCACAATTTATAAGCATTACTTTTGCGCGATCTTCATTGGGCAACGTTTTCATAATTAATCATTGTTAATTTCAAATCAATTTTTTCAATTTTTTTCGTTCTTCGTTTTTTTTTTTTTCTTCATAATACTGTGATCAAAAGTGTCAAAAGCTTCAAATACGCTGAGAAATATTTAAATGGGATTTAAAAAAAAAGGTGCAAATTGAAACTTCCACGTGGTTTTCTCATAAGCATAGCTGAATCAAGCAGCTTTTCCTTTGAGATAGCCAAAATAAAGTCAGCCAGGTATAGGAGGCTTTGTGAATGATGAAAAATTCTAGAGAAGCAATCTACGCAAGTTTCAACGTGCAGTTCAAGTACATAAAATGTGAAATCGATCGTTCCATCACCTTTGAAGCAATCTCTAAAAGTGATTGAATAAAAATTTAGCAGCTTGGATTATTACATCATATGCCGAATATAACCTTTGTATCGAGCGATCGTGAAAAATTATGAAAAAAATGTAATCGTGTCGATTTTGTTACGTTGAACAACTTTTGTATTTATGATTTTTATATAAGAGCAATGTTTTAAAAAATGGTTAACAATCAAAGAGGACATACAAAAATCGCAATTGGAGCATCTTGACAGCCCTTCAGAAATCTTCGCCCTTTAGGCATCTTTACCGGTCTCTAAAAATTACAAAATTAATCAACAAGTTGGATTCTACAATGTTGAACAATTTTTCTATTCATGATTTTAACACAAAATGCAGAATTTTGGAAATAATAAATTATCAAAGCCTAAACACAAAACTCGCATGAGCTATACCTTTAAGAATCTGGATATAGCTGCCTTTCTATAGAATTTGATTTTGGTAAAAGTTTAAAATTTTAGGTGATGTTTTCCGGGCAAAAAAGAAAAAAATCAAACTTTTGTTTTTGACGCCGTTGGCTGAATCAAAGCAGCGATATAGCCGAGGATTATGCAATCCAAGTTTCCAGAAAAACTGTTCAATGCAGATCCGTATACAGCGATGTAGACTTAACTGTGAAGTGCCAACAGCACATGAGATCGGAACTTTCGATTATTATGCAATTAATAACATCGAGACGAGCCAAATCCTCGAGCGTCTAGCTGTACATGATTTTTACGACTATTCCGTTAGGCCCAAACGCAAAATCCATGAAAATCTATTTTTAACGCCAGGTTTTTTAAATTTAAACATCTTGGTCATAGACACGTCTGAAATTTGGCTGAAACTGCTTTTCCGCTTCTTGTTTGTTATGAATTTTAAAAATATTGAATTTTTCATTCGGATTTCATGGGATTTTGATTCGTTAGAATTTTTTTTTCTATATTCATACGATTGTGCCATTTTCCGAGTTATCACGCTGAAACTTTCTACATCGATGGATTATACCATCAACGAATGTTTGCCATTGAATGGAACGAAATTTTTCAAATTCTGTTGACGTGATTTTTATTTCATTAATTGATAATTAAATAATTATTTTTCGTTAGAATTTTTTCATTCTATAAATCATCTTGTTGTAGAGTCAATAGATCAACATTTAATCCAACAATTAAAATTTACCGAGTCAAATTACAGGAACTTTCTCGTGGATAATAAGATTTTTCTTTTTTTCAGGCATATCGATGGATTTCGAGAATTCATTCGAATTTTAATTGCTCGTTTTTCATTAAACCCCGCATTACTTCAAATTTATCATTCAAACGACTGTCCTGACATGATTTTCCGTTATTCATCACATTTTTTATGAAGCGTGAAAGGAAACCTTGACGAATATAATCGCGAGTATACGCAGTTTACCCCGTTGTGCAGGCATTTATACACCAAGTGGCTTTTTTCCTCCAAGACTCTCTCGCTTAGTTTCACATACTTCGGTATAATTATATTAAAATATTACACTCGCGTAGTATTATTATTACGAAATAGTTGTGCACTAGATTGTGTATACATGAAACTTGGTGGTATATAATGAGACTGGCACGCGTATGTTGTGAGAGAAGTTGAGGATTAATGAACGACAAAAGTGGACGATTCAGCGGTCAAAGAGACAGGTTTTTTTTTTGTTGTTTTTGATGCAATTTATGAATATATAAATGTAATAATATGTTGAAATATTGCTTATGAGATTCTTTGGAGGCATGTAGACTCGGGCAATTTGAAGAATTTTTTTTTCATTCTACGGGCGAACGACGACGATACGTCATATGAGCTGAAGGATATCTTATCTTTGTTAAAAAAAAAAAAAATTAAGTGGATTCACTAAAGTGACACTCGAGTTGACTCTGGCGAATCTGGGAATCATCGATTGGTAATCTGAAAAAAGGAAACGTTCCAACGAGACAAAATGAAACCAATGAAATGGATGAATGGGATTTCAAAAGGAACCTTGCTAAGACATTCTAGAATGGTTCCTTTTGCTGCCTGTCTTTTTGGGACTCTAAAAGGAACCAACAAAAACATCTGCAAAGAACCCTTCAATATACTAAAGGGACTTGAGAATACGAGACTGAAAAAGGATTCGCACAAAAATGTACAATTTCCCGAAGAATTCGAAAGGACACTGAAAAAGGAAACATTGCAAAAATAATACGAGTTCTTGGAATACGCTAAAGGGACTGAAAAAGAGACTGAAAAAGAGACTGTTCCTTTTTAGGTCCCAACTCATCGTTACTTTTGTCCCGTTGGAACACTTCCTAGATATCTGCCAGGGCAATTTGAAAAATTTCTCCTAACAATATATCTATCCATGATCCGGAGTTTTAAAATGAAAAAAAAAAAAAGAAAAAAAAACTATAAATATCCTAGATGAACACGTGGACGTGGCGAAGACTCTTGCAAGGACCAAATATCGATCGTTCTGATAAAATATATTTAATAACGAATCACCAATCCGTCGAGTGCTTGATTGTTGACAGAATTTGAATTTTAGATGATTAACAAATTGAATAATTTTTAATAGCTTGAATATTTCGAATAATGCGAAAAATTTCAATTCAAATTGGCCCATTGATGAACAAGAAAATAATCGACTGTGCCAAAAGTTAGCAGCGTTCTCGCTCGAGGCTTCGGGGAGAGCCATCGGTGTAATCAAGATATAAGATATGATTAGTGTCACGTATAGTATATAATATATATATACGCGTAATTGAGAACGATGTTGTGTGGTGTAGCCACATCGGACAATTTATGGGTTATCGAAACGTCCGCACGAGCTCATAATATACAAATGCCTGCGATCACCATCGTCGAGGTGTCCTTCGAGAAATCGTTTTTTAATCTTAAAAGTCTTGTTTTATTTTTACAAAACTATCCAGCGTTCCCCGGCTTTAGCACGAGGAAAAAGTGTACGTGCAATAGAGCATGTAAAGCGCGCGTGTCTGCATTTTTTTATATACGACGTTGAAACACGCGTTAAATCGTAATATTTTATTAAGCCGGAAGGTTTATTAAAAGATTGTTGAGCATATACTCGTTTTGTTTAGTGGACTACGAGAAAATAAAGAAAATGATGATGAAAAGCTGCCGCTCCTAATGGACGTTTTACTGATTTACAGAGTTCGAATAGAAAAATCGAGAGCATATACGAACTAATTGAATCGTCAAAGCAGATGGAAAAACATTATTTTGGCAAGAATTCTCATACGTTCCCGTATAATTTCATAACGTATTTGTCGAATGAATAAAAAATATCAGATTGATTTTGCAGGGGATACGCTGTAGAATTTTTGTCTAAAAAAATCTCACGCAGCTCTCCCATTTCTCTATCTTTCTCACAGTTTATTTGGCATTGAATACTCAACGATGAAATTTATCTACTCTTGACTTTTGCCAGTCATTAATTCTGGCGAATGTCTTTGCAGGGCCCCCCGGCTAAATATGTATTAGGTCTACTTCGGGCGATTGTATATTTCGGACATATCGTCTCAAAAAATATATATACATAGACTTGGCTTACACATGCATTTATTATCTACATTAAATTATGGCTTTTATATATATGTTAAAGCGATAGGACGAAAAATTATTTGAAAAGGAATGAATAATTTGGCATGTAACTAAGAGTCTCGTTCATTTTATGGCATAAATTATAAATTAAAAGATACATGAAAGAATATATGTTCCGTTTTTTTTTTTTTTTTTTTCATCAACTTGAATGACAATAAAGCGTATTATTCGAGTAGATATACGAGATCCTATCGAAGAAAAAGTTGATAGGGTTTAAGTTCAATTAATGTCTTCCTCGCTGTTCTACACTGCGATATATATGATTTTTGAGAGCGAAAATATTTTAACTCGAGAACTCTGAATTTTTTGTACTATTTACCAAAATTTCACGTTCCTCGAAACGATTGATGTCGAGTAATCGCACAAGCTGTAAGACGATTTTTTATTTATTTTTTTGCTCTCAAAGAGTTTATTTCAACCCTCCCCACAGGCTCAACTGGACCTTGTGAAGACGCCTCTCGTTCTCATGATTTATCGATCTAACTCCCGCTAAAAACCGGTTGTCGTATTAATTTTTCGAATGAATAATCGAACACAGCAAAGTGGAAAAAAAAATGTAATCTGTGTGACGTAAAAACCCACAGAAATTGATGCGAAGGTCGCCTGTGCCGAATCGGGTTTCGCACAGTTTCCCCGGGCGAATATAAGTATCATATATATATATATTTTGTTCTCGGTAGATCAATTGTGTGCCCCACTCGAATCATTTGGTAATCGTTTCTTGCATACTCTTGCCAAATAAAAAAGCGTGCAAGTTAGAAACTTGCACATTGCTTCCTCATTATTTTATCTCGATCACGAAGCTCTCTCTCTCTCTCTCTCTCTCTCTCTCTCTCTCTCTCTCTCTCTCTCTCTCTCTCTCTCTCTCTCTCTCTCTCTCTCTAAAAATAAAACAATCAATCTATGAGGTTTACAATTTTGGCTTCGTCACAGAGGATGCTTTTTGGTCGACATAAAATAATGAGAAAGCAACGTGCACGTATCTAACTTACACGTTTTTTCTACGAATTCGATATCAATATACGTAAAAATTGTTAACGTTGGTTTAAAGTAATTGCATGTTTACAACATCAAAACTGCAGAAAATTCGTCCGTCACTTTTCGGTTAAATCAATACCGTCAAACAAATAATCATTTACTAACATCATCAATGGATCTAATGACGTACTCGCATAACTGACATTTTAACGAATATTTCAGTGTCCCCTGGTTTTCAAAAAATATTCAAAAAATACTTTAAAATTAAAAATTTTTTTAAATGTCAAACTCTTTAGCGAATCTTCTCAAACACAATACCGGAAATTATCGTCCCTTGGCTTATTTATGTGTAAAGTGCTGGCTCGATAGTTGTAAATTCACGAATGTCAGAATCAACAGACGCCATTTCCCATAAAAATTCAAAAATTCAATATTTCATCAAACCTAAACCCTTTGATGGATTATTGCCAAATTAAATATCAAACGTCTTTGTACCCTAGTCCTTCTATGTAAGCAGAAGTTTTGACCCGATAGCTGAAAGCTTACGCAAGTTAGAACAAGTACAAACTTATTTGAAAAATTTGAAATTCTATAAAATGTGAAAATTTTCAGAAATTTTGATAGAAGATGTAAAAAACCATGGGGGTCTACTGCCCTACTTATGTGCAAAATTTGGGCACGATTGCTCAAGGTGTTCTCGAGATATAACTGTTTGAATTTTGCAAGGCCAGCACATACACACATGCATATATACGTCCAGAATTTTTTTATGAATACGATTTTTTGACTATTTGGAACATTTTTAGCACTCTGACAATTTCGAAAAAAAATTTCTATGAGGAAGCAAAAGAATAATTGTGTTAAAGTACTGACAATAATAAGTTGTTATACATATCAGTCATACTCCGATTGAACCGGTGGACATTTAACTGTCAAATTATTTCTACAATTTCAACCATATTTGACACAAATTACTCGAACTTTGGACAAGTCATTAGCCCTGAAGAGGAAACATTTTTTCTTTTCCTCCTTCATCTATCGATTTTAATTCCCGCACGCACCGATTGACCTTCACTTCGATCACTTCTGCAAAGTGGTCAAATATATTTCCGCCTGGAAGTTGACATTTCGCATATTTATACATGGCAGAATATAAAATAAGAGGAAAAGATTCATTGAACTCCAACGTTCGAAACTTATATCTCCTTGACCGAGATCCTATTAAAGCACACGCGTCATCGACAACTCTCTTCTCTCGCAGTCAAAACTAATTTTTTATTCCACCGAAATTATCATCAGTTTTACGATTTAATCCGATGTTCGCGTTTTCTAAAAAAAAAAAAGAAGAAATTCTCTGCCATTTTTCATACGGCACGTTTCGAACAACTCGTACCTCTACATCTGACGGATAATCGTGTCAATGAACTCTCGAAATTCTTAATGCTGCGAATTACTTATATTCCCCGCTATGGATGGGAGAATTTTTTTTTTGCTAAATTTTCGTTTCGTAAACATTGGAAGAGTATCAATGGCAATTAATGTTTAGGAAAGTTGAAAAACAATTTTTCGATCGTCACAGAAGATAATTATTCGTCATTATAAGGGATCGGTGAATTAATATTTTCGTCGTTTGTATCTCACGAAAAATCTCGTAAAGTTTTCGTCTGATCATACATGGGCGTATCTACTTACCGCTGTATATACGCCGCGTCGAGGATGCGCATAACTTATACCACAATGCTCAATTAATGTTTTTTTTTTTGTTTTTTAAAAGAAACTTTTGTAATTTTTTCGATGTCTAATTTTCTTTGATTTTGAATATTTGCGAAACCTAACGCGTAGGAAAAATTTGAACGCGAGGTTCAATGTCTTTTACGTTTTATTCTGCGACAAATCTACGTATCAAAACGTCCCTTGCGGTCTCAGATAGAAGATTCGGAGATACAACTTTTGAATTTTCGAAATATCGTTTTGTTTTTTTCGTGCATTGTTATTTATTCATCAGACCTAAGCAGTACTTCAAGTACCCGGTATTTTCGATGAACTGGAGGTACAGTACTTGAATTACAAAGTACTTTAAAAGTATTTTAAGTATTGTTCTTAAATTTCCAAGTACTCGGCCTGTACTTCAAGTACTTCTACTTAAATTTTCAAGTACTTTCCTGTACTTCAAGTACTTTTTCAAGTACCAAGTATGAAGTACTTTTGAATGCGTATTGCTAATGGTTACATGTAAAACGCCTTTGAATATATAATTGAGGAACGTTCTGCGTCATCTTTGGTTAAGATTGTCAGGAATGACCGTTCAAAGGCTCATGCTATACGGTAGTTACGGTGTCATTGTCAATGCATGGCTCCATTTTAGCAATACGTGTATTGTATTCTTTATTTTTTATTTTCAAGCCTGAAGCCTGAAGCTAAATAAATCTTAACTACAATCGTCAATGCTATTTTTTTGATCATTTCTAATTCTTCGTTAATATTTCTGTACCAATCTACCTAACCTGAGTGAATTGCACAATGTGAAAATATGTTTTCATACAAAAATTACTCGAATCAAAATCAAATGAGTTTAAAGAGTACGTAAAAAATCAAATATAAGCACTAGAACTTCCGAGATGTGTACCTGAAAACTTGAAAAGTATTTGATACTTGATGCTTGACGTGTTTGAAGTACTTTATACCTCAAGTACTTCCAATATTTAGTACTTCAAGTACTCGGTATTTGAAGTACTTGGTACTTCAAGTATTTACGGTACTCGGTATTTGGAGTACTTGGTAGTTCAAGTATTTGCGGTACTCGGTACTTGAAATACACGAGTACTTCAAGTACTTATTACAGTACTTTGTACTTTGTACTTGAAGTATTTTTAGGTACTTTTCTATCGTTTCTATCGTTTTCATCTTTTCAATCGTTCTAGCTTGTTGATTTTGAGGTTTTTTTAAACTTAAATGAATTGTTTTTGTTTTCTTTGAGGAATAAATAGAATTATAATCCTAAAAGAGAATGAAAAAATCACATTTTTCTTCCATTTTGTAAAAAAAAAATGTACTGTTCCACTAAAATCGCCAATATTTTTCTTCTCGATTGAGTCTGGGATTTCACTATGTGATCATTCTTTTCGTAACCACGCGAATTTCAATATTCCGCTTCGATTCATCGAGCTATCATGTATTACAAAATATATTACCGAATTTGAGGTTTGTCAATCGATTTTTGCCAATTATATCGCATACATTATACAGCCCTTTTCATTTCGTAATAAAAAACATCAAGTTTTCCAAGCGAATCGAGGGAGAAAAGGATGGAAAATGTATAGCCTCGCTCAAACTAGCCGATAAATCGATCAAATCGGAGCACTGGTTGTGCATGGCCATTTGAAATTTCGATATTTTCAGCTTTACGAAAGATCGTACAAAATGTTTTTTTTTTGTTTTCAAGAAAAAAAAACTTTTAAAATTTCCATTGTTAATTATCGTTGATGAATAATCATGACAGCAAAATGTCGTGAATTCCGGATGACAATAAAGACACGCGGTTTTTCACGTGTGTTGCAATTAAGCCAAATGCTAATTGACGCACATCCGATTGCGTCTGAATAATTATTATAAATAATCTCGGACAGTTCATAAGGTTGTAACATATATGCGTATCAGTGCGTTGAATGACAGTTTTTCTCGTGATATAGTCTCTGATAATACGTACACATTGGGTGGTTTGGTCGATGAGACTCCTTTGCATGACTCTCAACATGTGTACATTCGTACAAGAATAATTCTCTTGATCTTTCAAGGATCGCGACGATGACGGCGGCGTACGACGCGAGAGAGTACGTCATTTTCCGGTGAGAAAGAAAAAAGATCCTCAGACAAACACGTTAATACTTACTCTGGCATGTGTGTATTATTTGACCTGCCATTATCTATACCGCACAAAAGTTCAAAAGTTTTCACTATACATGTAGCGTTATCTCTCTTGATCTCTCCTTTTTTTTTGCACTTCAGCTTCGCTTCTTTGAAGTAATAAACTGACAAAACTACGAGAGAGTAAAAGAGAACTTCCTTTAATTAAATATCTCGTTGTTTACTCCGAATCGTCATTCACTGTCTAAATAAATCAGAGCTGGGCAAAGTACCAAAAGGTACTTCAAGTAAAAAGTACAAAGTATCGTAACTTACCAAAGTACCATACTCGATGTACTCGTGCATTTCAAGTACCAAGTACCGTAAATACTTGAAGAACCAAGTACCGAGTACCTCACACTGCAAATACTTGAAGTACCAAGTACATCAAGTATCAAGTGTCAAGTAAAAACTTTAAAAAAAAAAGTGAAACCTTTCAATTTTTCAGGTATACATCCCGAATAAGTTCTAATACTTTTATTTGATTTCTTACGTACTCTTTAAGCTCATTTAAATTGATTTTGATTCGATTACTTTTTGAATCAAAACATATTTTCACATATGCAATTCACTCTCATCAGGCAGATATATATAGGCAGATTGGAACAGAAATATTTAAACAAGAAATTAGAAATAATTTTAAAAAAGTAGCATTGACGATTGTATAATTAAGATTTATTTAGCTTCAGGTTTGAAAAAGAAAACATAAAGAATATAATATACGGTTTGTTAAAAACCGAGCCATGCATTGACAATGACACCGTAACTACCGTAGCTTGAAACCTTTGAACGGTCATATTCCTTACAATCTTAACCAAAAGATGACGCAGAACGTTCCTCAATTATATACCAAGGCGTTTATACAGGCAGCCATCAGCAAGACGTATTCAAAAGTACTTCGTACTTGGTACTTGAAAAAGTACTTGAAGTACAGGAAAGTACATACCTGAAATTTTAATTGCAAATACTTTAAGTACGTGGCATGTACTTGAAAACAAGTACAAATAATTGAAGAACAGGTGGAGTACTTGGAAATTTAAGTGCAACACTTGAAATACTTTCAAATTACTTTATACTTCAAGTACTGTACTTCCAGTACGTTGCAAGTACCGAGTACTTGAAGTACTGTCTAGCTCTGAAATAAATTGCATCTGCGTATTACCGCGTCCAATAATGGCCCCTGATGATCGGCTTTATTTTAAGTAATACCGACCAGGATCATTCTACCAAAGAAATTAGTAAAAAAAGACCCCCTTGAGCACAAAAATATTGTCAAAAGTAACGAGAAATTTACAATTTATAATTTATAATTCATAATAATGAAGAACATGTTATGTCTTTTTTTTGGTAAAGCTTTTCTGTCATTTTTATATTCCAAGCGATTAACATGCACTTCGGAGAAGAATTTTTAACATTAATTATCGAGAAAAAGGTATTTTGGAATGCGATATTCGTTAGTAGAATTGAGAAACAAACATATTCGAGAAATGAGAAGATGAAATGTGCAGAAGCACTGGTAAAAATAAATTAAAGCTGGAATTCGTTGAACCAAAATTATTAAAAACATCGTCAATTGTACAAGTGCTATTAGAAATTTTTTTAATTGACCTGGTGGTTATCTAGGAATCGTTCCTTAAAAAAAAAAAAGAGTTCAAATACGGAATATTGCTCAAAGGATCCGTTCCAACTGGACAAAAGGAACGATGAGTTAGGATCTGAAAAGGAACAGAGTTCCTTCTTCAGTTATTTTTTGAGACCCTTTAGCATATTCCAGGAGCTCGTGCAATTTTAGCAATGGTTCATTTTTCAGTGTCCTTTCGAGCTCCTTTTTCGGAAAATTGTTAATTTTTGCGAACTAATCGTTTTTCAGTCTCTTGTTGGGTACCTTCAGTGTATTCAAAGGGCTCTTGCTAATGTTTTTTTTTATTGGTTTCTTTTAGACTCCTAACGACCAAAGGAGTTTAAAAAAACGAAAAATTATGTGAAGAATTGCGAACTTAAAAACAATGACCTATACTTTCGTTTTATTCGCGAATTTTAATTAATATCCCTGTCGAAGATTCGGATGAACGATAAATATCGTTGTTGCGACTCAAGAAAAATTATAGCTATTTAAATTTAAAAAATTCAATTCTTATACAATGCAGAATCAATTGATCAAAGTGACGTGATTTTTTTTATCTTATTTTTTGCCTCGCTATAATAAATGTCTGGGATTTCTCAGTTTTATTGTAGAATTTTTTTTAATTCAAAAAATGCTGAAAAGACGGAAAAGGCAGAGTAACAAAAATCATTAAGTTAACAATTCGACTCGTACTGTGTCAGTTCCGTTTTGTGCGATATATTGAGAGAAAAAAGAAATCTTAAGTCGTCAATCTGGTGACGCGTAGTATTGTGCAAAAACAACTATACTGACGCGAGAGTCCTACCTGCTCTTGAGACGCAAAATTCATCGTCAATGGAGATCCGAAACATTAAAAAAAACGTGCTCGTTTAGCATTTTGTTATTCGACTTTTTGTTTTGTTTTGTTTACTGCTATAATAGCCAATTATATTCAAAGTTTTCAATGTAAAGACGATGATGATTCAGCGTGCAATCTCGTAATTACGTTATTACGCGTTTTTTTGTCATCTAATTTAGAGTGTGTAATTGAAAATAAGAGATTTGGCATACAACTTTTTCGATATTGTTCTCATCAAAGCTCACTTTGTATGAGGATAATTAACATATTTGGTATCAAAACAAATGCAAATAAAAAATTGCATGTTTCGTTCGGACACTTTATTCTTCTGGCTCCAAATTTTTTTCCATTTTCTTCGAGCACCGAAAAAATGTATTCGATCAAGATCGTACGAAAAAAAAATAGCGCAAAAATTTTGTACACAATTTATAACGCGTTTGTTGCAATTTTTTAAAACTTTATTCTTAGCTCCTAGCATATTCTGTATGCTTGATTTTTTTAGACTTTAGTCTCATCAGAAAGCCCTTAAATTTTAATCAAAACAACTTTTCAACTGGGAATGTACGGGGGACATAATAAGGAATATCTCAATGTTGGACCATCTCTCAGTTTCGGACCGCATATCCAATTATTACAAATAATCAAGAGTTAATTGAACGATAGTAAAAAAATAATGATTGAATTAATAATATCTATGATTTATACATGTATGAACGCGTACACGCCGATTAGAGAATTGGAGTCTGTAGCTAACCAAATAATACTACGGAATAGCGAAAGCTTGTCGCTGCTATTTTTCATTGTTTTTTTTACTATTTTCGAAAGAAATGATGGGACTCTTTGCCCTAAAGTCGAATTTTTCAACTTGTAAAAATTATAGCAAAATAATCACTTGTAAAGTGATAATTTTCAAGTTCGCGCGGTTAAAGTGGAAACGTTCGTAGCGATCTTATGCAGTGTGGTTTGATGTGATCAATATCAGGACAGTCGATAAGTAAGTAACTTATATCGTATTTTCTCATATAATATTACAAGCGTGGATTTTCCAGTGGTTGCCAATATAGACACGTTATGGTCCGAAATCGGGACATACCCGATCTTGGACCATGTATATGGTCTAAGTATCCGATAATCCCTGTCCGGCTTCAGATACACTTTCATTCACCGATATTGTTGTTTATATAAAGCATTAATTGCTGATCAAAGAACCAACGATGCGTGAGTTTTCGAAGCTACAACCCGTCAGCTTTGCATTCGCCATAAGTATATATTTCTTCGAAGCGTTGTTGTTTCGTTGTTTGTCCGTGAAAAATCGGTTAGAATTTCTATAGCATCTTCTTTTGGATGGTCCGGTATTTTTCAGTGCATTCTCGCGCCGCGAGATGGGGGAGTATGGATCTCGGATAAGTCTTTGTCAAAATGGCGACGACAGTGCGATTGCGTGGGTGGTCATAAAAAAAAAATGACACATTTCTCCCCGCGCACTGCGCTCGTAGAGACTTCAGCGAATCGCAGCTGGAGTAGCTGAGTAGCTTCATAACCTAATCTCGCGCGACAGCTACTCCGGATTGATCAACCCCCGGATCTTCCTCGCCTGAACTTTATACATATATTTATTTACAACAGTGCCAAAAAATTAAAAAAAATTCTTCGTAAAAAATATAGACGTTTCGCGGATCGTCCAATAATCCATATTTTTCGTCCAAAATCAACAGCAGTGAAATAATATTCTTGTCCCTCATTTAGACTCCGTATATGGTCAGTTTTTTTTTGCCCTGTCGTTCGGAATACTTTTTCAGTCAAATCTGTGCGCGCGCGATGTTTACCCCGGTATAGTGTCGAGAATTAACCAGTGCGTAAAAAAAAAACTCAGCTGAGAATGACGCACGATACGGTAAATCGACTGTAAAAATTGAAGAAAAAAGGTTCTTAATCGGGTGAGTAAATCAGAAAGTTAGAATACGCATCGTTCGTGTTAACATTTGTCACTTTTGTCGTCCCGTTTATGTGCACTGAATATACAAATACAGCGTCGTTAAATAACACTCGTCGGGGCGATATCGAGGAATGCTATGATTACTGACAGGATCTCGTACATTTTGAACATAAAAATAATAGTAATAATAATAATAATAATAATAATGAGGGGAATATCTAAGGACGGCTTTTAGTATATGTGAACAACGAAATAATCAAACACCCAAGGATGCGTGATTATCGTTATAAAATTATTATTTTTGTGCATATCAAACAAGTACTGCGATGACCGTCATTACCCCCTCTTTCTCATATAATCGGGATTAGCCCATTTTATCCATTAGAAACCATAATTTAAGAAGTAAACATAGCATTCACGCAGCTGTAAGCATTTCTGTAAAACCTTTTTTTAAAGAATTCATAGATAACGAAATTTTGTACATGGATTGGTAATAACATAACCTCAAATCTCAGACGCCATTTGATTGCACAGTGATCTTCATTACCCCAAAAATCCTTATTAACTGATAATTTTTGTCAAACTGATAATTATTAACATTTTGAGTACAACTAAGACGCAAATTATTACCAAAATAATGACGAAATAGTAGATTAATTTAATTAATAGTCTTTAGATCTATGCAGCGATACTAATTATGGATCAAAGCAATCGTGTTTCTTATAAGAAAAAGAGGCAAATTCGATATTTTCGAATATATGATTCTAGAATATTTTTCAAAGCGATTGCAGAGTCAAGACAATGCTGAATTATTTTCCCTTGACTTTGGCGAAAAGATAGAAAATATTAGGCTACTCCGATATTTTTTTTTTACATTTTTCGTAGGTAAGCACAAACAATATTAACCATTTACCGTACTTTGTCTGAATTACCTCTAGCTGCTAATTTGGCACAAAATTATTATACAGTCATTTTCTCGATACTTTTCTTACAGTCATCTAAAAATCATGAAAATAAAGCTGTGCTGCAATTGCGCTTATGAAATTGTAAAAGATTGTATAAAACGCTACTCGAAGGCCCTTTTGACTTTTGACAAACTTTTGTTCGAGAACATTTTCATGATTTTTAGGTGACGCTCTCAATATAATTACAATATCACAATAATCATTACGGTACATATTGAGACATAATAATAATAATAATAATAATAATAATAATAACGAATTCTCATAGCAACAGTAGCTTGAAAAAAATGCTGCTATTGATTTTTACGTACCAATCTAAATATTCCAAAAATTAGTTTAGACTTTTAAATTTTCCGTCTTTTCATCGCGTTTCGTGATTCACCAGAGTTTTTGCTCTCCGAACTGTATCGTAGATTTGGAAATAAAAACTGACATCGTCGTGCTGCGGTAAATAAAAAAACAAGCAGCAACGATGATGGAGCTCAGTCACAGTCTGACCCTCAACGAGGATGCCCTCAATCAGATACCGGAGGCAAAAAGACCAGTTTTTGTCTTCGAATGGCTGCGCTTTCTGGAAAAAGTTCTAGTCGCCGCGCAAAAGGTTTAAAATTTTTTTTTTTTTTTTCTTTCCTACCGTCGGCACTCGAATTGAGATATCGAAAGAGCCGCGGTTATAATATGGAAACGAATAATTTTTAGAGCGACATAAAAGGTTGTCAGCAAAAATTGGTAGAACAGCTGACTCGACACATGCAAGGCGCTCCCGGTCCTCCGACCAGAAGACTCATAGCTCATTGCTTGGCCACTTTGTTCAGCGTAGGCGATACATTCCTTCTCTTCGACACTGTCAACAAATGCAACGACATACTGAAAAACAAAGACGACTCGCCGAGCTTTCTTCCCACAAAATTGTAAGACTCATTCTGCGGAGATTTGGGGATGCAAAGAAAAAAAAAAAAAATTACATTCGATACAATAAGACAAAATGCAATCAGATTTTCATTCAATTAATTTTCATTCAATCAATTTTCAGAGCTGCGATATGTTGTGTCGGTTGTATGTACGAGAAACTCGGTAGAATGATGGGTCGTTCGTACGAGGAGACCGTACAGATATTGATCAAGTCTTTGCGATCTGCCGAATCGCAGACTCGAATCGAAATCATGCATACGCTGGAAAAGGTGAATTAATGCGAAGATTCTTGTATCTTTAAAAAAAAAAAAAATAACTCATGCATCCGCAATTTTTTCTACTGCCACCATATAACTTTGAAATTTCGTGAAAAAGTTCATTTTCGAGCATATCAAAATTCGGATATCGAGTAAAACCTTTTAAAAGTTCATTTTCCCCTTTAAAAGTTCATTTTTGGGCATTTCAAAATTCGGATATCGAGTAAAACCCTTTAATCAACGGAACAGATATCGCGGAGCAGCAGAACTGAGAAATAAATCCCCCCCTTTTTTTTTTTTAATTAAATTCTAATACACACGCTCGAGCATAAGCTGCTCGGACTCGAAGCCCACAAATCCATTGAATATAAATGCAAATATGAATGATAAATTTTTTCTCAAGGTATGCGCCGGAATGGGTTCGGCTGTAACGAACGTGCACAAAGAAATTTACAAAGTATGTCGACACTGTCTCACCGACAGAGTGATGGCGGTTCGTTGTGCCGCAGCTAAGGTAAAAAAAAAAAATTACGTCCATATCACAATTATCTTTTTCCCTTTATTGCTCCCTACGGATAACTCGGTTCGGTATCCAATAATCAATATCGAATACAATGAAACATGAATAAAAGATCGAAATATAAATTCCATGCAAAATCGACATTTTTCCCTTCGATGTGCGCATTCGCTCGCTCCGAACGTTGTTCTCGTCGCCTCGCAGTGTCTCCTCGAGATGCTGAATCACGCTCCGTTTCTCTACACAACGGAAATCGAGAGCGTGGCTACTCTGTGCTTTCGTGCTTTCGAGGGCTCGAATTACGAGGTGCGATGCTCGGTTGCCAAACTTTTGGGTACACTGGTCGCTATGACCCAACTTCCCGCGCCAAAGGGCAAAAATCCGACAAGTATATATCTCCCTCGTAACACGGTATTTCGTTACACGAGGGCAAGGCTCTCGGTGGTTTTTCTTCTACCGGGAACCTTCCCGAGCGTTACAAAAAAAACGCATGAATCATATATATATATGTATATATATATATATATATATATTTTTTTTTTCCTTCCATCTTATGCTTTTCAGCGAGTCAGGGTAAGGCGATGAAACCGATTTCCCTCGAGGAAGTATTGAATATCCTCATGTCAGGATTCTTGCGCGGTGGTGTCGGATTTCTCAAAGGTACCGGAGAAATAATAAAGGGGAGCTCGGGCGTCAACAGAGAAGTTCGCGTCGGAGTTACCCACGTGAGTATATATGCGATATCATCGATCGAATTTTACGCCCGTTACGTCGCGTACAATTTTTTTTTAAATTAACATTTAATTTCGCGATTATTATTAATTCGAGTGGCATCTGAAAAATTTCGAATTCGTTGCTTTTTTTTTTTTTTTAACAATATTACTCCGTATGTAATGTGTATTGGGAATTTATTTCAGACTTTTATCTCAAATAATTTGCAAGCTATGAATTTTTTATAATCGAGCGAAATGGCCAAATTTTTTGCCATCGGGAAGCAACGATTTTTACGATATCCACGAAAAATAAATGATACTGAAAATATTGAAAGGGAATATTAAAAAAAAAAAAAAAATATTATAACGTCCGTTCGTGATAAGGGAACAAAAAAATAATTTTGTTTTATCACGGTTGCATCTCTTCGCGTACGCGCGTTTACTCGAATCGTTTTTTTTTTTTTTTTTTCGTTCTTTACAGGCCTACGTCGTGTTCGTTCAAATGCTCGGCGGTACTTGGCTCGAGCGCAACATCGGCACTCTCGTAGCTCACGTTCTCGATCTCGTTGCAAATCCAAAAGCCGCGAGCTCGCACGTGGACGCGGTCTATTCGAGAAAGTGCATAAACTTTATACTTCGCGGTACGATCGGGAAGTTGCTCGGCGAGGGCGCTCAGGCCGCGGCGTGCAAGGAAATTGCTCATGTCATACTTAAACAAATGAATTCGATAGGTGAGCAATCGCGTTATCAAAAATTACAAATACAAATAAACTTGTCACAACTTTATATATCAAATTCAGATTGTACTTGTGTAAAAAAAAAGAAATTTCATTATTTTTTTTTTTAAATTCTGTTTCTATTATTCGTTTTGTGAGAAATGATCGGCAAATTGTAAAACTGTGATTCCCTATGAAAATACGTATTTGCAGATTTTAGTCCCGAAAACGCCAAGGACTCGAACCAAGAGACATTGTTCAGTCAACATTTGCTGGTATGCGCCCTCCAAGAGATGGGAAATTTGATACTCGGACTCGGTACAACGGCGACGAATCTACTCTCCGATCAATCTCTCAGTGAGTAAATTTGCCAATATTTCAAGAATAGAAAAAAAAAAAAACAAAAAATAATTCATCCCATATCTGGTGGGAAAAAGACTTTTGAAAATACAGTTGAGAAAAATTATTTGAAAGAAACTATTAGATAAATCCCCGGAAATAGTACATTATATCATAAGGCTGATAAACCTGAGGCTGAAGCCGAATGACATACTATTTGTGTTCACGAATATCGAAGAATGAAGAGGGGTGCCCCCCATGAAAGAAAAACCAGCAAGCAAAAGAAATTTTAGAAATTTCAAAGTAAAAAGAATTCCCCCTCTGAAGAAAACCAAATAAAGTAAAAATTTCAAGTTACATAATCATCATTTTTTAATATTGCAAATGAACGAACAATCATATAAAACCTTGAACATTTTTTTTCATCATAGAACTTCTTGTACTTTAAGCTACGTATTCATGTTTTTTTGGTTTATTTTAATCTCAATTATATTCATTTAATATATAATTCATATATTTCATATATAATTACTTTTCACTGTTGATACGATAAAACATTATCGAACGGCTGCAAATCAGACCGAAAAAGGGTGCCAATTGGGCATGAGTGACGAAAAGTTCATAACTCTGCCTTTTATAAATCCAAAATGACAATCATGAATGCTGATAGCATGAAAGTTCGATAGTAACTATATGATAATTACAGTGATATAAGTTTTCTTAGAAATTTCGTATTTTCAACGATCCATAATAATTATTTCAAAGAAACTATTAGATAAATCCCCGGAAATAGTACATTATATCATAAGGCTGAAAAATCTGAGGCTGAAGCCGAATGACATACTATTTGTGTTCACGAATATTCAAGAATGGAGGGGGGTGCTCCCCATGAGAGAAAAACCAACAAGCAAAAGAAATTTTAGAAATTTCAAAGCAAAAAGAATTCCCCCTCTGAAGAAAACCAAATAAAGTAAAAATTTCAAGTTACACAATCATCATTTTTTAATATTGCAAATTAACGAACAATCATATAAAACCTTGAACATTTTTTTTCATCATAGAACTTCTTGTACTTTAAGCTACATATTCATGTTTTTTTGGTTTATTTTAATCTCAATTATATTCATTTAATATATAATTCATATATTTCATATATAATTACTTTTCACTGTTGATACGATAAAACATTATCGAACGGCTGCAAATCAGACCGAAAAAGGGTGCCAATTGGGCATGAGTGACGAAAAGTTCATAACTCTGCCTTTTATAAATCCAAAATGACAATCATGAATGCTGATAGCATGAAAGTTCGATAGTAACTATATGATAATTACAGTGATATAAGTTTTCTTAGAAATTTCGTATTTTCAACGATCCATAATAGTTATTTCAAAGAAACTATTAGATAAATCCCCGGAAATAGTACATTATATCGTAAGGCTGAAAAACCTGAGGCTGAAGCCGAATGACATAGTATTTGTGTTCACGAATATCCAAGAATGGAGAGGGTTGCCCCCCATGAAAAAAAACCAACAAGCAAAAGAAATTTCAAAGCAAAAAGAATTCCCCCTCTGAAGAAAACCAAATAAAGTAAAAATTTCAAGTTACATAATCATCATTTTTTAATATTGCAAATAAACGAACAATCATATAAAACCTTGAACATTTTTTTTCATCATAGAACTTCTAGTACTTTAAGCTACGTATTCATGTTTTTTATTTTTTTTGTTTATTTTAATCTCAATTATATTCATTTAATATATAATTCATATATTTCATATATAATTACTTTTCACTGTTGATACGAAAAAACATCATCTAACTGCTGCAAATCAGACCGAAAAAGGCTGCCAATTGGGCATGAGTGACGAAAAGTTCATAACTCTGCCTTTTATAAATCCAAAATGACAATCAGCTGATAGCATGAAAGTTCGATAGTAACTATACAATAATTACAGTCATATAAGTTTTCTTAAAAATTTCGTATTTTCGACGATCGATAATAATTATTTGGAAAAAGAATACAATTCCAACGTTTCTCACTACTCTCCGAGAAAATAATTAAGTTCCAACTGCAACGATCGAGCTTAATCGCAATCATCGATTCACCGATCCTTTTTTTTTTTCTCTCGTTTCTTTTGCACCAGGTCGGTTCGTTCGAAAAGATTGAAAATTTTGATTTTTCGTTTTTCAATTGGTTTAAAAGAAAAAAAAAAAAAAATTTCAGACTTGATCGACACGACGATGACGGTATTGGTGCATCCTTGCCAGGCAGCTCGACTCGCGGCTGCGTGGTGTCTTCGTTGCATATGCGTCGCCGTACCGAGTCAAATAACACCCCTCATAGATCGTTGCGTCGAGGGTATCGAGAACATGAGAAGCTCACCCGAGGCTATCGCAGGTTACAGCAGCGCTCTTGCCGCGGTACTCGGCAGCGTACGCCTGTCGCCTCTCGGTGTTCCGCACACCAAGGGCAAGATAATCTTCAATACGGCGGAGGAATTGTTGCGAAGCGCGAGTCAGAACAGCCGTTTGTCGTTGAATCGGACCCACGCCGGTTGGCTCCTCATCGGAGCTATAATGACTCTCGGTACTGCGGTCGTCAAGGGCCTCCTGCCGAGAATGCTATTGCTATGGAGAAATTCGTTTCCCCGCTCGAGCAAAGAGCTCGAGAGTGAGAAAGCACGGGGCGATGCTTTCACGTGGCAGGTGACCCTCGAGGGTCGAGCCGGTGCTCTCTCGGCAATGCACAGCTTTCTTCTTCATTGTCCGGAATTATTGAACGACGATATAACGAGACGACTTCTCACGCCCATCGAATCGGCTCTCGCGATGCTCACGAAGTACGTAAAAAAAAAAAAAAAAGCGTTTTTTTATACGCTGCTCGTTATTAATTTTCATCATTGGAAATAATTGTAAGTATGATTTGGGACAAAAGTGTAAATTTTCGTGCCAGTCGTCGCGGAACTTAAAAGAAAAGTACATTTTCAATGGTTGCCGCTCTTGCGAATCGCGAAGTCTGTAGACTTTTTTTTTCTGTCGAATCGAGGGAAATATGATTTCGTTCAAGTAAGAATGTCCCGGTTAGTGAACATTTAACGGAAAATCCACGTTCTTTTTACGTTTTTCAATTATATCCGAGCACGATATCCAAAAACTTTGGTTTCATATCAACAATTTCGATGCTGAATGTAATAGTATTAAATTTTTTTTGTCACAACGTTGAAAAATCAGGATAAATGTGCAAATTAAAAATTCGTGTTTGATGTCCGAGCTACTGTGACAACCCGCCGACTTGCTGGCCCGGATAATGACACGACAGAGTCCCAAGTTAACGAGCAGTCGGGGAATCAATCCGAAAAAATATAGTCATTATACTTTTATTTCATATTTACTCAGTTCCATTTACATTTATTTGATGAATAAATGAAAAAAAAAATTCAATACATTGCGCAGAATTTCCAAGGGGATTGGAGAAAACCAAAAACTATTTGAGTTATGGAACACCGATCGACAGCTCGGAAACGTCCTAAATTCGTTGTCCCGGTTAATAACACAATAGACGGAAGTGTCAATTTTTAAAGCTAAATTCATAATATATCGAAAATAGTAACTATGCATTTTTTCTGGTCGGAAAGTTGAAAACTGAACCTTCATTTGCGTTTATTGAATCAACGTTCCGATAAAATATATGTGTCGTTAAATATGTACCAGGTAGCACCGGATTGTTCATTAACTGGGACAGTGTCATTAACTGGGATATTCATCTTATAGTTGTATAAATTCTGGTTGCTCATCATATTTTCTCGTTTTTTTTTTCCCCAGTTTATCCACGGTTTTGAAGAATTATGGACAACAATTGAAAGCTCCAGCAGCCATGGTTCGTCTACGTTTGTACGAGACTCTGCTATTGTTGCCACCGCAGACATTCGAAGGATCTTACACGCATCTGCTGCGTATGCTCGTTTCGGAATTCACGCTTACGGAAAATCCGGGCAACACTACAACGTCACTGCTTCGCGTTGTTTGCAACGCGAATGATTCCGTGATTCTTGGCACGTGGCTGCAGGAAACCGATCATCGTACCATAGAAGATCAGGTTCGTAATGTTTTATACGATTATTATTATTATTATTATTTTTATGTCAATTGCTCGATATATCAGGCAGGTGATGTAGATGTGTCACGTCGAACGACGGATTATTCGATAATTCGAGTGAAAATATAAAGATATATCAGAAAAATTATAGAGATCCCATCATATGTACCGGTTCAAATAATCTTATTAACTTTTTTTAACTCGTGTTATTCTCTCAGTGTACAAGCGTCGTGTAATTTTTTTTTTTTTCGCGTTTTCTTAAAGATACGAACCATCGATTCGCAATGTTTCCGTAAAAATTTATTCAACAATATGTTTGGCTATTTATCGGTTTGAAAATCAGTCTCGTTCCATACGTAATGTTATTTCGATAACAACGAATAAGAAACGTTTTGTTGCTTGAAGATTCTCCTCGATAGCGGAAATTTCGAGTAAAAAATTTTCTTTCCTATTTATTGCTCACGTTCGTCCGTAGATGGAACCAAATCGAAGGGCCGATGTGGAACACGTGAGTAACGGCGTTTTGAGGTGTAAAGAGGCTGTATGAAAAAAAAAAAAAAAAAACACCGTTGGCTGTTCTTACGTTTCATTTTATTTAATTTTTTACTTCGTTATTCGCAGCTGCACTGACGATACGTATTTCGCAATAACATTAGGTTTAGTTTGGAGAATCATACTCTTCTCGATCAACTTTGTAACGCTTATTACGTATACTCGAAGCTAGAGTTCTTTTTTTAATTTTTTTTTTTCGTTTTTTGTTATTAATCCGAAACGAATGCTAAAATTTTTTTTCTTATCGTTTAGTTGCAGCCAAACAGTGCCGCTGGTTCCGGAGCTTTGGAGCACAATTCGTGCTGTTTGTACAGACCCGTACCTACCGTGAGTCTCGGCTCGATCGTATTGTCAATTAAACGAAAAATTTTCTCACACAAATGTGATTGGACGACGACGACGACGATGCTTCGATTTTATTTTATTTTTTTTTTTTTCCTTTTTTCAGAATGAAATAATTCCCGGACCATTGCCCCTGGGTGTCGCTGTGATCGATCTCTCGGTCTCATTGTTCGGGCAGATCTTTCCTCGTGTAGCGAACAAGCATCGTTTGCAGATGCTCGATCATTTCAGCGAGTGTATCAAACATGCGAAATCCGGGAGGCAGGAGGCCATACAGATGAACGTATTTACGGCTGTACTCAGCGGCTTGAAGGGACTCAACGAAGCTAAAACGGGATTTGGCCAGGAAGACGTTAAAAAATCAGCCACCAATCTTATAATCGTGAGTCAATTGTTTCAGTACACTTCGAGCGTTGCATCGACAGCCGAGAACTTGACGCGTCAATCGAGTGCGAAATTTCGACGCGTTGAATCAAATAATTTCCACATCCATTGATGTTTGAATTTTTGTCAATCTACACGGAAAAAAAGACATTTCAAAAAATAATAACTGAAATTTAAAAAATACAACGATGAAGAGAAAAAATGCAGTTTAACACAGTAAATTAATCTCTTTACAGTGTTTTGATCAAAAAGTAATGTGCGGAATATACTTCTGTACTATCTGTATAACCATATCTGTTGGTTTAAACTGTAAAAACAACTATCTCCACTTAAAAAAAAAGTGACACTGTAAAAATTGAAAATGCTCGCAATGAATTTTGCTATGGATAAAATGAAAAACCAATAGATTTGTACAAGAAAAATTTAAAAACTGACGCATTAAAATGAACTGTATAGAGAGAGTATTTTTACGAATGTAAGACATAACAAAAAATACTAAATTCTCTATGAAAAACAGAAATTGAAATAAAGAAAAATTGTAGCACGCTTTCGTCGAATTCAACTGTGAAATAATGGAAAAATTACAGTTTTAAAATGTGTATGGAAAATACGACGCAAACAAGAAATTCATAAGGATCAATAAGCGTTCATAAAATCAATAGCGTAGTGGTATAGTGTCGGTCGTTGGGTAGGTCGTTAGGTAGGTCTCAGGTAAAATCTTAGGTAGGCTCAAAATTAATTTCGACGGAAAAAAGTCCGGACCACCAAGCCGGAAACACTCGTAAAAAAAAAATCTCCAAATCTTTAATTTTTTTTTTTTTTAATGATTATTTAAGGATCGAAAGTGTTGAATTCGTTTACTGCGGAGGACCGCGGGTTCAAATCCCGGTCAATGACGATTTTTTTTTTTTTTTTGCAAAATTCATAGTATTTTCAAAGATAATGGAACAGCAGTTTTAAATTCGTTCATCGATTTAATTGCTAATTGATAGATAACAAACTACATTTATTATGCTAATTCGACCCGCGCTTTTCAAAATCTTCTAAACTTTTATTTTTTACAGTTCACTTTGCAATTTCTCAAACATTAAACCCAAAAAGATGCGCCCTATTTTATATTATAATTGATTTCACAATTTGTACAGTTTGTCACAGTGGTAAACTCTATTTACACTTTTAAACTGTAAAAATTCATTCTATCACTCAGTCCTTTTTATTTCAAATTCTAAAGAATTTCCGAAGTTTTCCTCCCGAGAGGCATTCTCTATTAACAAAACTGTAAAACATGATGGAAACATGACTAGAATTAACAGAAATTTTTTTTTCCGTGTAGAAAAAAAAAAGCAAATTCATTCCGGATTTTTTTTTTTCACTCAGCTGTAATTTTATATTCAATATCTTGATGTTTCATGAAACGTCTAACGATAATCACATTCGGCAGAGTACATTGGTGAGCAGCAATTCTATATTACGTTGGGCAGCCGGTGAAGCTGTTGGACGAATGGCCCAGGTGATATCGGATCCGAAATTCACCGCTGAACTGGCGCAAACGAGCTTCGATCGTTTGAAATCGGCTCGTGACGTTGCCAGTCGCACGGGACACTCGCTCGCCCTCGGTTGTCTTCACAGATACGTCGGTGGTATGGGCTCGAGTCAGCATCTCAATACGAGCGTCAGTATTCTTCTTGCGCTCGCCCAAGACAATTCCTCGCCGGTCGTGCAGGTAAGAACATATTTGTTTGTATATTAGCGGGAAAAAAAAACCAATTTTTTTGATTTTTTCATACTCCCACCCCTCAAAACTTGAGTTTTGATAGGAAAAAAAAAAAAAAACATCCTCGCGAAGAGGAAGCTCTGTGGCTTGAGTGGAAGCCGCCGCTCATTGGACGTTTCTAATTATAACAGCCGATTAACGTCTATGACGAACTTTTTTGAAGGAAAAATTTGAGACAAAAAATTTGGGGAAAAAAATTTCATTAAATAAATTTTTGTTTAGTCCTAATTGCCAATTATTTATAAAAAATTCGAAACAATTTTAAGTTGAACAGCTTTGTCTGACATCATCGTGTTTTGAATAAAAATTTAGATCGATTTTATTCATAACAATAATTTTGCGATCTAAAATTGTTTATTGTCATAAACAATTCGTATCTAGTGAAATTTTTTTTCTTGACTCAAATACGTACTTCATGGTTCTTTATTCTTTTGCTGAAATAGGAAATCATTAGTCTCAGGGAAGATAGTATATAAGCAAATTTTTCTTTAACAATTTTCCCGCTATGACTTTATGCAAAAAAAAAACGCAAAATGTCATTTATTTATTTTTTTTACACGTTGCATACGTCTTTCGGTGGTAATCAGCGACTTAAAGTATATATATATTGCGCTTGAACTCTATCCTTAGTTAATAATGAATTAAATTCCGCAAACAAAGTTTACTTTTCGTTCAGCAATATCGCTTACAACTTCAAAATGCTTGAAGATTCTTTTTTTATTTGAAATACAATCTTCATGGTCTCAAATTTTTCCTTCCAAAAAGTTCGTCATAGACGTTAATTGGCTGTTATAATTAGAAACGTCCAATGAGCGGTGGCTTCCACTTAAGCTACAGAGCTCCCTCTTCGCGAGGATGTTTTTTTCCATCAAAACTCAAGTTTTGAGGGATGGGAGAATGAAAAATCAAAATTTTTTTTTTTAAACAATCCTATTGTAACAAATCAAATATCAAATGGAAATATTAAATTCCAATTAAATTGAAATATCGTTGTGAAGCTACCGTTCGTATTTCTTCGCTAAAAATGTAATAAATAAATTTTGGAAAAAAAAAAAACCCAAAAACAAAATGAGAACCAACGTTATTTGTGTTTCTAGGTTTGGGCACTTCACGCTCTTGCGCTTATCGCCGATTCCGGTGGTCCGATGTTCCGTGGCTACGTCGAGCCAACGCTATCTCTCGTTCTTACGCTTCTCCTCAACGTATCGCATTCCTACATCGACGTTCATCAGTGCATTGGAAAAGTATTGTCGGCTCTCATAACAACCATCGGACCGGAATTGCAAGGTATACGAACGACAGCAATTCTCGCTGCGATATTGAACAATGATAAATTTTTATATAATGATAAATAAGTTTTACTATAATAAATATATTTTATATATTTTATATAATGATATAAAATTTATATTTATATAATGATTTTTATATATTTATATAATTATATATATATATATATATATATATAATTATATATATATAAATATATATATAATTATATAATTTATATAATGATATAAAATTATAAAATATTTATATAAAAATATATTTTATATAATGATAAATAAGTTTTACGAGTAATTTAAAATTCCACTTTTATTTTCAAATCGGTTTTTATTTTTTACAAAGATTTTTCGCAATCTCGATACCAAAGGTAAACAAGCAAAGTGGAAATTTTGAAATTTTGAAGCATAAGTGTCGTTGCTCATGAAGATTCTTGCTGCATTCAAGAAATTAACGTTTTTGTTTTTTTTTTATATTTTTTTCCTACAATTTCCTGCATAAAGTTTAAAAATCAACCTGCAAAATTAATTGTACAGTTGATTATTCAAATTTTATAATTAATGCTCTCAGGCAACACGTCGACCATATGTATGGCTCGTTCGTCGTTTCTGTGCGCATGTGCCATAATGCAGGATCATCAAGATCCCCTGGTGCAGGCCGAGGCTACCGGTTGCCTGCAACAATTGCATTTATTCGCGCCGCGACACGTAAATCTGTCATCCCTCGTGCCAACATTATGCGTAAGTTGCGATATTTCATGATTATCGTTCGCATCCAACGATTGGAAAACACGATATTCTCGAGTTTTCTAATTTTATCATTTTGGATTTTCATTTTTCTTTCGTTTTTTTTTTTTTTTTTTTTTTTTTTTTCCATCAGCGCACGTTATCCAGCAATCATCTGTTGCTGCGAAAAGCAGCGATTTCGTGTCTGCGACAATTGGCACAGCGGGAGGCAAAGGAGGTTTGCGAGCACGCGATGACACTCGCGAACGAGAGCCGCGACACAAACGTCGTCGAAGGATTGACGATAACGGAGACCGGACTTCCGGGAGTTTTGTTCAGTATGCTGGACACGGAAACCGACGGCAGACTCATCAAAGATATTCACGACACGCTGACGAGCATGCTGCAGATATTGGCGGCTGATAATTTGTCACAGTGGTTGTCACTCTGCAAGGACGTTCTTACCGTAGCATCGGGTGAGATTTAACGATATTTCCTCTCTTTGTCTCTCATTCTCATGGAGAAAGTCCCTTTTTTTAGAATTTTATTGTTTTTTTTTTCCACCTTAAAATCGCGAATGATTTTTTTTTTTTTTTAATTTATTTTTTCCATCCCGTAGAATCGAGTACACCGGAAGAGACTACCGCGATCGCGGTCGAGGACAGCACAGCCGACAACGAGAGCGTGGACGGCGAGGGTGACGACGATCAGGCGGAATTTCACGCCGATGAGACGAAACAACGGCCCACCGTATCGCCACGTTGGCCAACTCGAGTATTCGCGGCTCAATGCATTCGTCGCATTGTCGCGACCTGTATCAACAATAAACAGGCACACTTTGATCTCTCATTGGCGAAAGAATTACAGCTCGTCAAGGGAAGAGGTTCGATGAGTTATATATATATATATATTTGTGATTTAACATCGAAAATTAACACTTTTCTTGGGGGAATACGAAGATTGAGGCTCGTTCGATCGAGATAACATGCGAATTTTTCAACGAAATAACCGATGGTAGATAAATTCGAACTGCCGTACGCAAAAATACGATAGGGAAGCATTATCGCCACGACCATTCGAGCCAAAGTTGAATTTGGCGGGAAAAAAAAAATGACTAACGTTCATTTAAGGATGTTTCTCTGTTTGTTTGCTGGTTTTGTTTCAATGCTATTCGATAATAAATGGCATTGATAACGACGTATAAAAATTATAGCTATATAATCCTGTAAGTTTTCGAAATATTGACGTTTGTGTTGCAAAAAAAAAATTCACAATTCACATTTTCCGAGCTTCAACTCGAAATGCTGTCCGAACTATGCAAGATAGAGAAAATTGTTCAAGAACAATTTTGTAGAAAATTAAATTTTCTATAAAAAAGTCTGAGACAGCATCCATGAAAAGTCAATAGCGGATGAGTGGGAGGTGTCCGAAGTGGCGTGACGAGGAAGCGTGATTTTTGTAAAATCGCAGAATAGTAGACCAATTAGGTGTTAAATTACATATCACTGCGTTAGCGTTGAATAAAAAATGCATAAAAATTCATACGTCAACTGGACGCAACGAGAAAGCTATTACCGCCTAAAAAAACTTTATTCATAACTAAATTCAAATAAAGCCGCCTACTTGAAATGGTTTTTTTTTTTAAATTATTTTCACAACTTTGGACGCCTCCCACGCCTAAATTATTAACTGTAGATAAATGCCGCCACGAACTTTTTTGTAGAGAATTTAGTTACCTAGAAAATGATTTATGAGCAATTTGACTCTATTACGTATACTTTGAGCAGCGTTTCGAGTTGAAGAACAAAAAGTGCCAAATTTTCATTGTTTCTATTTTTCCTTTGCCAAAATGTAGATAGGGATAATAATCCACGATTTATAAGTTATTATTTGTGCCATTTACTATGAAAAGACGTTGAAAAAAAAATTCCAAGATTTTATTCCGAAAATGAAGCCTAATTCGACAATTTGAGTTCGGCAACATTGTCCGTCGCGTCTGAAATTGACAGCGTACGCCTCTTTTTTTTCAGCATTTTAAAATATGTTACATTTAATTACTCAATGAAAATGCTCCTAATTAAGGTGAGCTTTCGCACACGGTTTTATTATTTATAGAACTGGGTCATACAATTTTTTAAAGGTACTGGCATTTCAAGTTCTCGAATTACAGAACGATTAGAACTTGTTTTTCATTTGTGGCCGTAAGAACGCACGTTAAATAACGTTTCTTTAAGCATTAAATATCTCGTCAACGAGGCTCTTGATCTCATTGAATCTTTGCACACACGTTTTGGAGATAAGCACTATGTAAAAATTTCAAATCGATGACACTATATGGATACAACAGAGGAACATCCTTAGCGCGAAGTTATCTGAACCATTTTGACCGTCCAGGGCGTTCAATGCTCAACTTGCAAAGATTCTTTTCTCAGGCCTCGATTTCGTATAATAGAAAGAAAGAATAGAAAGAAGAAAAAAATCCGAAATTTTGTTACACTAAAAGACAAGGTATGTGTCTGTAGATGTGCCCGCGAGTCTGGAAAAATGAAAGAAATTGAAAAATCCACTTGCTCGCGGAAAAAAGATTCGCCAATGGGCAAAAATGACGAGCAAGAAGTGTGCACGATTGAATTTGCAACTTTTTCTCTTATCTCTCTCTCTCTCTTTCTCTCTCGAGCTTGATATCTCATTTTTATCGTTTCCAATATTGGAACCATTATTAAAAACAAAAAAAATTATAAAAATTATCCTCCACAATTGAATTGATCGTTGATCAGAGCAAAATATTCTTAAGAGCTTATGAAAAAAAAAAAAGGACAAATCATAAATTTTCAATTAATTTGATGTTGTTTTTTTTTTTTTTTCCCCCGCTGTTCCATCAAACCCAGGCGACTATCTCGTTCTTCATCTGTCGGATCTCGTGAGAATGGCCTTCATGGCAGCGACCAGCGACTGCGATCCCCTCCGTCTCGAGGGTCTTCACACGCTACAGGAGATAATCGATAAATTCGCCAAAGTTCCGGAACCCGAATTTCCGGGACATCTGCTGCTCGAGCAATTTCAGGCCCAGGTAGGCGCCGCCCTGAGGCCGGCTTTTGCCGCGGAAACGGCGTCGCACGTCACCGCAGCCGCCTGCGAGGCCTGCAGCGCTTGGATCGGCAGCGGTGTGGCGCGCGATCTCAATGATCTTCGACGGGTTCATCAGTTGCTCGTTTCGTCGTTGGAAAAATTGCGCGACGGTCACGCGAGGCCGCGGTTGTACAACGAGAGTCTCTCGACCCTCGAGCGTCTTGCTATATTGAAAGCATGGGCGGAGGTTTACGTTGTGGCAATGATAAACGATGGCTCGGCGCCGGATCAGCGAGACGCTGTCGCGCATCGAAATTCCATCGGGCGCGACGATGAAAGCGACATCGAGGATTTCGGTGATTTTGAATTTCAAAATGAGAGTCTACTGAGCCTCGTGCAACCGGAACTTCTGAGTCTTAGTCAGCATTGGCTAGCAGCTCTGCGCGATCACGCGCTTCTGTCACTTCCGCCGGAATTCTCGAGTCAATTGCCCCACGACGGTGGAGCATTTTATACGACCGATACGATGGAATCGGCACGACCGTATTACGCGAAATCCTGGTCACCGATACTTCACGCGGCTGCGCTCTGGTTAAACGCGCGCGGTTTCGTGAACGAGGAAACGACCGGGGCTGCGGAGAAAAAATCATCCGGATCGAATCACAACAATTCCAACAATAATAACAACAATAACAGCAGCAGCAGCAGCAATAACAGCAGCAACAACAACAACAATGTAGCAACGAATACGGATACGAATGTCGATAGATTTCATTTGTTGTTCGGTATATGCATGGAAGCTCTCTGCAGCTCGCGCTCTTCCGAATCATCCGAAAGTATTGAGACCTGCCTTAGTGCTCTTTACACGCTTTTGGATTCCGTATGGGCACGAAAAGTCATCATAACCGACGGTTCATTGCCGATCGAGCTGTGCAACGTTCTTCACCGATTGCTGCTGACACGCGACAGTTATGCCATTCGCATGATGACGATGGAAGTTCTGAGACAAATAATGAGAGCTAATCAGGAGGATCTGGCGGATCGTAAAAAACTGAGGCTCGTGGATCCGTTGGCGGTGGGCAATCGGGAAACGGCGGAAATCATGGAGATTGATTGTCTCGGTGAGGGCGGTGAAAGCGGTGAATTGATAGCCGGCAAATCGCTCGTTTTCGCTATGCTCGAGGTGTGCCTCTGTTTGCTGGTACGGCAGATACCGGCATTGAATCCGAATCCGGAGGGTGCAACGGCTATACTCTCGCATCGGGGCTACTCGGCGTCCGAGGAAAATGGCAAACTCATAGCCGCGGCTCTCGGTGTCATGGAAGCTCTTCCGACGCTTTGCTCGCCCCAGGGTACGTGATCGACGATTTTACGGAAATAAATATCTCACGACGATTATCTGCACGCGATGGATTTTTTTTTTCTTTTCTTTTTTTCTTCTTAGTTCGGATTTTTAGGAATTTTTTTTTTTTACTTTGATGTGATTATGCGTGGAATTTTTTTTTTAAATAAGAAGCTGTAGCTTGAAATTTAAAACGAAATATGATTTCTCGAACACTCGTTTCTTATAATTCACGACGAGTCAGTGAGTGAGTCTCTTCTGGGTGCAAGTGACATTGTGAATTTTTTTTTTTTTTTTTCACTTCCTCGTAGAATTGCGACGGTAATTTGGCGGTTATTCGGGGCGTTGATTTTAAATACGATGCAAAAATTTTGATATTTTAAACAGAGACAACGAGCAGAGTCTATCGGTCCCCCCCACCCTCAAATGATTAGTTTATTTTTTAAGCCTTTAACGGCTGGTGGGACACATACGTCCCGTCTACTTTGAAAAATCGTAACTTCCAGACAAATAAACATAGCGACAACCTTGAGGTCGAATTTTAACGATGAAGGATGCATCTGATCATGAAAAATTCGGCGAATTCAAGGGTTGCATCTCTTCAGTTTTACACTCTGACAAAAAGTGCAAAAATTGGGAAAACATGAGAAATGAGTATAACTTTCAGGCAACATTTTTTTTAGAGTCGCGATCTCGAGTATGTGCTTTGAAATAACATCGGAAATTTGTAGCAAAAATGTCCGAACCAAAAACCACCCCTGACAGTAATGAAATATCGAAAACCACCCCTAGCGATGGTGATACACGCCCAATAATGCACTTTCATTGATGTTCAGTTCAGAAATATTTTTGAAAACACATGAAAAATTTGTAGAAAGAATATCCGAATGGAAAACTACCCCTAACGGTGACGAAACATCGAAAACCACCCCTAGAAATGGTGATACACCCAAAAATGCACTTCCATTGATGTTCAGTTCATATATATTTTCTAAAACGCATGGAAAATGTGTATCAAGAACATCCGAATCAAAAACTACCCTTAACAGTAACAAAACATCAAAAACCGCCCTTAGCAGTGGTGATGCGCCTGAAAAGGCACTTTTATTGATGTTCAGTTCATATAAATTTTTGAAAACACATGCAAAATTTGTAGCAAGCAAATCTGAATCGAAAACCACCCCCAATAGTAACAAAACATTGAAAAATACCCCTAGAAGTTGTGAAAGAGGTGATGCCCGTCCAATGTGTATAAACTCTTCAATTATTTCACGGGCAGGTTCTTGCAATGAGGCTGATATTTTCTCAATTGAGGGGCAGTTCATAAGGGTTGAAATGATCCGTAAGTTTCCGAATTGGATTAGGATGAAATAATAGGAAATGAGTAATAACGTTTTATGCGTTGCGGGTGAATTTTTCCCAACCGAAGGGTTGCTCATAAGGATTGAAATTATCCGTAAGTCCTTCGGAATATGCTCATGCGTTCTGGAACACTCATATTTCGATTCAGATCAGTATAAAATAACAGAAAATGAGATGATAAAATTTTATCCATTGGGGGGGGTGAATTTCTCTCAATTGAGGGGTTGTTCGCAAGGGTTGATTGATCCGTAAGTTCTTCAGAATTCCACTACGTGTTCCGGAATGACTTTTCCTCAATTTCCGGCAGAAACGAAAGATGGGAAATGAAATTAAAAGGTTTTCAAGCGATTGGGGTGGTTTTTTCATTTGGGGGTAGTTTCCGAGGATAAGAAAATTCTGGAATAATTTTTTTTCTCACATTGGGTACTCGTGAATTCGGATTCATCATTTGCCAACTTTGCCAAACGCTCCAAAAAAAAAAAAAACTCAGCCGTCAAAGGGTTAAATCCATCATCGATAGTGTTTTCTTAATCATTTTTATGATTAAAATCCTCCATTATGAATGTTTTTAGGTGCTGTAGCGATACTTCCAACTTTGCTCTATCTGACAACCGGCGTCGTGAGAGAGACAGCGGTGCGAGCGGACAACGAAGCTGCGAGATCGGGCTCGGAGGCTCCGGTTCACGCGGCGCTGCATTGCCTGAAGAGCCTGATAATCGACAAGTATTCCCGGGATCAGCGCAGTCAGGAACAATGGACGATTTTGTTGCAAAGCGCCCTGGCGAAAATAATCGATCTCGCGAAAACCGTGAGCAACGAGACTAAAATGGACGAAGTCACGATGATGCTTGGCATCGCGGTTTTCGTTCTTCACGCATTGCCGGACGTTGTAAGCGCGCCAAATTTACAATTCCCGTGTATAAATCATTTTCGTCAGGCCATACAATCCGAAAATATGACGGTGAGTACGATAATGTTTTTTCAATTATTGATTCTGACAAAGGAAAAAAAAAAACAAAGATGCGAATATAAATTTTCGTCTCTTTTTCAACGCGTTCGTTTAGATCGAAATATTTCTTTCCATTCAAGCTTAGCAATGTTTTAAATGAAAAATTCAAAATATCGTGAAAGGGATGTAACGTTTTTTTTTTTTTTTTTTAATTGGTAAGATAATTAATTGGTAATTGACAAAAGATTGGCAATTCGCTGCTTTAACTTGTGAACGAAATTTCAATTGAATTCATCGAGTCGTGAAATTTTTCATTTTTATCCGTCAAACTCCTTCTCAAAACTATATTTCATATCTGCTTGGAAATTTTCATGATCGCTTTTTTCTCATGACCCAGGAGCTTTCTTGTGAAATCAAGAGGAAATTTGGTTTTTTTTTTTTTTTTTTTTTCAAGACTCAAAAGAGTCTTCAAACGCATGTGTTGTTTCAGGTTAAGCTTAAATGCGTTCAAACGCTCAAAACTATATTCGTTCATCCGGAAAGATGTATCAGTACACCGTACATTCATGCTCTTGCCCCGAGATTGGTGGAATTTTTGTACAGCGACAAGAGTAAGCAAGTTACGAGCGAAATCGAGCTTTCCTTCACCCTGGAATGCATAAGCACCATCGAGGCTCTGATATCACTCGCCGAACCGGCTAATCGTAAGTATCGCAATTATAAGTTTATCCAATGCATTCGTTTGAATTTGTTATTTATTGAGGAAAAAAAAAAAAAAAACAAAAACAATACATGTATGAATTGCACGCGTTTCTTCAGGAGATCTGATGCAAGGTACGGGGGCTATCCCTCATTTTTTTTATCTTCTTCAAGGCATTGTGAACCATTTTTGTTAGACAGCCAAAAAAAAAAAAATCGATGGAATTGATTAAAATATTTCCATTTCTTTATCAAATAAATTCAGATGGAGATCGTTGTCAACGTTTTGAATCAATTCTATCGAATTTTAACTACTAATGCATGAAAAAATTCGGTGTTTCACTAAAAAATAACATTTTTGCACAATTTTAAAACTCTGCCTATTTTATTCTTCATACATTTGATACGAATAACGCTTTTTTCGGCATTTATTAAAAATTGATAGTAATTAATTTATGAAAATTAGTTTAGTTTATTAAAATCAAAACTGCAACGCTTGTCAAATTTATTTTAAGCTGTATACACCTCGAGTAGTGCCAGAAGAAAACAAAAATTTCGTAAAATATATTTTTTCGTTTTCCCTCTCGTTGAAAAATTGGAATAACTAATTTTGGTTTTTTTTTTTTTTTTTTTTTTTTCGTCGCTCAGGTATACAAATGCTGACTCTGCTAGTGCCAATTCTAATAAATTACTTGCTCGAGGGTGAAAAGTTGCAATACGGCACGAGATACCAGACGAATCTTCATCAACAGAGCTTTCAGTGGCTCAACAAGATCGGTCCGAAGTATCCTCAGGTAATCGAGCAATGCTAATTATTAATTATACTAAAAAAAAAAAAAATAATCATTTTACCCCGACAAATTGGATCAAAAATTGAATTCATATTCGCAGGAGTTCAAAACTCTTATGTCCCAATCGACCGAATTGAAGAACAAGCTCGAGAACGCGGTGCGCTCGACGCATCAGCAGGCTCAGCGACCCACGAGACAAATGGGAACGATTAAACAGCAGATCAAAGCGCCAGCTCCGTCGATTAAATTGAAAACCGATTTTTCGAATTTCAGTTAAACGCGGATGAGATTTTCGATTTGTGGGACATTTTTCTGATTTTTTTTTGCTCCCCCCTCCGATTGAAAGAAAAAGGGAGTCCTGTCTAATCCGTAATGAAATGTTAGCTGTGAATTTAGGCAATACGAGCATAATATTTAATTTTCAAGAGGCACGATTCTCTCTTTCTCTCCCTCTCTCCCTCTCTCTCTTTCATCGATTATAGAGTACATTTTAGTCCGAGATTCCGGGGTAAAAAAAAAAACAAGAATGAAAATATTTATTCTTCCTTATATTTGTACAGAAAAAAAAAAGTAGTATTCATTATATTAGATTCGAATTAATTTATACCGACCATTTATCGGCTAACGAGCCGTGTTTCTTTATTGAAATTTCGACGATTTGAAATTTTCAAATCGGGAGTTATCGAACGAGAATGGAAAAAAAAAAACACTTTGTGTTATATTTTCTCGTACTGAAAGTATTGTATGTATATTTCTTGATCGATGAGAATGAAAATAACGAAACGGCTTGATAGCGGGTGAGATTGGTATTTACAAAAAAACAAACAAAAAAAAACGAAAAAAAAAACGTATTTTTTTAATTTTAAAAGTGTAAGTGTGCACAAACGAAAAATATTTATTGATATTTTTTTAGATGAGCCATACGCTGTGAAAATGAATCTTTTTTTTTTTCTTCTTCTAGTTATCCGATCTAGCATACTCAGTTGCGAATCCAGTTAGAAATTTGACTTTCAGTGTAAAATTTTTATTGATGGAATGAAAAGGATGGGGAAAAAAAAAGTCTTTCGATCCGTGGTAAAGTTACAATTTCTATCGAGATGCGACTGATATCTCTACGAAATAAAAAAAAAAAGTGTTGAAAAAAATGCTTTGGGAAAAAAAAAAACACGTGAATCATACTTCACTGATAACGATTTAATTGTCCAACGATAAAATATGCACAAGTGCATGATCCATAGAATTTACTCGTACCGTGTAATTATAGTCGTAACACGCGAGCCATTCCTCGTCAATCCGGCCATTTTTGTTTTCTCGTCGAATTTGAGAAAATTCTTGCGTCAAAACCGTTTTGAATTTCTACAGCTGATGATTTTTCGTTCTTCGATTCCGTATATCCCGGAAAATATACGTCGCGCAAACAAACAAACAAAATAGTATTTATTCTCGTTTTTTTAGCCAAAAATAAATTTTACGCAACGTCAGCAAAACGGTGTTTGAAATTTTCATAAAAAATTTTCGCGCTTTCGTTCCGAATGCTCGTTATTATTTATGAAAAAAAAAAAAAAAAAACCCACGATCGTTGGCTGACGCTTCGATATAAGCTTGTTTGTGTAATCGGTCAAGTACAAAAACCTATAATTCGTTTAAAAAAATATATATATTTCTTTCTCAACGGGTCCTACAAATTGGCGAATTAAAGAGGGGGGGGGAAAAAAAAAAAAACGTGGCCGAGATCGATGAATAAAAAAATTTCAGAGTTGACGAGGAATCGCTCGTTTATCGTATAATCAAGTCAATAGCCGAATCTTCCGATAAATATTTCTGAAAAGGGTACACGAACTGTAGATCGTTGAAGTAGCAAAGTGCCCCATTCGTAAGGGTCATTTGTACACCTAGATATACATATATTATATATATATATATATTCGTGTAAAAGAAAAAAAAAACGTGAATGTTTAATTACTACGAAATATCTAGTATAAAAAAAAAAAAAAAAAAAAAAAATCGCGGCTAGAGTAATTGATATATCGATTCATGATGTTCGTACGAACGATCTATTTATTGTCGGTATGAAAAATATCCTGTTAGCGTTGAAAATTAATTGGGAAGATATGAGAATGTATCGGGTGATCGAATATTTATATATAGGTATATAATATGTAATGTCATGACTAGAGCAGGACCGATGATGTTTTAGAGAGGAAATTAGCATGGTAGGAAAGGAACGAAAAATTCAAACTATTTTTTATATTATAATTTTAAGTGACCATTATACGCAGAATATGTACATGAATTATGAGTACAGGATACATTAGAGGCTGGGAAAAAATTTGATTTTTTTTTTTATGCAATCTTTTTTTTTTTTTTATAATATCAAGGTTCTTTGACTGCGTAACATTCTTGTGTTACATTCGTATACGAAAACAAAACAAAACAAAAAACTTGTATACATTTATGCTTCAGAATAAAACGAGAATAGGATAGTAGATCGAGTGCATTTGTGAGATATTTTGGAAAATCACGACGTTCGGCGAATGAGATATGGGGGACCTTTTGTGGATTCGAATTTCGAGAAACAAAAAAATCCATACATATTCATTTGTTTGGAATGACTTTGGGAGATTAACGATCTTCGTTTTCTTTTTTTAGAATTTGAAATTCCATCGGCGCTAGAATAAAATTCGGTCATCTTTGAACATTTTGGATCGAGCGGAATTATCAAATCGACTCTAAGTCCATGAGCATCTACCTTGACTATACTTGGGTCTTTGCGATGTTTTAAATTTGTGGTTTTCTGGAAGACCATCGAATAAGCGGACGCAGCGATTCTTTGAAAATCAACGGTTGAGATTTATTTTTCAGGGTGATTCAAAATTTTTTTTTAAATTCACAATCATAAAATTTAATTCATTTTCCAAAGAATTCTGCAATATTTTTGCCGCGATAAATTTTAGATTTCTTTTTTTTGGTCGAAAGTTCAGTGATTGAAAGCGAAAGATTCGAACTTGGAATTGTATTCTGTTGAAATTATTTTTTTTTTATGTTTGACTTGATATCAAAATTTGAATTTTGCCGAATTGTACTCATATAAATTACATTTTTTTGGAATTATTTATCTCAATGCTTCAGTTGATATCAAGTAAAACGTTAAATACGCGAAATAAGGTTTTTTTTTTCAAATTCTTCAAATTCTGTGACTTTTCTGGGTGGAACGAGTAATTATATATCAGCCAGTAAGTATATCTACGGGTTTTTTTCCTTAATATAAAAAAAATTATTAAAAAATGATGTCAATGATTCATGAAAATAATTAATAATGACATTCTTATATTAAGATTAATATGTGCATAAATTAATCAATTATTTAGCGCGTGATAGAGCGAGAGAGAGAGAAAGAAGAAGGGGGAACAGTGAACGGTGATATACGAAATACGAGTAGTGACGTAAACGTGAAATAAGAGCGTTGGAGATCTTTCTTACTAATATCTTGTATACAAAAGTTAATTCTCTTTGGTATACAGGGTTATACTAAAAGTAGTGAGTGGTGTGACATAAAAAAGAAAGATAAATCACGTCAACTGTACCTAGTGAAGTGCCATTTTGATTTGATTGAAGCATTGAAGCCTACATAACCTATATACCTCGACATAACCTATTTTCTTTGAGTACTCCACACGTAAGTAATTTTTTCACGCACTTTTTAGGTTTATGATATTTATTTGCGAAAAAAATTCTAATTACGCGCCATGAAAAGATAAATCTGAGAAAAAAATCAATTTTAATTGAGACAAAGTTATGAAAAATTTGCCGAGTCATATATGGCTAAGGGAGATCAGATTTGCGGGAACATAATTTTCAGAATGCTCAATTCGTCCGATCCGCGACGTCCCGAGAAGGAAATTCGTTACAAACCTTCCGTGACTAGTACGCAGGCACAGGCCGGCGATGATCTGACGCCCGATTACATGAATATTCTCGGAATGGTGTTCAGCATGTGCGGCCTCATGATGAGACTCAAATGGTCGTCCTGGGCTGCTCTCTACTGTTCTTGCATAAGTTTCGCTAATTCACGTGCCAGCGACGATACGAAACAGATACTCAGTAGTTTTATGCTCTCAATATCGGCGGTAGTGATGTGTTATTTGCAAAATCCGCAGCCTATGACGCCGCCGTGGGCCTCGGCGATGCAGTAAAAGTTTCCAAAAGAGCGTCTATCGAACTATAACGTTTATTTAATTGCGCTGCATTTTTTTTCTTTTTTTTTTTTCCCCCCCCCAAAATATAAATTCGTGGATAAAATATCCCCAAGTCCCGGAGATCGATGCGTTTCCTTGAAACAATTGATGAGAAAGTATAATAAGACAATGGGAAGGAATTAATAAAAAAAAAAAAAATGGATGATCGATGAGGATAAGGTTAAATTTGACTCATGTTATATCTTTTATTTCTTATAAATTATTGTTTATTCTCACAGGTTAATATTAACAGTTTTTTGCACCTCTGTGTTTTTATTTTTCTCTTTCTCTCTCTCTCTCTCGCTACCAGTAAATATCACTCCACGGCAAGCTTTGCGTATTTCACTGTCTCTAGGTGTACAGACAAAATACTGACTAGAATGTAATATCCTTTTTCCTTTTCTTTCTTCGAATTTATACACAACCTACGCATGCACTCTTTTTACCGCTCTCTCTCTCTCTCTCTCCCCATCTCGCGCTTTGTTTTGATCACTCGGCGTTGGAGCGCTTTGTCAATTAATCCGGACTAAAAAGTACAACGCCAATCATACATTTCGTTTTTTTTTCTTCTTTCATACTCATTCATAACGAATTTTTTTTTCACGCAACTAATCACATTATATCGCGTCTATACGGTTCTCGCATATCTGCGAGAATGTTCGTCTAAATTTGTCTCCTCTATAATACGTAAAATTGTTTCTTTGTGGTCAGCTGTGGCGGAAAATTGATAGAAAATCTATTGGCAAATGTCGTTGTTTCTAACGAAGATCTTCTACCCGATCGAGAGATTATATACGTAATTAATATATATCCTTTGCGCTTATTCTTTTGTCACAATTGTCTCGTCTTAGCGCGCTTGTTACGAGTTCATTCTCTTGTCGCGCGACAACGAAAGAAACGCGCTGAAAAAATTCGATTTGCTATCATTTTTTTTTTTTTTTTTTTCCATAAATCTGGAAGCAAAATTATTTTGGGCTTGTTTGCCCGAAGGCTCTCTCTCTCGAGAGAAAGATCGTTTCGCTACTATTATCCCTCGAGGCTTTTTACTTTGAAATTCTAACGCTACAACGGTGCGTGTATCGACTCGAGGAGATACAAAATCGTGTATCGAGGGGAAAATCTATTCGGACGTCACTCGAGAGCTCGATGCTGGATGATATAGGCCTGTGCAAATGTTTTGAGGGCTCATTTGAAAATAAAAGATAAATTTGCCAACGAGAATTTTCATAAAACTGTCTCGTGTGTCGAATTCAACGATTTTTTCTCACGAAACTGAACGATCCTGATGAGTTTTTTTTGGTAAAATTTATCCGTCCCGTCGACAAATGTAGGATTTAATAGAGAAAAATTAATGATTAGTTATTACTGAGAAATTTTAGCGGAATAATATTTAATGGGCCGAATTAAAGCTGAGCTTGAAATTTTGGTAACGTTCGAAAAAAAAATATTAATTTGCCTGAACTGAAATTTCGTTCTGATGAAACATTTGACACGCCGTATCCGGCAATAGATTTGTCAATGTCGAAACAATTTTCCTGCTGATATGAATTTCGTTGAATCGTCGAGTTTCAAGAAAACATCGAATATCCCAGAGAAGAAGATCAACGTTGGGGAAAATTAAATAATCTCTTGGCAGAGAAATGAAAATTATTTTCTCCAGGCGAGTGTGCACAAAAAAAATTGTCCCATCATCTTCATTATCGCGGTAGTGAATGTATGGATTGATTTTTTTTGTTTTGTTTTAAGCAACCGGAAGAAAAATTACAGCAAAAATTACTCCAAAAAAGCGCCACCCGTACATTCACTACTGCGACAGTGAAATTTACTAAATATTTTTTTTCCCCTGCCGCGTAGTTGTTTTTATGTCGAAAAAAAAAAAAAAAAAAAAAAAAAAAATTCGATTTGGAGAGCGTAACAGGCCTTTTGATAGTCATAATTCCGTGTGCTACAACGATACGAGTTTTAGTAAGAAATTCCAGTAGTTAAAGTCGCATTTTCGTGGTCCCATTTCAAGCCACGCCTCTGTGCCGCTTCTCGCTCAATTGCATTCTAACCGCGAGTATTGTTTATTTTATTTTTTATTATACTGTCGTTCGTCGTTATCAACGAACATGAAACTTCGTTAAACGCTGCTCTCACCTCGTCCAACGTGCGTTATCGGATAAACATATTTTTTACGTTTTACATTGAAAAACGGGGAGTTTGAGTGTTGCCCGTGCGTCGTCGGCGTGGGCGAAAGACCGCGAAGAAGAGGAAGCGACGCGTCGACCGGAACTGCCGTTGGATCGAGCCTCTTTTTCCATTCGGCGCCCAGATCGGTCGCCGGTGCCATGAGACCTTTGCACTCCGGTGAACTTCTGACGCTGAGAAAAACGTCGTTGCCGCTGTCGCGTTGACCCGACGAGCCCTGAAACTCCTCGGATAATTCAGACAGGTTGTACACTTATGAGTCCCATATATATATATATATATATATATTAGGGTGTGCGGAAAAAAAACAATTTTTTTTTTCGGTTGCATCCACCAAAAAAAGTTGAAGTAAGGTAAAAAAAGAAGAATCCTAAAACGGGAGGTCAAAAAAAAATTATTTCGAACGGCGCATTGCATTTGAATATTTTCCATAAGAATAACGCAGGAAAATATTGGGATTTCTGAATGTGGTAGTGCAACTCGTCAGAAAAAAATCACACAAAGATGTCATTAACATATTCTCATGGAGAATCGAATTCCCTACAAAAAAAGTTCTTACGAAAAATTAGCTCGGAACAACCGTTCAAGTGGAATATAACGCGAATGAATATAGTGGAAATAACGCTGTCTGAAATTGAATTGATAGGAAAAAAAAAAAAATTCAAAAGGCTGTAAAAATCGAATTTTTCGCTTTACGAAAAAACTTTTCGGGGGTTTTTTGTAGAGAATGTTCTGCTCTAACAACGTCGCTTTGATAGAAGCATATAATGGTTCATTGACAAAAAACGAAGAGCAGCTACAATATTTATCGGGCATAGTGCAAAATTATCGATAGAAATACCCTAATTGCAACAAACAGACTCTTAAAAAAAGAAACGATGATTATTAAGCATTATAATGTAAAAAAAACCTATTCTATCTTATTAAACCAAATTCATTGAATAAAGCTTTTCTAAACACGATCAATGATGAACGTCGTTTCTTTTATATTTCTTGTTGTACTTGATTTTTTTTTGTATAAGAGAAATATTTTGAGAACAATTTCATGCAAGTATGTTAGAGCAGAAGATTCTCTACAAAAAACCCCCAAAAAGTTTTTTCGTAAAGCGAAAAATTCGATTTTTACAGCGTTTTGAATTATTTTTTTTCCTATCAATTCAATTTCAGACAGCGTTATTTCCACTATATTCATTTGCGTTATATTCCACTTGAACGGTTGTTCCGAGCTAATTTTTCGTAAGAACTTTTTTTGTAGGGAATTCGATTCTCCATGAGAATATGTTAATGACATCTTTGTGTGATTTTTTTCTGACGAGTTGCACTACGACATTCAGAAATCCCAATATTTTCCTGTGTTATTCTTATGGAAAATATTCGAATGCAATGCGCCGTTCGAAATAATTTTTTTTTGGCCTCACGTTTTAGGATTCTTCTTTTTTTACCTTACTTCAACTTTTTTTGGTGGATGCAACCGAAAAAAAAAAATTGTTTTTTTTCCGCACACCCTAATATATATGTATATAAAAAATCATTAAAAAAAATTGTTCATTTGTTTCAGAATTTTATTCTTCACAAAAATAATTGTTTTCTCACATCAGATCTTAATCCCAGAATGTTTACAAAGTTCCTGATAGGCCGGAAAAAAAGATCTTTTGTTTTTTTTTTTTTTAATCGATTCATTCAATTTCGAAAAAAATACGAGTCCAGTGCGCAATTTATTATTTGATTTTTGAAGGCTTTGGTGATGAAAAAATCGGTAATATTACCTTTGCTTCGTAAAAGTCAAGACTGGATCCATTAGTATCGTTGTCTTCGGAACGAAAGTCTATCTGAACACGATGCGAGCCCTGTACCATTCGTGTGGAATTTCCCGAGGACGGGGTCGAATTTTCCGAGCCACCGTCGTCCCGGCAACATGCCGCTGTGCATATCGTGTGCTCTCTGCACATTATTATCATTTCAATTATCGTATTATCCATAAATAATGGTGTCATCGGGGACACACATAATCTCCATCGGAGTTGAGCTACTTTTTTTTTTTCGGACCATCTCTGATGTCTTTCGTAATTGGCAACATTTCGATGCCACACTTGAAAGTAGCCTCACTGAATTTTTTTAGATTTTTCGATCAATCTCTTTAGGAGATAATTTTTTTCTTTGTAATTCATGCAACTTGAATTGGGCAAGTCTGGGGAAAAAAAGTTTTTGGTGCAAAAACGTTGTTTTTCACTCGAAGCTTTGATGCAACAGGTCTTGGGGTGCAATTTCATGGCGACGAATACACGCTGCTTTTTCAGCGTTCAGCGTTCGCTGGAAGTTCGAATTTTCGAACTTCCAGCGACTAGTCGCGGAAAGCGAGCGAACAATAGATTGACGTTGGTTTTTTTTTTTTTCGCCACTTTCGTTTTCACGGGCGAGCCGAAAAAAACAGCGAATATAATGGAATAACGACGGTCACGTGACTATCGTTCGCTCGATTTTCAGCGAATAACTCGCTCGTGGAAAAGGCAACCTTGTAATTATGCTCATTCTTGTTGAAAAGTTTGTTTGGATCATTAAAAGCATGAAATTAATTTTTCTCACTCGATCGAGCACTTACGATTTTACGAAAAATTTTAAAAATAATCTGCAGGGATATGTAACAAACTTACAAAAAATATCGGCTCAGTGGAACATCGGCTATTTTATGTGGTAAAAAATTTTTTGTTCGAAAATTTCAGCACTAATTCGCATCGTACCAACCGCTTATTAAGCAGTTCTAATTATAACTTTCGCGTATTGTTATTACCGAAGCTATCGGGTATCGGCGCATATAGACAAAGAGTTATTTGCGAATGGTCTAATGCAATTTCGTGCCAAAATTTTTGAAAAATTTTTTTTCCCTCCGTTAAACAGTCCGATGTTCTCTGAGCCAATTTTTTTTTTTTCATAAGTTTTGTCACATATCCCTGTAGATTATGTGAAATTGAGCGAGTAAAATCGAAGGTATCGGATTGTGCGAAACGAATTTATTTCAATTTTTTTTTTTTGCTCAAAAAATCGTCTCGGTCCAGAAAGTTTGGTGAAATATAAATTCGTTACCGTCTGGCTATCACGGAATCGCGTCTTCTTGGGACCGGCGGCGGAAGACCGGCAATCTGAAGGCTCCTGGCGCTCTCGTAGCTCGCCTCGCTGTTGCCGCTGCTGCTGTTGCTACATGCGGTATCCTCGCGTAAACGATAATTCTTAGCCGAGAGCATCGCGAAGTGCAGATTGCTCTTGAGATCGTCCGCCGCCGTCGACAAGTTTCCCGGGATCTTCGGCGTGCGTCTCATCGGTCTTGGCGGTGGCACCGGCGACGGTGGATTGCTCGACGTTTCCGACATTGTCTCGGGCGTCGCTAGAGGCGCTATCCTCGTTACGCAATCCCAGTTCAATGGATGATTCGATCTATGAACATCGGAGGGGGCGCGAATTAAATTGTCCGGCATGTTCGAAGGGAAATATTTTTCAAAATTAACGATAATAATCCTTCGACGTGGATTTTTTTTTTTCGATCGGATCCTCCCTGTAAGTTCCTGAAAAGTTTTGCTTTTCTTTCATCCGCGCAGAGGAGCGAGAAAGCATTTTTTGCGAGCTATAACGTAATTATATATACTTATATATAATATAATTATAAGTATATATAATATAATTATAAGTATAATTATATTATATATATATAATTAATATAAGTATATTAATATATATAATATATATAATATAATATAAATATATATAATATAATATAATATATATAATATAATATAATATAAATATATATAATATAATATAAGTATAATTATATTATATTATATATAATATTATGTAATTATAATATAATTATATATACGTATATAATTATATAAATGTTCTTCTCCGGCACACACACGCGTGTGTGTTTCCTTTTGTGCGCATTTTAATGTGATTTGTGAATTTTTTTTTTTTATTGCAAGCAACGATATTATATGTACTTCATTGTTGATAATCGATGCGGCGTAATATGATTATGATATTGTGCGGTGTGTGTGTGTGTGTGTGTGAGACAGAGAGCGATTTTAGAAAGCGAGCACATTAAGCGAAAGTAAGTCAGTAGAAAATATAAACAGCGTTATCTCACGTTTGTTGTATCGAGTGATATACGCATAATGATCCCAACGGGGCAACAAAAACAAACAAACAAAAAAAAAAGAAATGAAATGTGAAAATGCATATTTTCTCCATGTGATGTGTATAATGGCAAAATAAAATTGACTAAAAATTCACTAAACGCGAATCCCACAGAACGATGGTTGTTTTTCTTTCAACGACGAATCATGTCCGAAAAAATTGTTTAAAACAAAAGTTGGATCCTGGTAATATTCTCAAAGACTTGCGACGTAAAATAATAAATTACGATGATATCCAGGCGCAGGGTAAGAGGTCTATCGATAGTTGGTTTTTCTTTTTTTTTTTTTTTTTTTCGTATCGGGGAATATTCTTTTTTAAATGAAAAATTTTCAATCCTCATTTGTATGTATGTGTGTGTGAGAGTGGGGCACGCTGGTTGAAAAGTTGCTCTTACAATTTATTGTCCTCGGGTCTCGGTGTGTTGAGCAATAATTCGCTCGCCAGGCTGACGTATTCCCATGGTAAACCGTGAGAATCGACGCTAAGCTCGCGTCCGACCTGGGGAAATTCCGTTGGGCTTTGCAACGACGTGAAGCTCGTCTCTAAGCACAATCTATGAGGCGGTGTACCGGCGATCAACGATCCGCCGCACTTTAACGGACTCGGGGGCGAGAGAAGAGCGCGCATCTCTTGCTCGATCTCGATCTCCTGTATCTCGTTTGCCTCGCGTGCCTCCGAAGCCTCCGCCGACGAGCCCGATGTCATGCGCTGAGGCTTCGCTGGTCCGAGGGTCGTTACAACCTGATCCGTGGTTTTTTTTTTTTTTATATATCCCGTGCCATTTCAAAAAATATCATCTCCATAGTCTCTCCGTTTACGGAGATTAAAATTACAATACATGATTTATAGCCAAAGCGCGTACCGTGGCGAGAGACCCGTGGCCGCGCGAGAGCGCGAAATTTGAATCGATTTCAGTTCGGACTTGATGGTATAAGATATCCTGTATGAATCGCGAATAAATTTTTTCCAAATTTCGTACCGATCGGGCAGAGATATTAATGGAGGATTGATTGTGTGTGTGTGTGTGTGTGTGTGTGCATAAAAGTTTGAATTGGAGGATTATCAAGTTTATATCGGGTCTTGATAGTTAAAAATTTGAAAAAAAAAAAAATCTATGAAAATTAATATTGAACGAATTATCGCTTGTGAATTGAACGATGACGATGGTGTCGTTTTACGATATGGGACAGTGATATTTGAGAGTTTTACTGACTACACTATATGCGTTTCTACGACATGCAGCTTCGAGGTTATAATTTCGAAAGCTATTATTTCTTATTTTCTCAATGACGTCGATGGGATGCAATTTGTGCGATGATTGGACGCTTCAGTCGGATTTTTTTTTTTCGTTACCCGTCCATCAATGTGATCTTAATGCACATGCCTTCTATTGCATACATTTCGATATATATAATGTATTTAATGTGTATATATACGTATATAACTACTCATCAGATACGCATGCTAAATAGTGCATGGTATAGTTATAAAAAAAAAAAAATAAAAATAGACTGAGGATCGAGTGATTTTGCTTTGAAGTCGATGAATCCGATGAATAAGACAAAAAAATGAGCTGCGTAGGACGAAAAGATGTATTTATGACCATGAATATGTGCAATCAGTGAGAACTCTGGTGTATGAGATAAATATACACATTAGCTATGATATGTATATGTATTGGAACCCTTTCATTTACCGGCTATCTGTGATCAAGAGTCAAAGATATAATATGTAATGATAATTGTAGCATGTAATGTGCAATTTTGTGGTGTTTTTTTTGTTACGAAAAATTAAGACACTCGTCACTCGTGTGCTCATTACGTGAGGATGCGTTATTCAAATTACGATACGCCTGTTAATAATTATTATGTGCCTGAGGGATATATAATTTTCATTACATATTATCCGTAATGAGAATTGGGCATTGCTCGAAATATTTGAATATCACAATTAAAAAAAAAAAATTCAACAAGATCGTTATTTTTATTTTTTTTAGCAAGCTTTGTTTTGTTATCACATATTGTACCTTGATCACAACTACAGGATCGATCTCCTCGAGCTTGTAACGACGAAAATATATTATTTGTATTGTTCATTCGTTACTCTTATATCGGCCAAAAATCACACGAACATCGTCACTTTTTTTCGCGACCTTCCCCGAAATTTTCGAAACTTTGCCAGTTTGTAAAATTAGTTGAAGAAACTTTGAGTTAATTATCTCAGATTTTCAAATCCAAACGTTTTGGAAATATTATTTTTTTTTTTCAAGTACAAATCTTTTGTTTTGTTTCAAGTACAAATCTCGAAAAATAAAGGTCGCAGGAAAAAAATTATTTAAGGTAAAAGTTGTAGTTTTTCATCGTCTTTTCAATGAAATCCATGTCATAATTTTATGGTCCTTCTAAACTAGATTTTTCACTAAAAAAAGATAAAAAGTATTTTTTTTTTTCTTCAAGAAACACCACTTTTATTTTGCTGCCGAATTTACTCAACCTTTGGGCACACGTGTGGATTCGGTAAAAAAAAAATCACCAGGATGGGGGACCGTCAGGCGTGCTGGGCTAAAAATAAAACGAATACTGTAAAATTGCAGAAAACTGAGAATTACCCTGCTTAAAATGTTTTATTCCCTAACGATTATTTTGTGTTTGCACTGAAAACATACATTTTCACCTTGACAAAATCGGTTTGACGGTATAATTCGTATTTTTTCGTATCTATAAGGACGGAGAAATCGTTCCCGATACTCGGCATCATTGGGTGACTTGTACAACTTTTGTCTTTCAAATTTCATTTATATTATGGAACTCTTTTTCGAAACAATAGCTCTGCGTTACAAGTCTTCGACCAGCGTATCGCTTTATCCATCTTGAACAACGCTCTCTGTAACACCTGCATCGTTTTTTTTTCAGACCAGAACCGTTGACGGTCATATTCTGGTGATTTTTCTACCGAATCTACTAACACACATGCCCGAAGGTTGAGTAAATTTGTCAGCAAAATAAAAGTCGTCGTTCTTGAAGAAAAAAAAAGTATTTTTCACATTTTTTTTTCGTGAAAAAACTAGTTTACAAGGACGATAAAATTATGACACGGATTTCATTGAAAAGATGATATAAAAAAATTACAAATTTTATGTCGAATGATTTTTTTTCTGCGACCCATATTTTTAGAGATATCTTTACTCGAAAAAAAAAAAATACAGTATTTCCAAAACGGATTAAAAAATCTGAAATAATTCACTCAAAGTCTCTTCAAGTAGTTCTACAAACTGGCAAAGTTTCCCGAAGTTCGGGGAGGGTCGCGAAAAAAAAGTGGCCAGTTTGGTGGAGAATGCTACATATATATTGTGTAAAATTAAAAAAAAAATTAGTGAAAGGCAACTCGATTCAAAGCTCGCGAATGAGGATAAATTGCCCAATTCTCGATTTTCTTTTCTCGATTGATCAAACGTCTGAGTAAAATCGCAGAGATCATTGTACGAATGGCTAAAAAAAAAAAAAACTTCATTTCGTTCATCGCAATTATCTAAAATCTCTTGATGTTTCTTTGAAAAAATCACGAGAGATTGTAAATTTTGGCATTGAGATGAGGATAACGAACTTTTTTTTTTTGCAATCATCAATGTCCCTTGAGCCCTCCCGATTCGACGGGGAAGACTTTTTTTTTTTTTTCTCATTTCCTTTTCACGAATAAAATGTATACCTTGTATCGTGGCAGGAAGAGGGTGTGGTGGCATAGGCGTCGGCGTCGCGGTCTCGCGATGTTGCACATTGTACTTGAAGCTGCAATACGTTGTCGTGCACAGAACCGCCGATGGGCCTCCTAAGAGCCGACACCTCGAGGACGACAGGCCCTTTCGTCGTTGTAATCTCATCACCAGCATTATGATCTCTGCACGCTGACACCTAATCCACACCACACGCCCTCAGCCACTATATATATATATATATATATATATATATATATATCTCACAATTATGGAAAATCTATACCCACGCAAGACACTCCTTCGGTGAATGTACGAAAAAAAAAACCACCCCATAAAAAAGAGTATTGACTTGAAAAAATTTATCACACGTCATCGAGACTCACTCACAAATAGACTCTCTCGATCCTTTATATATAATTATTATAACGCAAATATAAAAATACTTCTGTGACGATCTAAAAGGTACTATGGGAGGGAAAACAGATTATCGATATCGCACGTTCTCATATCGTCCAGCAAAAAAAAAAAAAAAAAAAAAGCAAATTAAACTCGTCGAAATAACGAAACGTTTGAAGTCTTTGAAATGTTATCAAGACGTCATTGCGATGCGTCAATTTTTGGAGTAAAATATTGACGAAACAAGATTGACGATTGAAATATTGAAAATGTTTACATTCGGAGTATATTCGAGTGATTGATTTTTGCCGCATTTATTTTTTTTTCTTCTTCTTTCACTCCAGTTGCTATTTAATTTTACGATTTAATTCTGTGCTTGCCTCGGGATATCGAATTTCGAATCTGTTTTCCACGCAACAAAACGTGTCATGCACTAGACTATAAATCAGCATAGACGATATAGATACCAAAGTAACTTTTTTTACTGCTCACAGTCATACACGTTACATTTGAGCTCTCTCTCTCTCTCTATCTATATATATATATGTATATATGTATATATATATATATATATATATTCGGTGTCTGTACTAATTTTTATCCAAATGCTTCGGTATCGTCTTATAAAATTTACTTTTCTTCTTCTAAAGTACGTTTTAAGGTCAAATTCGTGTCCTGATATTCCTATGTCTCTAGGAAAAAAAAATTCCCAGGGGTAAGCGAGGGTTCTTACTGCGGTGCATCTATATTTCTGACGAGCAGACTCCAAATCATCTTACTCATTGTTCAAACAAGGAACGAGGAATTGTAGGGTGAAAGAATTCGGTTCGGAAAATTTTCCTATCAATTTTACAATTAAAAAAAAAAAGGATGACCATATTATAAGGACTACCTTGCATTGTCAATTGCAACGAAAAAAAAAAAAAATCGTAGACGAGTATCCTTGTCGAGTTTCGTGTTAATTTCGTATTTATCGTCAGTCCAGCGTTACGTTATTGAAAATTTGTTCTATTTTCACGTAAACAAACACGCCTATGAATTATATACAACGAGTAAACATGTATTTCAGAATAATTCACTCTGTCCCTCTATCTCTTTTTCTCTCTTGTTTATATTAACAAGGCCTCCAGGGATACAAGCACGCGCGCGCACTCACACAGCGTGCCGAAGGACATTCAAAGCCCCGCAATGTTTTCTATATATATATATCGCAAAAAAAACGAGAATACCTGGCATCAGTCCATATTTATTAACAGCAACAGCGCAATTAACGAAGATACCGTGTACTATATACACGCTACAGTGTTTACCACTCTCTCGCTCTCTCGTTATTTTCTTAATCCGAGCTTAAAACGAAAGCGCATAAAATATACATACGTACGAAAAAAAATTAATAAAAATAAACGACGAACAAAAATAATAAAAAAAATCGTAGCGTCACGAAAACGTGATTTTATATTGAAAATAAATAGCGTACAACAAAATTACAGTACAAAAAAATAAAATCACAACGATAAGACAAGATATACATACTATTTGTGATTGAAATTAATATTGAATGAATAAATAATGACGAAACCGGAAGCAGCTTGATGTAAAAAAAAAAAAAAAATTTCTAACGGTTACAAAAGTGCCATGAATATATTTATAAAATTGTGACTCGATTCAAGATTGTGGCAAAAATGATTATCGAATATTTTCGCTATAATCTCTCGTCAGGGAAAGCATCGAAATTGGATGAGAATTAATGAACGGTTATCAGAACGCATGAAGATAACAGTGAAGATGGCACTGTTAATTTCTCAATAAAGCTTGAGGCAAATTAATTTTTCCGTACAGCATATTCAATATAATATGCTCAAACATTGGTATTCGAGTCGAAATTCGTTGCCAAAATTGTCAGCAAGATAATCTGAAACTTTCCTGCTCTTCAAACTTACAAATTTGGCCGATAGGTGGCGATGTATACAAAGAGACTGACTTAACTCACGAGTCTGAGAGACCCCTAGCGGCTGGAATTGTAACTTAAAATTATAAGAAAAGTGTGAAAGCAGAGACTGATAAAACTGCGGGCAATTCCTGGCGGACTGTATCGAACGAAATAAGATCGGTTTGAATGCACGAATCAACTATTTGATTGGACTCTCGTTGGTTGTGAAAAAAAAAATGGTTCAAACCGATCGTCAGTTCTCTCGGTCCGCGATTAAAGTGAACGAGGATTCAGCCGCTTTATGAAAGTTACCACTACTTGGCATAGTTCGAGCCACTTTTTGCATCATTATCTATGTATAAATGAAAAATTGTGCAAATTTCAAGAAGCGCAGAAAAGTGCGAGGCGACGAGAATAAAACAAAAATCATACAAAATAATAAAAATAACGAAAAAAACAGAAAAACAAATAAACAACCGTCTCGCGTTAATAATCTTAATAACACAAAAGTCTGCACACAACTATATAGTCGTTCTACTATCAATGCACTGTCACCTCTACTTATATATATATATAAATATAGGGCATTCCAGGTCAGGTCGACCTGACCCTCTCAGAATTAGCTTAAACTTTTTTGAAAATTTTCTGTTACTTGTCGAGAATATCTACGATTTTTTTAAGATTTTTATTCACCGACGTTTAGACGTTAGCATTTGATATGATATGTGCGGAAATCGAGAATGTCCAAAGTTCAATTAAGCATAACTCGAAAACTATTGATTATATAAAGAAGTTCCAGTTTTGAATGAACTTTAACGGCAAAATACGTAAAAACGTATCGAGGGAGCTGAAGGTTCTCAAAAACTTGAAAAAAAATTAGTTTTTGAGATTTTTCTAAAACGGTTTAATTATTTTCGGTAAAAATTTTAGAGGATATTACTCTCTCTTAGTGTTCAAAAATTTGTATAAATTTCATCATGGGCCGGGATTTGGTTTAAAAGTTTTGGAATTATTTTATATGTTATATTTAACTTCGAGAATTCTCGATTTCCGCATATATTATAAAGAATGCCAACGTCTAAACGGCGTCAAAGAAAAATCTAAAAAAAAAATCACAAATATTCTCGACGAGTAACAGAAAATTTTTAGACAGTTTAAACTAATTCTGAGAGGGTCAGGCTTTTGGTCAGGTCGATCTGACGTGGAATTCCGCATATATATTTATATAAATGCGTCATGCGATGCTCCGGCGTGTGCTTATCGTGCATTTTTGTCCTTCTATTCGTAATATGATGTGTGCTTTGACCCTTCACATTATTTGGTATTTTTCGAAAGCGCATCGCTATTTATCTACATTAACCCTTAAGGCCAAAAGCGGTAGGTCATTTTTGTCCGAGGTGATTTTAATTGTTCGAATAGGTGGAGAATCCGGTGCAATATATATATCAAAGATATTGCAAATAATTATTTCAGATTTTATTATTCATAACGTTGTAGCGGAAGATTCAAAGATAGTATATGAATTTTTATAGATTTTTTATAACACGTTAAGTTGGTGGAAAATTAGCCGGACAAAAGTAAAAAAATTAGCCGGACAAAAGTGACCCACCTTTTGTGCATGAGGGTACCAAAAAAAAAAAAAACGTTTTGGCAAATCTCAGCACTTCGGTTATACTGTTAAATTGACAAAATAAAAGTATGAGACATCAGAAAAAATGAGAAACGAAAATTTTTGATGACTGAGATTCGATTTTTCTCCTATTTTACTGTAACGATTATCCAATTTTTCGACTATACGATATTTATCAATCGTATACCAGTGTGCCGCCATGCCAGATTTCAAATCACAGTAAAGCAGAGATAGTAGCAGTCTGTGCATGTTTTCTTCTTTTTTTTTTTTCAAAATAAAAAAAATAAATAAACCTAGATATTTACGAAAGTGCAATCGATTGGCAATGCAAATATTATCAATGGCAGAGCTGTTGATCAATCAAAATTGCTGTTGTTAAGGTAGTATGCGCACAACTGTGGCCTGAGGAATAAACGGAAAAACGTGGGCGCGGATGAGGGGCACGCATGAAACAAGAGAGAGTCGGACCGCTCATAATTCGACGCAAGCGAAAAAATTCCTTAAGGCGGCTCATCAGTGACAAAACTAGTCAAAAATCGTGACGTGAAAAAAAAATCATAAAACCTATCATAATATTTTCTAAATACTCTGTCTAAATAAAATGTATGAATTTCGATGACGTTTCCCGTGATATTTTATCCATAATTTATTATAAATAATATTATAAATAAAGTCTCAAATGAAAAAAGTATTTAACGCTGTCGGAGCGATCAAGTAAAAAACGATAGCTGATATTCATATGTTTCCTCGCGTGCAGCAATGACAGACATATATTGTATCCGAGATTTGCACACACGATGACTTTCGCGATTAAATTTCTCGGGAAAATCCCTGACAAGGCACAATTTTTTAAATACCATCGGAAAGTTCACGATTTCATCTTTCAATACTCAAAATTTGAATAAGATCTCTCGTCTTTATCAAAAGGTATCGTGTCACTTCCGGTGAAAATGGTATCAACCGTCATAAGACCCATGTTAAAATAGGTAATTTTAAATTACTCGTTTGCAATAATTTGCCTGGCAACATACCCTGAAATTTTGAGAGAGCGTTCATTGCATCTTAGATGCAATGAAACTCTCCCGAAGTTTCATTCGTATCACCGGTTTTTTGATTCACCGGTGAGCCACCTTAAAATCGATAATTTTATATCAAAAAGTTTCGTCAAACCCCCCCATTTTCTATGGAACGTTTTGTAATCGTGATAGTTTCCTGAAAATTCGACAGTTTTAATATTGATCGGATCATCTAATCGTGAAAGATACGAATTTCCGTTTCAAAGTTGCGTCAGCCCAGAATTCGGATATGGTGTTGGATAAATACATGCGGATTTCACGAATCAATTACTCGCGTAAAGAGTCGGTGAGCCATTTCGAAATTTTACAGGCATTATCTTATACACTTCTGCTAAACCATAGAAAAAATTCCAATTTTTATCTAATCGTTAAGTTCGTGCGCGTACTACCTTGATCGACGTTTTCTTTTTTTTTTTTTTTAATAATCATATATCTACGTCAGTATACATTTATATATCACAATGGGTACGTAAAAAGAAAAAGGAAAAAAAAAAAAAAAACAATTGCGCACGATATTGGCAAGCTCAAGCTTTATATCCGCTAGGATCAGTTTCGCATGAATAATAATAAGCGTTGCCAAAAGATGACGAGAGCATCGCTGACCGACAATAAGACGATAAGAATGATATTCAGGAAAATTTTTATCACGTGAAATGTTATTTGCCAAATATAGCTTCGTCATTGCTCAGTCATTAACCTTTCTCATAAATCTTGATCTCAATCAGCGATGAGACGACTCGTATTTTCCGTGCAGAATTTTGCAATAATTTCTCAAAGATCCTCCTTCTTTTTTCTTTTTTTCTTTTTTTTTTTTTTTTTTTCTTTCCTTCTCTCAATTCCTCAGTGCGACATAACAAAATATTGTTCCAGATGCAACGGGTCAAGAATTTCTATCATCGTGCACATCAACGTCAATGACAGTCGTCAAATTTCCCGAGATAATTGATACGCCCTCGGGATTATCATAAGGCACGATCGTTTCGGGATCGTCATAGCTAATCGTAACGTTCGTTCGGATATCGTTGATTCGCGAATCGACGATTTTCATTATTTCGTTGGTATCCTCGAGGGGCTCGTAATTGCCCGGTTTAACCGAGGGACTACGACTCACCGCTGTCTCATCGTATCTCATCATCGAATCTCTCGGATTTCTCGTTCTCGCGTCGTCGCTGACGCGTGGGCTTACCTTGTTGAGGGCCTTGAGCATGTTGTCCGGCATGTGATCCTGTATCATAACCGGACTGATGAGGACCTCGTCAAAGTCACACGGACCCGCCCACAATGCCTGATAAACCGGTTCACGTTTTCTCAGTACTTGCCTGAAAATTTTTCACAAAACAATGATACATCCTTCGTTAGTACAATGAGAGAAATTTTTTTTTTTTTACGAATAACGATATAGAGAGAGAGAGAGAGAGAGAGAGAGGAGAATCATGGGGGAAGGAAAAAAAAAACACAGGCACAAAGTTACCGGATATTTGGTCGTTGCTTTTGTTCGTCTTGTTTTTACGTCAATGCCGAAACACGATCTTTGTCTCTTGATTTTTTATTCGTTTTTCTTTTTGTTTTTAATTTAATTTAATTTAATTTTTTTTATTAATTTAATTTAATTTTCTTTTTGTTTTTAATTTAATTTAATTTTCTTTTTGTTATTAATTATTATTTTCAAAACTTGAAATAGTAGTGGTGCAAGGATGTCTGGTAAATATTCGTAAACGAAGGACGATGAGAACTCGAAAGTTTTTCACGCATAACGTTGAACAAGACTTTTCATTGGATGCTGGAGCTAAAAAAAAGGGTGGGGGGGGGGGGGGGGCAAAAATATTCTTCGAAAAATCTATTTATGAAATCAATAATGGAATGGGGAATTATTTATGATACAAGTCACAACGTTTTATATATTACAGTTGACGTGCTGATCTCTGCTCTACCGTCCCACGAATATATGTGGGGGATTTCACAGAAAAACGAGAGGTCATAGACGATGGTATTTGGTATTTCTTGCGGTTTTTTTTTTGTGTATTAAACACATCCCTGGGAGAACCTTTCGATCTTCATCTTCATTCAGTCAGGACAGCCCATCAAAGATTCTCATGTAATGACATACAAGGCAAAGGAATTTCGAGCCGAAGGAATGAGAATTCGTAAATCAAAAGTCAAAGAACAAAAACTGCTAGTTTTTTTTACCTACTTAAAAAAAAAAAAAGAATTACGTGGGAAGAAAATAACTATTATATTTTCGTCTACTACAAATGCGCCATTTTTTTTATTTAAAAAACTCAAGTATATAACGATTTCTCGAATAATTAAGCAACTTTTGAGCCTAATCTGAACGTGGTCCGAGCCAATTTACGATTTTTATTGCATAATTTTCGTTCAGGGTTGGTTTGATTTTTCGTTGGTTCTTTTTTTCGTATAATTTAGCTGGAAAAAAATAAAAAAGAGACTTCGATGGTCTTATTTTCCCTCATTATACCGATTGTGAACAAAACTATTGTTCAAATTTAATGGAGTTTTGTTTTGTTTTTTATTTGTTTTCAGCTAAATTATACGAAAAAAACCAACGAAAAATCAGTAAATCTGAACGAAAATCATGCAATATGATCGAAGATCAGCTCGGACCACGTTCAGATCAGGCTCAAAAGTTGCGTTATTATTTGAGAAAGCGTTGTATATTTGAGTTTTTAAAATAAAAAATGGCGTATTTTCAGTAGGCGAAAATAAAGTGGTTATTTTCTTCCCACGTGATTCTTCGATATTGCCATATTTTTTTTTTTTTTTCGAAAGTAGGCGAAAATTAGCAGTTTTTGTTCTTTGATTTTTTTTTTTTACGAATTCTCATTCCTTTTGCTCGAAAATTGGCCCTGAATGTCATTTTATGAGAAACTTTGATGGGCTGTCCTGACCGAATGAAGATGAAGATCGAAAAATTCTTCTAGGGATGTGTTTAATACATAAAAATCCGCACGAAAAAAAAAAATATTTTCGACAAATTCCAAATACCATTGTCTATGATCTCTCGGGGGTTTTTTTTTAAATCCCCCATATATATATACTTTGAAAATTCTAGGATATTAAAAAACATATTGCGATATTATTGAAATGAGGAATGGGTCACCCTTTCCTCATTACAACTGTGACAAAATAATTCAGAATAATTAGAGAAATTATTGTCGAAACGATTATTTCCTTCGGATCATTGTAATTAATCTTTCGCCAATGATTCATTCATATTCATGCCTGATTGAAACTCTCAATAGATTTTATATATATATACATACTTTATAGGAAAAAAAAAAAAATTATCTGAAAACAGGGCCCTCCGCATGCATCAGTGATGACCAAGTAAGAAAAATTATTTGGTCAATTTTAGCCCTTAAAGCCAAATCATTTTTTTTTTTTGTACTCTCATACGCAAATGGTGGGTCATTTTTGTCCAGCTCGTTTTCCACCAACTTAACCGTATTATAAAAAATCTATGAAAATTCGTATCATTATCTTTGTGTCTTTGAAGTGGTGGATATTTTTCGATCTATTCGAACAATTAAAATCAGCTCGAACAAAAATGACCCACCTTTTGGGTTCAAGGGTTAATTATCCGCACGGTGAATGTCATGGATAGTGCATTTTTTTTGTTTAGAACATTTTTTACAAGAGCTTGTACGTTTGACCGTGATTTTTTGTAAAAATTACTCCCAAAAATGTACTTTCTTCGATATTCACGCGCCTGCGATAATAGAAATTGACGATTTTTCTTTCTCCACTCTTAGGAGCATAACAAGCCTAAAAATATACCGGGATAATCAACGATAAACTTCGATCGATCAATTTTATCTACCAGGATATATATATATATATATATATATGCTGTCTTCAGAAATTCGAAGATTCCTTTTTATTTTCATGCTTTCGTAAACTTCGGGGAGAGAAAGAGAGGATGCAGTTTTGATTTTAACAGAGTCGGGCATTATTGAGAGACTTTGGCCGAACGAGCATTACGGGGTTTTTTTTTCTTTTCTTTAATTATAGGATAATAACTTTTTTCTTGATTAGGAATTTTTTTTTTTGTTTTGCTACTTATGATTAATTATTTCTCACTAATATACTCGTAAGACAATTTTCTATATAAAATAAAATAAAAATTGCCCAACCCTGGGAAAAAAAAGGATAAAAAAATAGAAAACAAAAGATAAAAGGGACAAGAACGATAATAATTGCTTTACGGTAGCTGAAAACTCGATGCTTGGACGAAGAGATTTTCACGTACCTCCAACGGCTCTCATACTTTTGCCTATAAAATGGAAAAGAAATGACATTAAAAATCGAGAAACGAACGATCCTTTCTCACGGTCCTCGTCGCTGAGTCTCCAACATCTTTTTTTTTTCATTTTTCTTTTAAAATATATATATATATATATATATATATATATACATACAAACAAAGGATTGATAAATAATTTTCACTCACTCTCCCTTGTTTGGATGATGTCGAACGACGTGAATTATTCTCCCGGGTGGATAGAGAGGCGTGTGAAGAGTAAGAGCTATGCTGGAATCGTTCGGTACGATTGTTTGCTCGCGTGCCAGATCCTTGTCCCTCTGGTATTCGCTGATGCATCCACCGGCCTCCAAGTTCGCCGCTGACGTTGGCATCGAGCCGCAACCGCAACACATTACCGAGCAAGCGATAGTTTTCCACTGATACGAATTAAAAAAAAAAATAATTAAAATTAAAAGAAACAAATTTAAAAAAAAATTGACCCTTTAACGACTGGTGGGACACAAATGTCCCGCCTACTTTGAAAAATCGTAACTTCCAGAAAAATGAACATATCGACATCGTTAAGGTCGCATTTTGAAGATGAAGAATGCATCTGATCATGAAAAATTCGACGAACGCAAGGGTCGCACCCCTTCAGTTTTACACCCGATCAAAAAGAGCGAAAATTTCGAAAAAATGAGAAATAAGCACAACTTTGAGGCAACATTTTTTTTAGCGTCGCGATCTCAAGTATGTGCTTTGAAATAACATCGAAAATTTGTAGCAAAAAGTTTCGGACCAAAAGCCACCCCTAACAGTAATAAAATATCGATAACCACCCCTGGCAATGATGATACGCCCAAAAATGCACTTCCATTGATGTTCAGTTCATATGTATTTTCGAAAACGCATGGAAAATGTGTAACAAGAACCGAATCAAAAACTACCCTTAACAGTAACAAAACATCAAAAACCGCCCCTAGCAGCGGTGATACGCCGGAAAATGCACTTTTATTGATGTTCAGTTCATATAAATTTTTGAAAACACATGAAAAATTTGTAGCAAGAAAATCTGAATCTAAAACTACCTCCAACGGTAACAAAAAATCGAAAACTACCCCTAGAAGTTGTGATGCATCTAAAAATCAACTGTGATTAGTGAGGTCGGGGTGCTTTTTGAACGGATACTCATATTACGATTTGGATTAGGATGAAATAATAAGAAATGAGTAACAACGTTTTATGCGTTTCGGGTGAATTTTTCCCTGCTGAAGGGTTGCTCATAAGGATTGAAATTATCCGTAAGTCCTTCAGAATATGCTTATGCATTCTGGAACACTCATATTTCGATTCACATCAGTATAAAATAACAGAAAATGAGATGATAAAATTTTATCCATTGGGGGGGGGGGGGTGAATTTCTCTCAATTGAGGGGTAGTTCACAAGGGTTGATTAATCCGTAAGTTCTTCAGAATCCCACTACGTGTTCCGGAATGACTTTTCCTCAATTTCCGACAGAAATGAACGATGGAAAATGAAATTAAGATTTTTTCAAGCGATTGGGGTGGTTTTTTAATTTGAGGGTAGGAAAATTCTGAAATAATTTTTTTGCCAAACGCTCCGAAAAAAAAAACTCAGCCGTTAAAGGGTTAAACAAACGAGCCACATTGTTGTGCACACGTATACTGGAATTATAACGATGAATAATGAATAACGCATAATTTTGCAATAAAATAAACCAACGAATACGATTAAATGCTTTTTTTTTTGCTCGTTGGGGGAGTCATCGATTAACTTTTCGTCGTAAAAATCGAAAATCTTTTGCCCCATAAATCTTTTGCAAGCGCGAAACATTGATTCGAGAAAAAGTTGACTGAATAAATTAAAAATACACGCATCCACGTGCAAAAAAGGGGAAAAAAAAAAATTACGTCCGAGGTACAAAGCGGCATACCTTGGGATCGACGCTTCGTCTAATGGCGTTTATGAGATCGGCCCTCAGGCTCTCCATTTGCCTCAGACCGATCCTCGGAACGACGTCTTTGCCAACTACGACGGAAGTAATGAATTCTTGGGTATAAAGCTGCGCCGGCATGCTCAGAAGACCGCCCGGTGGTGCGAACGAGAAGCAAACGAGATCGGGAAATTCCTGACGCAGGAGAATCGCGAGAATCGAAGCTGTTCCGGCGCCCAACGAGTGGCCAACCAGGGTCAGGCCAAATTGACAAGTTCCTCGATCCGGATCCTTCGAATAGGAAAATAAACATTGAGGGCAAAATAATAATGAGAAATTAGGAAATTTTATTCCATGAAATTTCATGGAATTATTTACATTTTTTGTTTTGTTTGCTCATATCGTTGCAGCATGTGAATTAGAATTGACCAAGATTCGAAAGATTTACTCGGTAGAGTGGGAAAAAAAAAAATTTAGATCCCCCAAGTTGAGCTCGAATATTAACGCGATGCTCCGCGATTTGAAAATTGATTGTTTTTTTTTTTTTCTTCTACTCGAAAAAATCGATGAATATAATCAAAAATTTATTCGCGATTCGTTCACTGCTAAATACTTGAAATAAATAAATAAATAAATAAATAAATAAATAAATAAATATATATATATATTTCAGATGTGTATTTTTAATGAAACAGCGCGCTGTTTGAAAAAAATCTTGAATCTCAATGGAATTCATCGATTTAGAAAATTTCGTATTTACTGCGAGGCTTTTTTTCGAAAATGTGAATAAAATTTCCTAAATTAAAGAAAAAAATTACATTTTTGTACCTTTTTAATCTCAAATCTTAAATTTTTGTACCTTTTTTTTTTTCACCTTCAATTGCTGTTTACCGAGGCTCGTTGTGAAAAAAAATTTCTATACTTTTTTTCAAGATTACTCAATTGAGATTATTGAAATTTTCGATCGATACCTTTGCCAGTGCTCTGGCGATGATTCCTTCGTCGGAGATTTTTTTACGAATATACTCGGCAGCTTGGACCATACCCTTGTGCCCGAGCCAGTCTTCTCTGGGCGGTGTGAGCGGCAAAACTTCGGCCTCCGCATTGAGATCCGTAACGACGTCTTTCATGCTCAGAGTACCTCGAATACTCACGACGACCTGAAAATATAGATTTTTGACATTAATTTGCCAAATTTTATCCCTCAATTCCATGCTAATAATTTTCCTGACATTCATTTGATCAATTTTTCTTATATTTCTTGGGTGGTTTTTTTTTTTTTTTTTTTTTTTTTCAATTTAAAAATCAGATCTCCGTAAGAATATGTAATAATTTTTTGAGAGAGACCGAGAGCCGGGAAACGTAACCTTTTTTCTTGTATAATCGAGCGCGACGAAGAATGGCGTTTCACCGACGTCGACGTGAAATGTCGCGTATACAACCTCAATCTCGCCGATCTCGATCATTCGTCTCAATGCGGCGTAATTACACTGGCAACAATTGTCAGCGACAACTGTGGCATCGTCTTCGTGCCTCAGGCACGGAAAACATCCGCATCTTAGCCTGAAAATTAAATTTCATTATAAGGGTGTTTCGAAAAAAAAAAAAAAAAAAAAAAAAAACATTTTTCCATTTTCCAACGGGCCACACCTGAAATAGTTTGGGTAGAAAAAAAATTTGTCAAAAAATGAGAATTTTAGATTGAGTGGAAGATCCATGGCAATTGATTTTTAATTTTTTTCCCTTTTTATCGAATTTATGATCAATAATTGCTGGTAAAAAATTTTTTTTTGCCCTCACAGCTGTCAGAGGATCAGTTTGTTTCTTAAATAAGATGCTCTTAGAATTTTATGATTCTAATTCATGCTTAAATTGGGTCCCAAACGAATTTTTACTTTATTATTTCACTATTTTTCAAAACTATCGTTCATGATAAGTGAAAAAAAAAACTGTTTTCGCTATGGGTATCACTTTTAAAAATTGAATAGAATCTTAAATGAATTTCCATTAAAAAATTAACTTGGTAACTGAAGTTCCTTTGCTTTGATTTGTTCCGAGTGTCCTTCTCATCATGGCAGTTGACTGCCGTTCAGTGTAGCCAACTTGTCGACTGTTGCGACAATGAAATTAAATTTAAAATTGTTCATATCGAAGAACGGAGAGAGTCGAAGAGGCTGATTGTGAGAGACAGTGCTTGATAAAGGTGTGACATTACTGAAAAAAATCACCGTTATTTTGTTTAATCGTTATAATTTGCCTCATGATTTTCTTGACTTAGGTCCGGAATTATGGAAAATAGAGGCATTTTAATATCAAATGTATGGAAATTTTACAGAATTTGAGAGTTAACGATACTGCTGAAAGAGAAGTTTCTTTGGTCCAGGGTTTAAAATTTATTATTGACAAAAGACGAAGATTAAAGGCAATATTTTGCAAGTTGTCAAATTTCAGCTTGAGTACGAAAAATAAAATAATTCTAGAAATAAAAATTGAGTAATATCATGTTTTTATGTGTTTTGATTGAATAATAATTAGAAAATTCGTTGGACGGCCTCTATCAAATATCTACCGAATATTATCTGGCAGCTGTGAGCTCAAAAAAAAAATTTTAACCAGCAATTATACATCATAAATTCGATAAAAAGGAAAAAAAATGGAAAAATCTAATGCTAAGGATCTTTCACTCAATCTACAATTCTCATCTTTTGACATAACATTTTTTTCGACCTAAAATATTTCAGGTGTGGCTCGTTGGAAAATCGATTTTTTTTAACGCCCTAATATCATATTTAAAAATGACTTATTTTATTTTTACTCGATTAATTTTTTCAGCCGACACATTCATTTACCTAAATTATTCACTCGTGAGTTGTTACCCAGCAAAAATCTTAATTTTCGCTCATATCGCAGAGTGTGACGAACCGAGGTATCGCTACCTGCGGTCATTGCAACACAACAGAGTCATCAGATTCCAGAGAGTACGCCGACTCTTGCGACAGTCACTCTCTGGAAACTCGAGCAAACCGCGCGTCAGCAGATTCCTCTTTTCGTCCTCGGACTCTTGCTACCTTACCAAATGACCTAGATTATTCGACCCCTTGCATCACTTATAACCTGGATTATTGGATCCCTTGCATCAGATTTCGTAAACCCCTTGCATCACCAGATTTCGTAAATCATCGAGATTTCCATCCATCGATGATTTCTCAACTCATGGGTTTCGAAATCATCGAGACCTACATCGATCGATGATTTCTCAATCCACCCCCACGAGACCCTTGTAGCCGGACGCCCAAAGCTAACGAGGGTTCTCTCGACATATTATCAAATTAGTCTTAATACGACGCTCTTAGCAATCGGTCGAGAGATCCCGTTCCTTAGCGGCAAGTCCGTTCGCGTACTTAGGTTCTCGCGGGTGTGATTGACGTGATCTTCTCAAACCCTTGTTGTAGACAAGTGTATAAGAACTCATTAAGTGAAGGAACACCTTAGCGGCGCTTCACTACCTCTGTGATATAATTGTTCGTGCCAATTACCTTAGCGGCATTGCGCGTCAGTGTATCATAGAGTATAACATTTGTAACAACTTAAACTATTATTGTAAAAGTGACTGATCGATGTTTGTTCTCGAATAAATACATTCGTGTGAAACCAGCTGTACTCCTTCATTGCATCACAGCCCATCCGATCATCACGAACTACAAGCATATACAAGGTGAGGTGCTACCCAGCTTAAATAGGACAGAGAATCCATTCGCCGGGGCCTTTGACTTCAGCGAATAAAATAATAATAATAATAAGTTACCACGGGATAAATAACCCGTGTGTAACAAATTGGTGTCAGAAGTGGGATCTTTTGTCCGATAACTCACCCTTAGTTAATTCATAAAATTTTTGGAAAAAAAAAAAATAATTCAATTATTAACATCTAAAAACTGAAATGGCCGAAGATAATTCTCAACAATTGCTTATGTCACTCTTGGAGCAAACAACTATCGCTGATAGGAGAAAAGAAACTAAAGAAGCTGCGCGAAATTTACCGGAATATGACGGTGGAAAAAAATCATTGTCAAAGTTTCTCCAGCGAATCATCGAGGAGTTTGAACAACTCGATAACGCTGATGAGACCTTATACCTGAAAGGGGTTAAAGCCAAGCTTACAGGTGCAGCACGGCACTCACTCGAAGGACGCGATATAGGTACTGTTAATGCACTCATTAAACATCTTAAAAATAAATTCTCACCTGGGAGAAGCGCAAGCTCCTATCTAGCTGAGGTCAATCGACTTAGTATTAAGAAGGATGAGTCGGTGCGGGAGTACGTCACGCGCACGACAGAACTCATGACACGAGCGAGAGCGGCTGTGAAAGGCGACCGAACCAGAGAGGAAGCTAGAAGCAGTCTCAACGACCTTGAAACCCAGGCATTGAGCAGCTTTTTGAGAGGCTTGCCTGAAAATTTTTATTATTGCATATGTCATCATAATCCAGCTACTCTCGATGCCGCCTATGATCTTGTAATCAACGAGGTTAGAGAAAGACGTAATCGGCGCCACGCCATTGGCTCAAAAGATCACCGCTCGTCGCGCACTCGGAAACGTGATAAACGAAAATCTCGTAAAAGTAAGAAAAACCGCAAAAGGGAACGATCCTCGAGTAGTTCAGAGACAAGTTCTGATAGCAGTAGCAGCTCCGACTCAACGGAATCGTCAGAGGAAGATCGGAAAAGCAGCAAGGTATATGCTGTTGACAGTGACCACTCAACCGATGGACGAGAAGAAAGATATCGACGATGGGAACCGCGAAACCGTAACTACGGCTACAGAAACAGATACTACTCCCCAATGCGCCCCTGCACGCAGTGTGAGGGAAAGGGTCGCATCCCTTATGAGAAACAAGAACCTCGAGAACGCGTGAGAACACCTTCACCGTACAATTCATCTCGAGCTTCATCAGCCACATCCACGGAGTCTTTAAACTTCGAGGGCGCTCGCCCAGATCATCGTGGAGCGAGCGCAAAGAGCGAGAGAAGTCGCGAGGAACCGGAGAAAAGGGACATCAGGATCATGACAGCGAAAAGAGAGAAGAACAAGCATGTTCGCTTTCACGAAAAGGAAAGAAACAATGCTTCCTCAAAGAAATTCCATCTGTGAGGGTAAAAATTTCCTCACCTCAATTCAAGAATGGGCACGCAGAGTTCATCGTAGACGGTGGCTCATCCCTGAATTTGGTACATGCCAGTGTCCTGAGCAGAAATGTGATCATAGATACACGCGACCGTCAGGCAGTGAGAAGCGTGCACCCTGAAAATATTTGGACGAAAGGGACAGTTCTTCTCGACGTTAGAAAATCAAAGGCAGTATTCCATGTATTCGAAGGAGAACCATTGTCACGAGCCGACGGGTTGCTCGGCGCGCCCTATTTACACCAAGAAAAAGCTGAAATATCATATAACCACGGGACACTGGTCACGGCAAGCGAACCAGTCACACCAATCCCTTTTTGCAATCGTGAAGAAATTGACTCAGTTCTAGGAGAATACGAAAAGTTAAAGATCCATCTTGAAGGGCGCAGTAGAACGCAAGTAGCAATCAAGGTCCGCAATACCAATGTTTACGACGGCTATCTAAGGCGCATCGACCTTGGGCCACATATACACATTGGAGAAGCCGTGGTAAGAAATCACGACGGCACTTGTTATGCCATAGTCACCAACACAAGCCACGAGCCAGTTGACATTGAATTGCCAGCACAAGAACTCGAGCCATATGAAATTGGATCGCACCACGCGCCCGACTCCGACGCCGAGACATCGAGCGAGCCATGTACTACAACGAAGTCAACAAAGAATAGAGTGAGAGAAATTTTGCAAACCTTGCGACTCGATCATTTGAACGAATACGAGCGACAACATGTGCACAAACTCGTTCAAAAATTTCCTGATATATTTTATTTAAAAGGAGACCATTTAAAAGGATCAACACGCGTCGAACATGAGATCCCCACCATCGACGACAGACCGATACATACCAAACAATATCGTTATCCAATGGTACATCAAACGGAAATTGAAACACAGGTAAATGGACTGCTATCCAATAAAATTATCAAACCTTCACACTCGCCATACAATTCACCACTATGGATTGTGCCTAAGAAAGCGGATTCACAAGGTAACAAGCGATGGCGAATGGTAATAGATTATCGACAATTGAATGAGAAGACCATTGGCGATAGCTATCCACTACCGAATATATCTGAAATTCTCGATAGACTAGGGGGAGCGAAATATTTTTCGGTATTTGACCTTGCTAGTGGTTTTCACCAAATTAAGGTCGCCCCGAAAGACAGTCCTAAAACAGCTTTCACGACTCCCCGAGGACACTACGAGTTCCTGAGGATGCCGTTTGGATTGAAAAATGCACCGGCAACATTCCAACGCCTTATGGACAGCGTTCTATCGGGTCTTATCGGCACAGAATTGTTTGTGTACTTGGACGATATAGTCATCTTTTCAACATCCTTACAAGAACATCGCATAAAAGTCGAAAGACTCTTCAGACGACTCCGAGAAAATGGACTATCTCTACAAGTAGACAAATGCGAATTCTTGAGAAGGGAGGTCAATTATCTCGGACACATACTCGGAAAGGACGGAGTGAAGCCCGATCCGAAAAAGTTACGGGCAGTAGAACAATTTCCGGTACCTAAAACACCGAGAAATGTAAGAGAATTTCTTGGACTCGCCGGATATTACCGGAAGTTTCTTCCGAACTTCTCTGGAAGAGCCAAACCGCTTTCCGACCTCACAAAGAAAACAGTGAAGTTTCAATGGACCGACCAACATCAAAGAAGCTTCGAAGATCTCCGCGATGCGTTATGTAAGAAACCCATATTGCAATATCCCGATTTTAGCAAGCCGTTTATACTTACGACTGACGCGTCCGACATTGCAATCGGAGCGGTGCTGAGTCAGGGAGATACAGTGGGTCAAGACCTACCAGTTCAGTATGCCAGTCGAGTATTGAACTCTGCAGAAAGGAATTATTCAACAACAGAAAAAGAGTGCCTCGCAATGGTATACGCTGTGAAATACTTCCGACCGTATCTGTATGGAAGAAAGTTCACTCTTGTAACGGACCATCAACCACTAGTTTGGCTACACTCTGTGAAAGATCCTTCCTCGAGATTAATGAGATGGAGACTGCAACTGGAAGAATATGAATATCAAGTTGTCTATAAAAAAGGAAAAACGAATCTCAACGCAGATGCTTTGTCGAGAAACCCTCCTGCAGAAAGTTTTCCATTAACACCCAAGGACGAGACGGAACTCCAGGTTGAGGAAACAACCGAAAAAGAAGAGTCGAATCAAAGTACGATTGCCAGTAGAATACGCAATAGAGGTCGAGCGGCGACTAAAACCGCCTACCATGATCCAAGTTCCTGGGAATTATCAGAAGAAGACGAGGCAGTTATTGACGACGCGCAACCTCCATTCACGGCTTCTCCAGGCGTTACTACCACTGAGAACGAGGAGGAAGAACTGGAGGAAGAAGAAATGAATACGTCCACACAATCGGATCCACGAGGTTACCGCTTTGATACATCGATTGCCATTCAACGCGGTGCGCATGGCCTTACAATAGACGAAGCAAAAGGAAAATTACGGAGGCTTTCGCATGGACTTCCTCAACCGATCGCTCTTCCTGAACAACTGAATCAAGATCTTGACGAAGACTCGGAACCTAGCGGAAGGGAACTTACGTCTGAACAAATCGAGTTCCTGCAAGAAACTCTCAATGACAACCCAGAACCCGCAAAGGAAACCGAAGAGACACATGATCAAACTGAGAGAAATGCAGAAGTAGCTCAAATTAATAGAAAATCAATTATCAGCGGAAATCTCTTGAAGAATCAGACAAACAGAAGCAGTAGAAGAATCTCGACAATGCCAACGCCAACGAGAGGCGAACGACCTGAATGCGGATCTACTCCTCGTAACGTCCGTTTCTCAGTAGAAACTGATCGAACTACAGGAAACACGCACAGCTCTCTCGTTGAAACTGAACCCATTTTATCATCAGACTCACCAGATTCATCAGACTCATCATATTCATATTCGTCAGAAAGTGAATATACAGATAGCAGCCAAAGCAGCGAATCTGAAACTGAAGAAAATTCTTCCGAGGAGTCGACAATCATCAAAACTCAAATTATCCTTACGCCAGAGCAACTCACATCGCAGAAAGGAATTCTCGTGCATTTTGTGTCAGCTGACGGAGTGATCTGCCATCCTATCGGTCGGCAATTATGCGATCTTGGCTATATCGACACTGAAATGCTCTCACGAGAGCTAAAGAGGGAAATGATCGTACTCAGCGATACAGGAAAAACCAAGGTCATTAGCATCGCTGCTACGAGGGAATACTACCAAAAGCTTACAGTCGAAAATCTGAAAAATGCACTTGAGAGCCTAAGAAAATTCTTAAGGGCTGAAAATATAAAGGAAATCCGAATAGCTGTTTTCGGTGACGGCCACGATGAAATACCGCCCTATGCATTCAAAACCCTGTTGGAAGAGACATTCATTAAGAGTGCCTGCAAATTGACGCTGTGCACAGGCAAAATAGAGACGCCACCCACCGTAGAGCGCCAAGAAATTATCCGGAAATGGCACAGCGAACACATTGGAGGGCATAAGGGTGTGAAAAAGACTTATGAACGTCTGAGACAACGATACCAATGGAAAGGCATGAAGAACGATGTTCAAAACGCCGTACGATGCTGCCATAGTTGTCAACAACAAAAATTGGTTCGAATAAAAACAAGAGAACCAATGGTAATAACGGATACACCAGTGGCTGCATGGGAAAAAATTGCCGTGGATATACTTGGACCATTACCCCTCACAAAACGAGGTAATCGTTTCGTCTTAACCACCATCGACTTGCTTACAAAATTTGCACGAGCTTTCGAATTACCGGACATGAAATCAAAAACAGTAATTCGAACCCTCGACCGCGAATATTTCGCAATACACGGCACTCCACTAGTTTTGCTCAGCGATAACGGAAAATGCTTCGTTAGTCAACGAATGGAAGATTTTCTCAAGGAGAGAAAAATCCACCACGTCAAGGCCACAACCTACCACCCACAAAGCAACGGAGCATTAGAAAGAAGCCACCAGGAAATAGCCGACTACCTGAAACATTATATTGAAAAGGAAAATGAATGGGACGAAATTTTGCCTTACGCTATCCAGTCACACAACGCCACAGTACATGAGTCAACAAAATTTACACCATACGAGATGGCTTACGGGAAATTAATGAAAACGCCAGACACGCTCCCGTTAAAAGAACACCTGCCAACGACGACTCGGTACATGAGCGATATAGTGCACAGACTTGATGAGCTGGCAGAAATTGGAGGCAATAACCTAAACGACAGCAAGCACCGAGCAAAACAACGACATGACAAGAAAATCAACGCCGTGCAATATGAACCAAACCAACTGGTCTATGTCCTAAGAGAACCGAAATTGCACAAATTCGATCCTTATTATAGAGGGCCCTACAGAATTGCCAAGATACTTGACCAAAACACCGTCTTGGTTGATAAAAGGGATGGCCAACTAAGCCTTACACACATGGATAAACTTAAACATGCCCATGTAACCGGTGACACTCCACCCGAACCGGAACCTAAGAAGAAAAGAGGCAGGCCCCCAAAAATCCACACTTAATATAATAAAACAAAGGCTCCGGGGACGCACTAAGAAATAATCAATACACCATTGACGGTCGAATTCGATGACACCTGGAAGTAACATCATCAGCACATAAGGTAGCTACGTTTGGATGAAGCATGGACCACCGGACCATGTTCAATCTGAGAAGGGAGGGCTGTGACGAACCGAGGTATCGCTACCTGCGGTCATTGCAACACAACAGAGTCATCAGATTCCAGAGAGTACGCCGACTCTTGCGACAGTCACTCTCTGGAAACTCGAGCAAACCGCGCGTCAGCAGATTCCTCTTTTCGTCCTCGGACTCTTGCTACCTTACCAAATGACCTAGATTATTCGACCCCTTGCATCACTTATAACCTGGATTATTGGATCCCTTGCATCAGATTTCGTAAACCCCTTGCATCACCAGATTTCGTAAATCATCGAGATTTCCATCCATCGATGATTTCTCAACTCATGGGTTTCGAAATCATCGAGACCTACATCGATCGATGATTTCTCAATCCACCCCCACGAGACCCTTGTAGCCGGACGCCCAAAGCTAACGAGGGTTCTCTCGACATATTATCAAATTAGTCTTAATACGACGCTCTTAGCAATCGGTCGAGAGATCCCGTTCCTTAGCGGCAAGTCCGTTCGCGTACTTAGGTTCTCGCGGGTGTGATTGACGTGATCTTCTCAAACCCTTGTTGTAGACAAGTGTATAAGAACTCATTAAGTGAAGGAACACCTTAGCGGCGCTTCACTACCTCTGTGATATAATTGTTCGTGCCAATTACCTTAGCGGCATTGCGCGTCAGTGTATCATAGAGTATAACATTTGTAACAACTTAAACTATTATTGTAAAAGTGACTGATCGATGTTTGTTCTCGAATAAATACATTCGTGTGAAACCAGCTGTACTCCTTCATTGCATCACAGCCCATCCGATCATCACGAACTACAAGCATATACAAGGTGAGGTGCTACCCAGCTTAAATAGGACAGAGAATCCATTCGCCGGGGCCTTTGACTTCAGCGAATAAAATAATAATAATAATAAGTTACCACGGGATAAATAACCCGTGTGTAACAAGAGTTTTTTTTTTCTTAAATTGATCTCAAAAAGTAGTAAAAATATTGTAATTGGGGAAAATTTTATTTCACGCATGATGTCTATTATATTGATTTTACGAAAAAGAATAATAATTATTTTTCAATAATCGAAACATCCGGGCTTAAGGTGTTGCAAAAAAAAGAGGATACTTTTGTGTTTTTTTTTTCTTCTCATCGAGAATTCGACTCTTCATGACCAAAAAAAAGGGGTCCACGAATTTTTATTTGAAAAAATATATATATATATAAATATTTGAACCAGCTTAGTTTGTACATTTCGACAGAAATTCAATTTTCAAGATTTTCATACAACGATACTTTGTTTTATGACCTATGAAAATTTGCACTGGAAATCAAATTTCGAATTGTCCATTTTCGGATACATTTTCACAGGAATTTTTATCACAGGGATCTTTAACGCTAAAAAAAAAAAAAAAAAATAAATAAAAGCTTCATCCGCGTAAATTCTCTCGACCAATTAAACACCTCGCGGTGTCTCATATCAGAATTCTTCTTGGAACTATAACCGAGTCAAATCTCGACAGTTTGATTAATGGTCGTTTTTTTTTTTTTTCTTTTTTTTTCCCATCACGTCCCGAAAGATTCGTGTTCTTACCTCGTGCACAACTGGCAAAGACCGGTCGTATGATTGAAGAGGAAAAGTGGCCATCCGTAAGCCGCGAGTGCAAAGTGCATGTAATGAATGGCCGACTGAAAGTGTCCGAGATCACCGTCCTCGGTGAGTGACAAAAACTTGGTCCTCGGTGTTACCGGTACACCCGATAGAAACTCGTAAGTGTCGTTTTTCTTCTGCTCGACGATCAGCTGGCGTTCGATCTTCTGAAACTTTCGCAGCAAAACGAGACCTGCCACGACGTCCGACGGCACGACATCGAGATCCCTGAAGAAGTCGCTGAGTAATCTCGCTATGTCCGTGAATGAGTTCTGTCGGCGTTACACGAGAAATAAATAAATAAATAAATAAAGATAAAATCAACGAATGATGAATAAATGACAAAAAAAATGATAAATAAATGAATAAACGAGCAATAAATAATTTAGGTTGAAAAAAGAGTTTCGTAGATTTCGTAGATTGACACCAAAAATTGTGTCGAGTATCCTAAAAAAAAGTCGTTTTATCAAAACTAAAATATTTTTGCTTCTTTTTTTTTTTTTTATTATTTCAATCGATGAGAATTTTCCAGTTTTTTTTTTACATCTTCGAATGCATCTACGAGTTTCGCAGTGAGGTGGAAATACTTGCTATTTTTTTTTGGTAATATTTTGTGGCAATTACAGCACGTGGACACGAATTTGTAAGAAAGAGAGAGGAAGATGGAAAAACTTTTATTTCTCAAATATTTCAGCAAACTTTGGATACACTTCATCGACAACGATTATTTAGGTTTGCGCTTGTAATATTATTTTTTGTTGATACCAGTTTGAAGGTGATGTTAAAATATATGTATATATTTTTTTTGAATCAAGATATTTCGATGAAAAATCGTCGGGGTCAGGGTTTGCTGTAACTGGCACGAAATGTCGAATATACAATTCGGACGTTTAAATAGAAACGAATAAAAATTATATATATTTAATTCGATTGGATATTGATCGATATCTTACCCTATTCCTGTCGGAATTTCCCATGCAACAGAAGAGCAATCTACATCTGTTGTCCCAGCTGTCCTGGTAGGCACGTATGACCTTTCTGCAAGAGAAATTCATCAATCCTGATTTTTTTTTTTCCTTCTTTTTTTTTCACACGTTCGAAGAGACGAAAGGCACGTACGTATAATTAAAATAAATTCAACGAGCATACGGGCAAAATGAATTTTTGTTAAAATTCAATCTTCATTCTCGCAGAGGAAGTTTTTAGGGGAAAAAAAAAACCATTTTCAGACATCATACGTAGCAAAAGGTCACACACGCTGCAATATTATATATGGCTATGCTACTGCAGACTGCAGGATGGGGCATATGCTGCATAGGATTGTCTGTTACTCCAAAATTATTTCTCGTCGTTTGGAGATAAAAAATAATACTATGATCATAAAAATAATATGAAAAATAAATTTACTAATATAATAAAATTATCATTATATTATAATAATATTATATTGTATAATAAAAATAATATTAAAAATAAATTTACGAATTTACTAACCGTTGTCTCCAATTTCTATTTCGACCTGCGCTCCTCTTATAATGCGGTCTACCCCTTGACTCAGCTTCTCTCATGCTGCGCTGATATTTCTTCATTTTTACCCACGATCTTCCGGCTGCATCGTACGTGCACCACACGGTTACCATAACCGATGCCAGGATGCACCAGTTCGATATGACGAGTCCTGTGAAATTCGAGGGAGGGGCACAAAAAAAAAAAAAATAACGAATTCATGAATCACGGATTAATTTGTATTTTTGTCTCTAGAAAAAAATTTGAAAAATCAAATAATATTTTTTTTAAATATAATTAACGTACAATCAGGTCAAAATTTGCATGATCTCTAATTACGAGAAATTAGTCTCATTATCAGATCGAAGAACGGCATCATTAAAATTAAAAAACAAAATAAAAAAAAAACCATTAGAAATTATTTTTCTACGAAAATAATTACGAACAATCGTTTGTAATTATTACCAAAATAATTACGAACAATTATTCGTAATTTTTTTTTTGTGTGTGTATCACGATTAATTATTCGTAGCTAATTTGCGATTAAATAAAGTTTTTTTGTTCAAATACGAGAATGATACCTTTCTTTGCAAGAAATAAGAAAAAAAAAAGATTATGCGAATTCGACATACCTAATATCACTTCCTTCGCTTGATCTACAGGGCATGTTTGATAAAACTGGACGAGCCACGCCACACCAGCGCAGAGCCATCCAGTCTCCACCAGTAACAAGGCTGAAGTGAGAAAAACGATTCCAGGCAAGCATTAATTAAAAAAAAAAAAAAAAAAAAAAAAAAAAAAAAAAAAGAAAATCACACCAAATTAGTAAAGAAAAAAAAAGTCTAAAGCGCAAGTACGATCGAGATATCATATCCAATCCTGAGCTTCGCTTATCTTTTTGCGAAGTAAAATCGTTGTGCATTTTTGTTTTGTAGATTTATGCGGAGTGAAGTAAAAACTTGCACAACGATGCTTCGATAAAGTCGTAATTTTTTCAACGCCAATTCGCCATATGAATTGTTTTTGCCTTTGAGAACGTGAATAAAACGATCTTACGAAGACTCCGAGTTCTCGATTGACTTTTTTCATAGTGCTTGAAGCTTCCACAGAGATAATGGGCAGACTCTTGAAACTTGGAATTTTGTCTTTATCTCGTGTAATAATGCTTCTAAAGCTGCGAGTGGGGAAAAACAAAGTGCGAGGAGTGAAAAGCTCGTCACTCTGATGAGTTATTTACCGAGGTCCGAGGAAAGAGGAAACTCGACACGCCATACATAATTCCATCAGATATATAGATATATATATATATATACACGAGAATACAAAAGCAAGGGGAATAATAGATTCAGGTTGACAATGGCCAATCGTCTCTCTGGTCACGTTCCAAACGTGGCATGTTTTCCGTGTCTATAGATATATACATTGTAAAAGTGGTACTAAGTTCCACAAGAGCTTTGCACTTTCCTTCGCACCTTCTTCCCCCTTTCCTCTGACTTTCAGTCACCAAATCTCCATTCTCATCTTCTTGAAAAATTACCATCTCTCTCGCCTCCTTGTTTCATTCTCATCCAATCATCTGGCCTCTTCAATCTCGTCTCTGTACAATTCTCGCGGCACAATTTGATGAAACGATTGCGAATTAAAGTTAATGCCGAAGAAAAGAATGAAAAGAAAAATACGAGATCTTCGTTGGATCACAGATTTGTTTAAATTAATGCGAATGCACGAAACTCTTGTTCCCCAATTATGAACATCGCCGTATTCATTAAAATATGCAACGATGATTCGTTTGAATGAATTCTTTAAGATACACGGAGACGAGTAGTGAAGTGATTCGGGGGCGAAAATTGCAGTGTGCTTTTTGACCTTTTGGAATATTCGATGATTAGTATATAAATTTAGAGTCCGCTCTCTATTAATTTAAGGGAAGGGAGATCAGTTTTTTTTTTTAAATCAAAAAATCGATTTTCGGTTTTTTGGATTTTCGTATAGCTTATTGTCTTGAGAATATTCTCTCCAAATATTATTAATAAATTTGAAAAATTGGCGGAGTTATAAAGCTTCGAATAGACGGGTGCACGTTATATTCGTACGTTAGTATAGCTTAGACTTACGAAATCAACGATTATTTCTACCGAAACTTTAAACGCGTTTTTCTCGAAACTACTTTTTTCAAACTTGTACCCACGATATCTCAGGAATCACTGAATCGATTCACTCAAAATTTTCCCGAGGTTATTCAGCGTACATCTCCCTACAGTCCCTATCGCGAAGAATAGTCTACATAAAAAATTACGACCTTTACAACTTGAAGAAGGCTGAAAAAGCTGCCAATTTAAAGAAAAAATCGTTATCATTGTGCCATTTTGTAAGTTGTCATTTTTTTCAATGAGATCGAGCTAAGGGCTATAAAAGGTTATCTGATAAGCCAAAAAGATATCTCGATTTTTTGTTCTGGATGAGTTAAACGAGCGCAATCGTGGGTATCGATGAAATGCTGCCTCTTGCGATCCAGTGCGCCCCAAGCGAGTACGACTCAGCGCAATTTCGTATAAAAATTTGTGTAAGTATAAAAAATATCAATAAATATCTATGCAAAAGGACTCTTCAATAGGTCTTACCGTTTCAGCACAAAAAAAATTCATGAAAATTCTTTTTAAAAAATCCCGCTAAAACGGATCTTACCCTTTAAAGTTGAAAATGAATTTCAAGAAATGAATGATGAATGAAATTTTGACACTTCCGTGTAACTTGTAAGATCGAACGATAGAAATTGTCGAAGAACGTAAATTTTTTTTCATATTGTCATTTGTAGTTTTTCTTTTTGTTGCATCGAGATTTCTTTTTTTATCGAAAATTTATACAAATGTACAAAGAGCAAAATGTTCAAGGACGATTAGAACGGATGAATTTTCTTTTGGAGTGTTTTAGCTTGAAAGCTGCGAACGATATTTTTGCGATATGAGAGTATAGAAGACCTTTCAGCCCTCCATCTCGTTTAGCTTGACAAATGTGTAGAAATATTTTTCCATCGTCGCAACGCGGAGAGACCCTTGGGAAAGTCTGGGAGAGATCCGGGATCTGGCATTAACGGTTTTGGAAGCGTTCCAAGATCGGAGCTTGGACCAGAGTGTACTGTACATCGAGATATCTCTGCAGTGACCCTAACCATTTTCCAGCAAAAATCTAACGCAATAGGAGAGACTCGTCTTCGAACTGTCTTTCCGATCACGTACGGTTGATCGCTCGATGCGTCGGTACTATTTTATAATTCTGATTTTATATATGCACGGAGAAAAAAAAATTCTGTTTATTCAAACAATTGCATTTTATTGACGATAAATTCAGTCATTTCAACAAAACATTATTGTAAAAGACGAAATAAATGTAGAATTAATAAAATATAACATGTTAATCGAAATAAATCAGTTGACCGCTCTACCTAATTTGAAAAAAAACTAAATCATTTACTTTTTGCAAGTGTTACGTCCCGGGTATTTTAATTATTTTTACCGTTGGCGTAACGATGCTGAGTGATGCTCCGAGTTCAGACGAGAGTGTGCTCGTCAGGGATTGGAGCGATAAGTGGTGATCGTTGCGGGTATATTTTTAATAATAAACTCCAGGTTGCAGTCGTTTTAACTTCAACAACACCGATCAATTTATTTAAAACGCAGTAAAATATAACAAAAGGTAATCGATTTATTGAAAACACAGTATTTTTTTATTTTATATTTTCAAATTTTGTATTGTCTTTTGGAATTTTATAATGACCCCGATCATCCTGATCGGGGCCGGAGTGGAAGACCTTTAAATTTATCCGACTTCGACCATTCTCGTCGAGAGTCGCGATCTCACTGAACTCTGTATATAATTTTTGTAGTGCGGAGCATCTTTTTGATTATTCCGGGAGAAAAAAGTACGCGAGTCGGGCGCTGCTGCACATCTCTCGAAGGTGCCCAGCGTCCGGCCCGTTACCATGAGATCCCCGAGTGTCAGCAAAATTGACAGACGCTGTGACTGTGAGATCTTCACTGGTAACTCGCTCGCACGCTGATTTATTTGGCTAATATTACATTTAGAGACGTCTTTCTCCGTCTCTTCATTATTAAAATATTGTTCGAATGAAAATCTTAATTTCGATGGCCAAAATAATAACACCAAAAACCCAGGACGTAATACAAGCAACATTATTAATAGTAGTATTATAGTATAATAATATAATATATATAATATAATATATATTATAATAATATTAATTATTATTATATATTACATTATATACATTATATATATATATATATATATTTATAATATATATATATATAATATATATAATAGTATAATATAGTATATAGTAGTATAGTATAATAGTAGTAGTATTATTTTGGTATAACACCAAAAACCCAGGACGTAACACAAGCTAATTGATTATTAGTAGTAGTAGTAAGTTTTATTTGCATCGCCTTTTCGGCTTTTTACATCACTCTTACAATATAACTTATGCCTATCCTCATTTTCTATTATTATTCCGTTGCGTCCCTCTCAACATTCTCGCTCTCCCTTACTGACTCTTTTTTTTCTTACTCTCTCTCTCTTTCTATTTCCCTAAAGAATTTACACATCAATACATCTATTTCCTCTCTCAGCATCCCTATTAATTTTTCCTCTACTCCCCTCTCTTCGCTTTCCTCCTTCAACAATTGATTATTATAAATATGATATCCGTTCGAGTGTATGTTCTGGAGCGTTCATATACGATCTCAGTCCTATCAAGTAAAAGTTTTTGAAATTCAAAAAGAATTTTGAAATATTCCAATTTCTTTGAAAAAAAACTGCGATGTGAGTTATGAATTTTTTTAAAGTTCATCCTAAAAAAAGAAACCCGTGGAAAGGACGGAAGCCGATCACGAGGTGTGTTATAACTTTTTTTTTTTAAATCCGTCCCAGGATGGATTAACTCTCAAGGATCAGGCGACATTCTCTGAATAACGATTACTCGCGCCAGCACTTAAAACTGAGGATGAATTACTTTAATTAATTCTTCAAAAATATAGATATAATTTGAAGGCGACAGGAACATATCTTTGAGAAAATAAATAAAAAATTATAATCCCAATGATCAAGAAGCTGCAATCACTCGCTCTTAAGTAGCAACCCAAATTTTATTCCACACATGCAGTCTCCGTTATCGACTCATAGAAGATTACGAATCGATGAAACGTAAACTCAAACATAATTCGAATAACAAGTGCCTCGGGTCATTGCGAATTGGACAAATTCATTTTAATTAAAGATTAACGGAGCTAGTCAGCCTCGAAGAGATTTTCAATACGTCTGCACTGCAATCGAAGAAATAACCACCATTCCCACTTCGACACGTTCAAGATAATCCTCATGGCACACGCCCTTGAGCTCACATTTTAAAATCCTTTTCATTGTCAATCGTTGTTCCTTTTTTTTTTAAATCCTTTTCATTGTCAATCGTTGTTCCTTTTTTTTTAAATCCTTTCCATTGTCAATCGTTGTTCCTTTTTTTTAAATCCTTTTCATTGTCAATCGTTGTTCCTTTTCTTAAATCCCTTTCCGCTCGTCAATCATTGTTCTCTTTTTTTTTTAAATCCTTTCCGTTTGTCAATCGTTGGTTCTTTCGTTTTTAAATCCTTTCCGCTTGTCAATCATTGTTCCTTTGTTTTTAAATTCTTTTCGCTGCTGTCAATCCTTCTGTTTACCCCGTTCATTTGGCCAGTGAGGCGGTCAATTCGGCAACCAAATCGGCGAAGAGGTCGTGGCCATCAGATTTGCCGATTGGAGTTTCAGTGGCTTCGGTATCTTCCGATTCGGTTGCAGAATCAACGACGTCGAGCGCCGCTCGCGAGGACAACGGCACTTCCTCTTTATCGCTGCGAGATAGCCAACGGATAAATGTAAGTTTTTCGCCAGAATGCAGCTGAAGCTTCGGTGTTTGCGTAGACGCGTGTCGCAATTTAACGGGAGGGTTCACCTGTGTTGTCTTTACCGAAATTCCCCGCCCGTTTGCGTTCTTATATTCAGCGGAGTTGGCTGATGGGTTCGATGATAATTTTCCCATTGCCGAAGTCCGCCGACGCCGGCCTAGGTCCCCCGGACGTATTATCTTACGGGCTTCGCCGATATCGCAGCACCAGACGCGAGTCGATGACGTTTTGCCGAAATCGTTCAATCGATAAAGATCATGCGACACCCGGCAATTCTCCCCGTGGATTTCTTGACGAACGGTGGATGCTCTTCTCGAGACATCGTTCCACTTCGCTGAATCATCTCTTGGATGACTGCTGGCGAATGGTGCAAAATCACGATCACGCTGCTGACGCGGTCGATAGAATTTCTGCTTATCGGGACAGTACTCTTGGGGAAGCCGCGACCACTGCAGTGGACTACGGCTTCGTCGCAAACGTTTGTTGCGCGATTGCGAGCAAACGGTACGGTATACTTGCGAGAACAATCCGTACTGCGTTAATCGCGTGGTAAATTCCTCCACCCGAGCTTGAAAGTCAAGCCGGCAGATTGTCACGTGAGAGGGATATTGATTGCCGGGCAAGACAATGGCGCACAACGGACACTCGACGATGTCGAAGCATCGAGATGACCGAAGAGTCGAATTTTCAAGACATCTCGTGAGGTTTCCGCATTTCTTCCACTGGCACTCGCACACCGGACATTGTCCATGCTTCACCACACTTTCGATCTTTTCCTCCATTTTTTGTTTTAAATTTATCGTTCCTTCACTGTCCCGCTGTACTTGAACTTTTCTCTTTGATATACCCGTGACACGGTCAGGAGACTTTTGAGTCCCAGATTGGCTTTTCAACGGGACCCGCACACCGTGGCGGAGGAAGGAAGAGAGGGGTTAGACCGATATTTGTCTCTATATAAGATTGAGAAGAACTATTTTGTTCCAAGAGACGATGAGATAGTGGTGGGGCATGCTGGAGCCACGAAGGAACCGCTGACTCGGGTTTAGGATTCGAGTTACCGGCATTCGCAAAACTTTTCCCCGTCGTCTTGACGCTAAATGTTTAACGTCAGGACTTTTTATCACGCATACTTATACATTGTGGGCTTGGAGCTATATCGCTCTATGCGTTTGGCTCGCCCTTGCTATACTAACGTATATATAGATCAAAAGGAGCTCCGTGAGTGTGCATGAGTGTTGGCAGTGACTGCGTCAAAGATCGAGTAATATTCCAAGTATATATAGTGGCGTCTTTGTTCAACACGGTGCTGACTACAGTCGAGGCGTTATCATTCCTTCTCTCGCCTCTAAACTCGATATCTTTTACACGGTTTCATATAGCAATATGCTCTCTCGATCTTTTAGCTTCGTCACACTGCCGAATGTTTATCACTCCTTCGTATAAAGAATGAGCCAGTCGCAATGTATATAGATCGTATGGCAGTTAAGGTAGTTCTATCGTGGTAACTAATCCATAAGATTTAAATTTTTTTTTTTTTATATCTTCAATTTTAATATATTTATCCATTTCGCGAAACGTCAATGCCCCTTATCGACCTAATTACGGAGAAATTAATACTTGAAAATGCCAGTTCCTCAAGGCAAATTTGCTTCGGCATATAGAAGAACCGATTTCCGGTCACTTTAAAACGATATATCTTATCGAAAATCCAAAAGATTCTTACAAAAAACGAGACTTAGATTCATTAAACACTTAAAAATCTAACGGGCCTAAAAAAAATATGATTGTCGACCAATTTTTTAAGCTATACTGATTTTAATACGAGCATCCGGGTAGTGATACACAACTTATGGCATAATGTCGTGACGGTGAAAAAATGTGGCAACGCGATATCGAAACGAAAGCGGTATTTGACAAGTCGAACAACATAACCTCTCCGCGTCAACGTCAATAGAGCGGGCGAGAGAGTGAGAGGGCACGAGAATGAAAAGAGAAAGAAAACGCAACGTTGCCACACGTAAATATCATACGAGATCTAGTAATACTTGAGTCGTTGCAATTACTATTTTACTAGTTACATAATTATTTATAATAAACCGTTGATTAATTGTATTCACCTGGGTAAGCTTATTTAATATTTATTAATTTTAACCCATATATCCAATATTTTTAGGAATCATCATTTAGACATTTATAGCTAATTGACTAGTCTGCAGCGATAGAACTACCTTAAATGAGTCTCTGGTGTTTCATTACATATCTTATGGGGATAAAAAACAAACTTCTATAACTGCAGAATTGCTTAATATTAAAACTAAAAATTCGATACGCAACAGTGTAAAAAAGGGAAGCCAGAATATTTTAATGTTCGACAAAGAGAATACTGCAGAAAGCTCATCGGTCGGAATTATCACGAAGGTCTTAAAGGTCGTAAGGTCGTGTGCTCATCGGTCGTAAAGGCAAGCATTTAGTCTGTCGGTGAAACGTCGATGCTTAAACGATTCCCGTAAGACCATCCCTGAGGCCCACTTTAAACACCGTCGGGTAATCTTAAGGGCGCGTTGATGAGCCCGTGCCTCTTATATGCCCGAGAAAGCGCTGAAGGGAGCTTGTCGTTTTAGGCATCAGTTTCGTTGAGTTTAATTAAAGACAAATTGAATGCAATTCAGAGATCACACTTTGACGTGACACAGCTTAGAAACGCGCTAAGTCTTATTTCGAAAAAAGCTCAAGACAATGTTTGTTTCCCTTCAAAATATCTGGATTAACATTCCATTGGACAAATTTTATGAAATTATTCTAACGGCTTGATTTTCCAGATATGATTGTAACTTTTTCTTGCGATGATTTTGCTGCATACCGAACTCAAGTTTGATAAAATATTCAGCAACGTACAGTAGAGCCAGAGGAGCATATCACCGGGACGATCCTGGAAATTCATTCTCCTATATATACGTCCAATCTATCTGGCGGTCAACCGCAGTAGACTGTGTTCCACATTATATCGCATATATCGTATCTGTATCGCTATAGCTGATGTTGGAACGATTTTTACGGATTCTTTGCCATCAGATAAATCGTTTAAGCCCAGGATAAGACGACCCCATATATTGTATAGGCTATAGTAAGACGAAAAATATGTATATATTTTTTTCGCTCGCTTTAGCGATGATCGAATAGTGGGATGAAAATCTTTACCGCACAGTGTGCTCTTCTCGTTGGCATGAAAATTCGAACAACTCTCGAGGGGGTGAAAAAAAAATCTTCCCGTACTCTGCTACCTCCAGTCTGATGCTACTCTCTCTCCTCTTCTTACCCCTCGAAATATACGAGAGTGGTTGTTCGTTAGGGTAAAGACGGGGTTAGAGTTCTCTCTTATTAATATTCCCATCTTGTACTACCCGTTTCTCGCTCTCCTACCCTCTTCTCGCTGTACTATAAAGTACATGGTTTACCACCATGTACAAGGGCTATATACATATATATATATATATGCGCAACAGAAAGAAGACGCAGCAACGAATTTCGACCCTTCTTATTTTCCCATCTCGCTCGAGATTTGCGTTGGGAAAATGAAAATTTTCATCGAAAAGTTGCTTCCTCCCGTAAATCAAAGGGGATATCGTTCATATTCGCTCGTCTCTCATGATACAGACTGATTCAGGATGAAGTTTTTTTTTTTTCTACTTTGTTCACAAAAACTGAACAGGGTCTCTCGAGAATGAGACGTGACAGCGTCAGGATTACGAAATATTTGAAAAAAAAAAAAAAATTTGAGGCCAGGAGCAGAGACGACCAACGACGTTAATGAAATTCTGAAATGGCAATTTTTATTTACCCGTCGTACTTGCCTCGTAAAATTTTCAAATAATTTAATATGAAATTTCGATTTTGAATCCAGCAGTTTGTTATTTCAGTCAACCATGCGAGTACTGAAGAATCATCGATTTTTTTTGTTGTTGTTTTGTTTATTGGGGATTCGTCAGACATGAAAACAAAACTCATTTTCTCGACAAGAAAATCAACCGATGACATTATATATCTTTAACGGTCGAATCAGGAAGAGAACGTAATCTTGAATGGTCCTATATCGACGAGGGTGGATTTTTCTCCCCTCTCGTGACACGAGGAGATTGCTAAATATCGAATTATTCTCACTTTCCGTGCGAGAATCGAGGGGATTCTTCGGCGAGCGAATTTTTACAGAAACAGTGCGGATACTGTTGGACTTTTTGATGATTGCTCGAAAAACTTTGTTCGATCTTGAACGTTCGATTTTTTTTTTTTTTCAATCCGGTACTTTTTATCGTAAAATATAAAGCGATATACGGTGAATGTCCCGAATTGTGAATACCTAAGCCACGCTCACAAAAAACTGACATAGTGTAGACGTACCAGTTATGTGGCCACTTTAAGAATTTTCGAAGATTCATTCACGAACAGTGTTCACATTATTGCAAATTCAGAATTGAAAAAGTGATCGATGTAACCTAAAAGGTATACACCAGAATCGAATTGTTATCATTTGAAACCTTTTCTGATCATGATAAATCAGAAAATAGGAAATTATCTTGTAGCTGTCATTTTCACCAGTTGTGGCCACCGAGCTTTGAATTGGGACTGGCCACAAATAGAACAATCGCATTTTAAATGTACCACTTTTGGCCAGCGCGTATTTTTGAGGTATTTTAGGCTTTACCACTCCAGTAATATGTTTATGACGCAAATAAATAACTATTTTTAACTCGAATTAGCCATCACTGATTGTCTGCTAATTATATACACGGTTTCTCATATCTAATGTCATTCCACTCCGTCAAAAATTTATATTTCATCAGTTAAAGCTCATTTATCGGGTTAGAATCACAAAAAACTGACATATCAGCTGAAATACCTGAAAAATACGTGGGTGGCCGAAAGTGGTACATCCAAAATACGATTGTTCCATTTGTGGCCAGCTTATGGCCACAAATACAGCACACTTATACCACTTCAGTAATACGTTTATGACGCAAATAAATAACTATTTTTAACTCATGCCATCATACTGATTGTCTATTACTCCACCTTTCGTTTGTAGCCCATCCGTATCCCAATACAAAGCTTGATGGCCACAGCTGGTACTTCGGATGACCAAATGTAGTACAATTGTGGCCACAAATGGTGAAAATGACACAGCTACAAAATAATTTCCTATTTTCTTATTTATCATGATCAGAAAAGGTTTTAAATGATGACAATTCGATTCTGTGTACCTTTTCGGTTATATCGAGGGCTTAGGACCAAAAGGGCGTAACCCACTGTTTTTCGACTTTTCATTACCTTACTGCCATCAGGGCGTATCCCCAACTTTAACACGGAAGTTCCATAAGAACAAAATTAATCAGCCTACAGCCAGAAGGGCGTAAGCCCACTACAATACTGCCAGAAAGGCGTAACCCGCAGAGAAAAAAAAAAGTGGCTTACGCCCGTCTGGCAGATCATTGATAATTTTTTTCCGGATTTAAATCGCCTGATTACAGCCAGACGGGCGTAACCCTCTTTTTTTTTATTTTCGTGGCTTACGCCTTTCTGGCGGATAACCGGTCAGTTTTTTCCGAATTTCGATCGTCTATTTACTGCCAGAAGGGCGTTACCCCAAAAAAATTGAAAACGTGATGTGTGTAAGATGCTGGCCAGTTTTCCATCTTTCTGGCCAGTTGATGGCCAGTTAACTGTCGAGTTCCAGACTAGGTGTGTAACGCAAATCTGTTCAGTGCCAGTCTTGGCAGACTGACGAGTTGCTGGTCAGAAAAACTCGGCAGTTTCTGGTCAGGAAACTATTTGCTATTTGCTAATATTTTTTAATGCGAAATATAAACAAAAACGAAATATATCATTTGCAAAATGGTTGCATGCGCATATTTAGTCGTTGTCGCATAATAGTCGAAATTTTCAAATTTTTAAAAATTAAAATTTTTTTTTTTAATTTCAAATTTTTCAAAATTTTCAAATTTTTCAAAAATTTTCAAATCTATTCAACATTTTCAAAATTTTACACACACACACACACACGTCACACACCCACACATCACGTTTTCAATTTTTTTGGGGTAACGCCCTTCTGGCAGTAAATAGACGATCGAAATTCGGAAAAAACTGACCGGTTATCCGCCAGAAAGGCGTAAGCCACGAAAAATAAAAAAAAGAGGGTTACGCCCGTCTGGCTGTAATCAGGCGATTTAAATCCGGAAAAAAATTATCAATGATCTGCCAGACGGGCGTAAGCCACTTTTTTTTATTTTTCGTGGCTTACGCCTTTCTGGCAGTATTGTAGTGTGGGCTTACGCCCTTCTGGCTGTAGGCTGATTAATTTTGTTCTTATGGAACTTCCGTGTTAAAGTTGGGGATACGCCCTTATGGCAGTATAGTCCGTTTTTTGTGGGTTACGCCTTTCTGGTCCTAAGCCCTCGATATCGATCACTTTATCATTTCTGAATTTGCGATAACGTGAACACTGTTCGTAAATCAATGTTCGAAAATGCTCAAAGTGGCCACAACTGGTACGTCTACCCCATTAACTCATACCCAATATTTATTTTGAGTGACACAATATATAAAATAAAGATTATACCAAAAAATATATATATATATATATTTATTGAACGTTCGGTGGTTCGAAACCCACCTTAAATTGTAGGTTCTCACAAATACACTGGGCCAATAGCAATGAGGTTGCAAAAATCGAGGGAGAAAAATAGTTCTGTAAATGAACAGAAAAACTAAAATAGTGGGCCCAGTGTAAGAGTCATAGAGTGTATGAAAGTGTTGTAAAAAGCCGAAAAGGCTATGCAAGTGAAACTTATTACTACTACTACTATTTATTGAACGTGAATTGTACGTATTGTAATAAGAAATAGAATAATTCGCGTACATAGAATACAGTCGCGTGAGTTTAATCGGCGAATCGATTGAGGAAAAATTGATTCATCAAGTATAAGAGTCGTTCATGCAATCGCGTTACAAAAGTTTATCCTCGTATCGCGTTATTTTTCAACCATTGACGTCATGCAATAATTCACGAGCGAAGAAAAAAAAAAGAAGAAAAATCCTATAAATGAATCAAATTCAATTTCATTTGACTCTGAGAGTGTGTCTTGTTTTTTTTTTTTTATGCTTCTATCTCAAAAATGTTTTTAGCCTGAGGCACGCAAAAAATTGAGTTACGACATCGAAGGAAAATTAGGTCTTTCCTCCCCTTCGGTTTCCGCCGACTTTCTTGTTTTTTTTTTCCCCAATAAAATTTCTCGTGTATATATATTCATATCTGTGTGCCCGCGGAGGAGCCTCGAGCCCCGATGGTAAATCGAATTATTTGTATACCGGAGCTCGTTACAGAGAAATTTCTGCGGTCAATCATCATCGCTCTATATCAAACATGTAGATTCGAGAAATTTGAGCTATTCGATTCGCACGGGCAGGACTGCTATAATTTATACGCGTATTTTGGGACGAAGAGAATTTCATTTGAATTTCTATTTGATACGAATCAATATTAATTTCGATTAATTTTCATACCGTTTGGTATTCGATGACTTTTTAAATGTTAAAAAAAAATACTTTAAACATCAGTTTCGCGTGATTTTAATCATAAATAATAATGGATAGTCAATTTTCATTGAAAATAATGAAGGAAAAAAAAAAAAAATTCACTCATATTCGAATATTCACGTAAGATGATGATCGAAGGAAATGGAAAACTCACAAAGTCTGATGTAGAGTAGATGCTGCATCGGTGCTCTGGCGTCCGTATCGAGTATGCTTCCTCTCGTAGCGAGGATGCATATTGTGAATTCGACGGCCATGGAGGCGATGAATAATGTGAGATAGCCGAGAACGTATTCCCATAAGAGTAGGATACACGTTACGGTACGATCCCATTCGAGGATACCGAGCAACACACCGAGGACCGTCACCCTGCGAAAATGAGACGGGAGGAGATGCTTCCGTTTATTATCGAAAAACCGATAAGCGATAAGTGGTAATGGTAGACGAGACAAGTACGGATGATTCGTTTCGATGCACTATACATTCTCGAAAGTTCATGCAGTACTACACGTTATAACGATCGAATAGGACGTTTAAAGCGGCCCATCAGTGACAACACTAGTCAAAAATCGTGACGTGAAAAAAAATCATAAACCTATCATAATATTTTCTAAATACTCTGTCTAAATAAAATTTATGAATTTCGATGACGTTTCCCGTGATATTTTATTCAAAATTTATTATAAATAATATTATAAATAAAGTCTCAACTGACAAAAGTATTTAACGCTGTCAGAGCGATCAAGTCAAAAACGATAGCTGATATTCATAATTTCCTCGCGTGCAGAATGACAGGCATATATTGTATCCGAGATTTTCAAACACGATGACTTTCGCGATTAAATTTCTTGGAAAAATCCCTGGCAAGACACAATTTTTTAAATACCATTGGAAAGTTCACGATTTCATCTTTCAATACTCAAAATTTGAATAAGAACTCTCGTCTTTATCAAAAGGTATCATGTCACTTCCGGTGAAAATGGAATCAACTGCCATAAGACCCATGCTAAAATAGGTAATTTTAAATTACTCGTTCGCAATAATTTGCCTGGCAACATACCCTGAAATTTTGAGAGAGCGTTCATTGCATCTTAGATATCACTCTCCCGAAGTTTCATTCGTATCGCCGGTTTTTTAATTCACTGATGAGCCACCTTAATATTATACTCGAAACGAGAAAGGGCGCGTAACTGGAATGAGGCATTTCGCGTCAACCCTTTTGCTGTGTGCCTAATTTTTTGGAGACTCGTCCGGAGCATCCAAAAATGTTCTGTAAAGTTTATTTAAGTTTTTCTAGCTCGTATACTTTACCGACGAAAAAAAATGGTTGAAAATTTCAGTCAAATGGACTGAATGCACGATATTCAGTTTTGCGTATCGAGAAACGTCGACTTTAGGGTCAAATTAGAAACTTAAGGGTGCAAATTAGAAGCTTGCACATTGCTTACTCATTTTATCTCAACCGCGAAGCTCTCTCTCTCTCTCTCTCTCTCTCTCCCCCAAAATTGAACAAGCTTGAAATAATGAGGAAGCAGTAATGTGCAAGTTTTCAATTTGCACACGCTTTTTCGCAAATATTCGATTTTAATCATTCAAAATTTTTAACTTTGTTTCAAAGTATAATTTCATATTTACAACATCGAAACTGCAGAAAATTTGTCCGTCATTTTTCGGTTAAATCAATATCTTTGAACAAATCACGATTACTCACATACAGTCGATTGTTCTTATATGATGTATAGCGTGGCATAACTAACATTCAAAATTCTATAAAATGTGAAATTTTTGAGCTATTTTTACAAAAATTATAACAACAAATTAGCTGCCCATACTTATGTGCAAAATTTGGGCACGATTGCTTTTTTTTCCTCCCAGAAAACAAATCGTCAAAATTTTTGTATCGAAACATTGATAGTTTGCAGACAACATTTTCAGGATTAAATTCCCATTTCGTTTCGAGCTGTATGCAAAAAAAAAATGGTCTCTAAAAATTTACTTGATATGCCAACTATAATCCGGGCATGTTTCAATGAAAATTTAAATTAATAAATAACCGAGTGCCATTTAAAAGCAACGAAATATATTGCCGATAATTGATAATCAGCGATTCGATGAGATATAACTTTAATATCCTCGAAAAGAAGAGGCGAGAGCAAACGTGTGTGTGAGAGGATCGATTCGATGTATGTCGTCGTGACATAATTAAATAATTAACGTCGTTTGGCTAATCACATCTCGGTAAAGACGCCCATCGCGAGCGGATATGTCGTCGAGGTCATCGTAAATTATGCGAGGCTTGAACCGAGAGAGAGAGAGAGAGAGAGAGATATAGCTCTAGCATATAATGGAGCACATATCCTTAAGCGGCCCTCATTCTATTTTAAGTTTTCATCGATTAAAGGAAAATTCATATATAAATACAAAATGTATACCATTATCACGAGAATGGGATGATAATGTTATACCTATGATGACGAATCGAATAAAGACTCTCGCGGAGTCTGGCTCAGCTACGATTTTCATTAATCACAAAAAGAACAAAAAATAATACAAAAACCAGCACTAATTCAGTTTCGCGATGACATTGCCCTTTTTTTTTACGAGAGAAAATACGAAGTGTCCCTTACGAGTAATTTGAAAATGATACGGTCGTGTCGATTGCAAGCAAAAAAAAAAAGAAAACAAATCCCCCCCGTACGAAAGAAACAACGTGGGCATGGAGAATAAAAAAAGTTCGCGATTGGCAGATTCGTTTGCTTTTCAGTCGAAAAGCGACAGCGATAATCTTGCCTCGAGTAAACGTTGCCGAGCAAGCGCGATGAGAGGGGATTCGGATCGATTACTTTTTTGTCGATAAAAAGAAAGATGCAGGAGATGCGAAGAGAAAAAAAAAGATAAAAAATTATCGGTAGTAATTGGGATTCGCGAATAGGTTCGTTTCTTTTTTTTTTTGTGCAAAAATCTAACAGGGACTTCGACTACTCTTTGCGAGTAGTCGAAGCCAAGGCCATCAGAGGGCGATTAAGGTCGATTATTTTGGCCGTAAAAGAAAAACGCTAATGTGGAGATTTCGTTAAGATTGAAACGCTCGTGTGTTGGGGGAGGAGGGGAGGATGATCGATGTATTCGCATTTTTTGCTCGGCCTTCTCCATCGAATTCGGGCATATGGGAAACTTGTGGAATTGTCGTATAGAATAAAATGGGTTTCTCCGTTGGGTCATTCGTGTATGGTGCCACGTTTCATATATAAATAAAAATTTCATTATTTCCTCCAGTACGTAATTTCGTTGCAGTCATATAAAGTTATTCATTGCACAGTTTCCTCCAATAAAAAAAACGCCTAAAAGTCCTCTCTTTTGAGCGCATCAAAAGCAGTTCCCTCGCCCGAGGGGAAGAGATCCGTTCTTTCCGGGATCGAAAAATCGATTCTCGGTTAGTACTGTGCTCAGTACGATTTTTATTTTGAGAAAGAAGGATCCCGAAATTGCGCCGAAATAGCCGATTGAAGGCAAAAGTGACGAAAATCAACAATTATTTCTACCGAAACTTTAAACGCGTTTTTCTAGAAATCACTTTTTTCTTCAGACTTGTACCCACGATATCTCGGGAGTAACTGAATCTATTCACTTAATTTCCGCGAGGTTCTTCAGAATACATCTCCCTACAGCCCCTACCGCGGAGAATATAGTCTGTATAAAAAATTAAGACCTGTACAATTTGAAGAAGACTGAAAGAAGCTGCCACACTGAAAAAAAAGGTAATGTAACGGCAACAAAATTCGTTTGTTGCCTGCGTTTTGTTACGACCAATATATAATTTTGTTCGTAGGACAAACATTTTGTTGCGACCAATGAATAATCATTGAATAATCATTGATACAACCAAAACTGTTTGTTGTTGGAACAAAAAATACTTTATTTTGTAATACAAACAAAACTATTGGATTGGGCGAACGATACAATAAGAAGAACTCGACCCATCTGTATATTTGGTTAAGACAATAAAAAAAATAAAAGACGACAACACAAATGTTTTGTTGTCGTAACAAAAACTTCATGAACACCGCAACCCGTGCCCGTTACACACACTATCGGCTTCTAACCAAACAGTATAGTTGTCGGAATAAAACGTTTTGTTGGCGCAACCAAACGTTACGTTCGCCCAACAAATTTGTCACGACGGCAACACTGCAGCATCTTTGGTATCGCGTGGTGTGCAACAATCGTTCTACGACCGCGTGAATGCTTCGAGTGTGCATGTATATGGTGATAATATATTTTTTCGAGCCAACAGTGATATTAAAAAAATCTAAAAAATTAAAAAAATCTTGGCTCATTTGTTATTTTTCAATCTAACAAAGCATCTGCGCGAAAAATCTGCTTGAAGGTTTTTGAGGTTATGTTGATCCTTAGCCTCGCCTCAAACATTCTGTCATGAAATTCTGAACTTTTTTCACGGATAAAGCTTCCTCTGTGCTCTGTGAGAAAGCATTTTGAAAGTTAATTAGAGAACCACATTTTTTAAATATTTATTAATAATATTATAGCGGAGAGCATTGATTATGCACTATACGATTATTACTGCAACAAAAATGATTTGCTCTGTATGCAAAATATGTTTGTTGCTGCAACAAAATTGCTTTGTTCTACATACATAAAATATAGCGTTTCGAACAGCAATGTTTTGTTGAGCCAACAAAATATATATGTCCGTTCAACAAAATTGTTTGGTTAAGGTAACTAAATCATTCCATATTAGCGCAATCAAACGTTTGCTTGCGGCAACAAAATGTGTTTAACAAAACGATACCCATGTCGCCAACAAAAAGTTTTGTAGATCACATGTTAACAAACGAATTTTGTTGCGCCAACGAAACTTTGGTTGTCACAACCAAACTTTTTTTTGAGTGCAGATTAAAAAAAAATCCTTTTCGCAACGCCATTTTGTTATTTTCTTATTTTCTCAATGCGATCGAGCCACGGGCTGTAAAGGGTTTTATACCTTACAAACCAAAATATACCTTTTTTTTTTACTTAATAAAGAATTTTCGATATATACATGCTATAAATTATACCACGGTGGTATTCTGCGAGCTGTTTATAAGCTTTTTTTTTTGTACGCGACTGCTATACACGCACACACAACATACAAAGCGGGTGAAAATCGATTACACGAGATCGTAGAAATTTTTGTGTGTCACGCGAGACAATAAATCTCTGTCTTCGTGTGACGCGGGTTTAGCAATGTCCGGGTTATGTGAAGTTTCGCCGTGTTTTCTCATCAATGCCTTCTATACGATATTATACGACGAGTAATGTCGTACAGACATTACTCGTCGGTCAAAATGATGACGTGTGCGCACACTCGTTTATCATATACACATTCGTCATTTTATTCCTTGTCATACATCGATTCATATATATTTTTTCCTTCCATCTTTGAAAACCAAGAAAATCCTTATAATTAATTATAAGGATTATCCTTATAATTATAGTGTCCAACAACAATTGACGAAGACACGGAGATTTAAAGAAAGAAAAAAATATAAAAACAATTACAAAACTGGCAGTTTCCTCGTAGTTTGAAAAACTAATAACAACAACGAGCTGAATGTTAATTCGTTTGTTTGAATGTGCTTTAAGGTGTTGCAACATAAAAAAAAATATATAGTTTGAACCAAAGACATTGGATGGCCCTAGTATACGTAGTTTTCTCGTGTGAATCTTTCGAGGATGGACGGAGAGAAAAAAAATTAATAAATCGATAGCACACGAGGGAAATTTCGATATATGTAGTTTGTTACCAGGAGAGTCTATGTATACCGTATGAGCTTTACGTGTGCATCGAATGTCCAATTGAGGTAAATAACTTCACTTCCGGTATACGGAATAGTGTGAAGCGTACGCTACAAATACGGTTATTTGTTGACTTTAACACCTCTTCTAGCTTGAGAAGGTTTTGCTCCTATACTTGGGTGCGGCGAAGGGAACGTATAGCGCGGCGCGGACGACGTGCAGGGCCAGGTTGCGTTTGGCATTTGTTTCACTAAATACAGCGCACGTTTTCATTTTATTAATTTGCTATTATTCACGCTATAGGCGTGGTAAATCGCGTCCATTTTTTTTTCTAGGGCTTTGCAATAGATAAGTTTGTACTTTCCTGAAATTTTTCAACAGACACCACTTTTTTATGCATCTGGATATCGAAAGATTCTTCACGTCATAACGGTTGATGCCATAAGACCCTAAATGCATTTCAAGAGTATTATCTATACGAATTTTTATCTCGGAAAGTAAGTGGTGAATCTCGTTGAAATTTTTCAGGTACACGAGGTACACCTTTACAAACATGCTGTTAAAATTTAAAGTCGCTGTAACTTTTTTTAAGTTCGAGCAGAACCTCCTTAATCTCATCCTTCAACATTGTCATTTTCGACGATCGACGAATCACTGAAATTACATCAAATTGAAGCAATTTTCGTGTTAAATAATTTAATTATCATAATTAATGTTGATTCGCTTCTCTATCGGACTTCGGAGGTCCCCAATATAAATATATTGCGGTATAAAAAATGATGGTACTGATTCAGACCTGATGAAAAATAAAGATGAAAAATAAAGTTTATCGAGAGATTAAAAAATAAAAATAAAAAAAAAAATCAAGAAAATTTAATAACAGAGGTACTCGGGGAGATGGCTCAGAGATCCGGACCCCCCGGTGGGCTAATAACTCGCGTAAACGAGATCGAAATAAAAGATGGTTGTGATAGGCAACGTAATAAGATCGTGCGCGAGGGATGTGATCCCGATTCATCACCCTTTTCAGAAAACAAAGAGCCCTCGACTGCGATGAAACAAAGGGCTCGAGGATATGTGCGTCTGTACATTCATCCCAATGTGCACGATATGATATATATTATAGATACTCGAAAAAAAAAATGCTGAACACGAGAGTATCGCGAATTTACAGAGATAGGAAAAAAAAAAAAGAGAACGAAAGATAAGAAATTTGAATCAAATTAAAGTTCCAGTAAGAAATAAAAATTTTCACTTTTCAGTGATATTACCATCGTGTATGTTTATATCTTTTTTTTTTTTTAATATAATTGGATAAAATATTAATGGCACTGTGAAAAAGTAATTTTTCCTTAAATTTCTCACATCGCACTGTCTTAAGACTGATTCTTCGCGTATATTCGTTCATATTAATTCCAATAAATATTATCATTTTATTTTTCGTCTCGCATAAAAATATTTATCTCTGAATATACAGTAGACTTTTCCAACGAGAATAATTAAGGTAATCGTCTCGGGGAAATGCGAAATCCAACTTTAGGGATTGATTTTTCGTTTGTATATCGGTTCTTTAACCGCATGTTACTTTTGATCCTCCCAAAGTTTCAGGGGGAGGTCATCGACCTAAATAAGCCTGAGAAAAATCTTGATAAATTATTCGTTTGACACACTGCCTGTATATCAATGTGGGACCAGAGATTAGTCACAACTTCAAACGTATATAATTCATCGACATTAACCCAACTTTAACGGCAATTTAAAAGTTATTCTTTTTTCACAAATCAATTGTAATTATGATCGCGTGAAAAAAAAAAAAAAAAAAAAAAACTGATAGTCATCGACTTTTCCACGACACGGCGAGACGATTACCTGAAATCTTATCCTGGGCTAATTAGAAGAAGAAAAAATAAGCAATCCACGCACCCGTTTGGAACGAATACCTCGTCAAGCTCAGAAGATTTTTAAACGAAGAATAAGCATACAAACGAAAAAGCAACAGAGATTATAAAGGAAGAGTGAAGAAACAAAGAGGTCGTTTGCAGATAGATGAGACAAGGGGAAGTGTATGCACAGGGCATCAACTCCGTGCCACTCTAATCTTGCTCTCCTCAACCCATAACCTCCTGTCTCTTCCACACTGCTATCTTTTGACGCCTCTGCTTCATCCGTTCCATTCTTCCCTAATGATCGCAGGAGATGCGGTTAGCAAAAATTCCCCGCATTTATAAACCCGCAGTGGAGTGGAAAATACTGCACCGCGGAAAGTCGATTTGCGGGAAAGTCTGGTAAAAAAGATATCGAGGGTCGCATCTCACTCCCAGCGAATCCCTGATCGATATTATCCTATGGAGTTTTTTTTTTTTTTCAATCACCCCATCTCAAAATGTATTCGTGCGGGCGGTTAGTTTTTTCAGTCGATTATCGCAATATCGTGGCCAAAAAAAAACGGAAATTCTTAGTATCGGAAATCGAGGACTTCGAGTTTTTGCACTCTTCAAGCTCGTGATCGATTCGACTTTCATCGAATAAAGTTTTTCATGAAAAATAACATCGATTTTCTGCTATTATCTCCGGCATTTTGGACGATTATTTCGAAATGAACGGTCTCTTTAAAATCTGCGCAAAACTATTCGGTACATTGTTTTTAGTTTCGAACCGGTGACCGCGTATCAAGTTCTGGATTTTTCAAAAGTTCTCAGGCTCGGATTTGGAATGAGGGAAAAACGTTTACACGCGCTGTTAGAAAAAAAAAATGTTATATTTAACATTTTTTGCATGTCCCAGTAGGTCCACTATAAAATTTATGTTAATTTAACACAAACCCCCGTTGATGTTGAGTGTTAACAAACGAAATAAGTTGTTAAATTAACACGAACGTATGACTGTGTTTCAGTAATAAGAATATGATAACGTATAAATGAATAAACGTAACAGTTGGAAGGAATGTAATTAAATGTCGATTGAACAAACAATACCATTGAATCTACTTATTCGTACGGTTAAATTTGACGTGTGTAAAGTGTTATATTAACATTTTTAAGTTGATTTGACATTAAAAATCATTTCGATTCGACTTATAATTTGGTTATTGTCCAACTATTTGAAATGTTGAATTCATGTTTTTTCTTTTAGTTAATGTTTTATAAATCTACACGGGGAAGAACAATAATGGAAATATCCACATCAATTAGTTTACACAAATATTTGATTTATTTTATATTATGTCGATTACACACAGGTATCTTTTCCATTCTATCGAGTTCAGTCTTTCAAAATTACAACTGATCATAGAGCAGGCGACAGTCCAACGAGGATAAATTATAACGCATTTTTTTTAACTTGGAAAGACCGCGTGTTTCGCACATGAGAAGCTCAATATACTATTATTTCCACTGGTTAAGATACACGTGCATTCCGTTGATTTGCTTTTATGAACATCAATGGGGATACTGCGCATGATCGAGGTTGCCCAATCAATGTTATTACGGAATGGGGGATTAGCCGAAATCGGGTTATGATATTAATTGTAATTGATCGAGATTTTCAGTGGACGAATGCTCATATATATATATATATATATATATATATATATATATATATATATTATGCGTTTCGCTGCTGGGCACATATACATGCATCCGTAGACTCTTCACAATGATAACCGCACACGTAATCCACACCGCTGTCATGGTGTCTCTTACAATTGTACATGTACACACATATATATATATACGGATATGCCAGTTTCCACGATGCCTGACCGTTGGCATTGTATCAGTTATTTGCGGGAGTGAAAGACACACGTTACTATCTACCTGTTTCGCCCTCATGAAAGGGGAGAATATCCCTGGGTTTCGCATTTCCGGTCGTCGAACCAGACCCAGATATTACACGTATATAGAATATAATATATATATAGGACGCTTCGCGCAAGAGGGCGAGTTGAATGCGAACGTTATTGTGGCTGTTTGGTGGGTCGACGGACGTGAGTGTCATTCCATGATTCCCTCGATTCTCTCCTTTTTGTGGCAAGATATAGGCGCACATGTATATACTAAACCACGTATATATGCCTGAATAGCGATGACAGGCGACAAAAGTCGCAATCAGGGGCTTTTGCTGAAACTGCTATGTGATAACGAACGATGAAATCGTAATACATGATGCGCACGATTCCTAACGATTGTCCACTATCGTCAAAACCATTTGCAAATCAGCGATCGTGCTTCGTGGCAATTTCCAGTGGGCATTTGAATGGAGACAGATGTTTCTTATGCTTTCTATGACCTAGATACAAGGGGGGGGGGGGAAGGGTTGTGACCGTGGCGAAGCAAATATAGCTTGTATAATTCAGTATAAATCGTGATTCAACCCCAAACTCTCTGTTTTCTTGCAACGAATTACCATCATTTGTAGAGCGGATATCATTTTCAGCTATTATACTTTCTCGTCTTCTTGGGACGATTCACTGCGACGAGCCCTGCTTACGTAATAATTTCACAAATATTTTATTCCCTAATCCTCTCTATGTGGTTCACGGAGTCTCGTCTATATTAGTATGTAGGCTATATTGCTCTAGATTTTGTCTTTCTCTCGTAGATTTGCCTAAAGATACGTCTTAGAATGAAACCGTTTGGAAGATATTTCGAAGAAAAAAAAAAATCTAAATTTCACGGGGGCTTGTGATGGTTTTGTCTTCGGTCTACCTTACCTTATGTTGAGTGTCATTCAAATTTCGGCAACCTTCTCATAGTTTCACATCCAGCTATACAGCTCGTCTACATAAAACGGTATTAGGTGGAGAAACCGTGAAATAGAGGTGCTGTAGTAGAGAAGGTTGGTAACCATATATAGGGGCTAGAATTAGAAGGGATACGAAGAGAAAGGGATAACAAGGGATGCAAAGAGAACGATAGGGTCGATATATGTGTGTGTGTGTGTGTGTGTTAGTACGTAGAAGGATAGAGAGCGAGAAGTAAAGGCCATGTATATATGGTGCGTAGCTCGTATCGATTGACGTTGAATTCCCCGCGTGCGCGTGGTTTTCTCGCTTTGTCTCACTTTTATTTAGCGTTATTTCTGCTATACCTTTTTTCCCCATGTGTGTACATTCAAAACTAAAGCCATATGGGGAATCCCATGTTAACTCATATACAACGTCAGACCCTTGGGTATTTCGATTTAGTTGCTCTATTTGCTTTAAAAGCAGTATATATTCCTTAAGATGGAATGTGCATTCCAGCACTTTTTTTCAGATTTTTATCCTCAAAAGCTTTCGGGAGTTTTTTTTTTTTAATTCGGAGTCAGCATATTTTCAATTGGCTATTTGAAATCGTCGAATCCAGTGTGCGGTTGAACAAAAAAAAAAAAAAAAACTCTTAGACAAATCTTTCCGCAAGTTGGTAAATTTTCGTGCATCTTGATAAGCATATGCAAAGGACCGACTAAAAAAAAGTTTGGATAATTAAAAACAAAAGTTTTTGGTTCAACTTTCGAGCGAGAAAATTTTTGAAGGACCGGATAAAAAAAATTGCACTGGTTAAAGGCTGATCGCCCGATTTGAGAGATTGAGCATCCCCATACTTGGGATTGTGCGTACCATGCGGAAGCATTTCGTGGTCGCGTCTCGTTTTCCAACCGAACGTTTTTCTCTCGCTTCATTCGTGAAAACGATCGAGAGCTTTTGCTTTATTTTTTCCCCCTCATCCGTTTCGCTCTCGGTCCATTTCCCTTCTATCTCGCGCTTAGAGTATTCATTTTTTTCCCTCCGTTGGCCCGCGATAAACCCGGAGCTTCTCGATATACCTGACACCTTGAGTATAAAAAAAAAAAAAAAAAGATCCCTCGTACGCGATTGATCCCAGATTCGCGATTCACGGTTTCTCTCGGCATGCGGGTATGGATTTCACGACTTTCACGCATAATATACACCCGATCATAAGAGAATATGTTGTGGAAAGTGGGGATACAACGCGAATGAAAAGTTTCAAAAAAAAATAAAAAAACGTTGGGTGTTATGTAGCAAATTATTTATTCATTTATGCAACACGATGACGAGTAAATTTGAGTTACTCAAGGGAAAAAAAAACTGATATAGCGTGACGAGTATATTCGAGTACTTTTTTTTTATTTAAAAAAAAAATGATTTTAAGAGTGAAGACAAATAAACTGAAGGCAAATGTCGAATATTGAAGTCAAATTGGAAGATACCCCGTCATGTGCGCGTATAATCATCAGACGTTCTTTCATGGGCTTAACGACCGTTCCAAGTACGTCGATGGAAAAGCAAAAGAGAGCTCCGTCTCTCTCTCTCTCTCTTTCTCTTTTGAAAATTCTCTCAGTATATTATGTATATATATATACGATTTTTTTTATAAAGTACACGCTGTACATGTTGCTTCGTCGTGTACGAATTCGTGAAACGAGGAAAATGAACATGAAAGAGAGTGACGACTTTACCAGCTCTTCCTTTGATTTCTCTCTGATATATATATATATATATATGTATATCAGTATGGTGTTGTTGGTGTGCGTAAAAAATCAGGTATAAAGTAGGTAAAGATGGTAGTGGTAAGCCAGACGAGAAATATTTCTCTTCATTGCTCAAACGGGTGTGGAGGTGCGAGAGTTTCTAGCCGCCCTATATACTCTCTGGTACGAACAGCAAAGTAGAAACGTTCCGTATCAAATCAGACATTCTCTAGCGCTCCCCCTGAGACCGTCATTTTACAATAGAACGTAAAGTTCTCTACCATGAGCATGGGAATGAAGGAAAAAAAATAATATTCTACCTCAAATCTTCGTGTTGACATGCAGGGGGAGCTTTTCGCTACATCCATTACGAAATTAAAAAAGAAAAATAAGAATTGCGCAATTGCTTCGAGGAAAATCTTAAATTCCACATGATTGAATAAACGATTTATCTACTTGCGGTCGTTTTGTGCAACGCTGCCTAATGATAATTATTGTACAGTCCAATTAAATTTCATCAAAGTCGAATTATTGACAGAGAGAGAGAGAGAGAGAGAGAGAGAGAGAGAGAGAGAGAGAGAGAGAGAGAGAGAGAGAGAGAGAGAGAGAGAGAGAGAGGCCAATTTTCGAATAGACGAAAGGCATCGGTCGAGAGATTAAAAGCAACAGTGAAATTAAAAAAGAAATGAAGCAAACGATACGGTTGTCTGTCCCCGCCCGTAAAGGGCTCTTCACCACGAATCTCATTCCCAAGTTTTCTCTTTCTGTCCTCCGAGAGACTCGTCTTTTTTTAAAGCCATAGTATTGCGCGCTCATATCTATGTTAGGTATGTGGGTATGTGGCATTACATGCTGTCAAAACGGCTCTAGTCTCACAATTTTTTGAAAATTTTAATGTCAAATTATATGGGAGTCTCAACAGAATTAATTCTCTACACGCAAATTATTCGCCCACTTCTTTATAACAATTGACATGAAATATCCACGCTTCGAATTTAAAAAAAAAATATATTTCTTATCGATATGTTTAAAAGAATAAAATAAAATATGGGTTTCCTTTTTCATTTTGATAGAAAAAAAAAAAAATAGTCGAGAAAAAATGACAACTCGTGCGCGCCCAGGGAAAACCAACATAAAACAAAAGTGGATCAGACCCAAGATATGGCGAAACTCGGACATTGGTAGAATTTGCATAGAATGTTTCCGGTCAATATATATACACACCTATAAATATAAATAAAGATTATGGTGGCTTAAATATAAACGATATACTGGAACAAGAAGGGTGAGAATCCTACCGGATGCAAGATGCTTCCTTCTGTGTGCCATTTCTACTTGTCGTTGCCTTCGAATCGAAGGGGAAAACGAGCAACTCTCTCTCTCTCTCTCTCGTGTACAGCCACTCTCTTGCTCTTTTTTATTTTTTATTTTTTTATCATTGCTCTCTTTTTCCTGTGTATCTCGAGCTCGCAGCCCAATAAAAAATGAACGAGCGCGCGCTCAACCCTGTGCTATAACACATACTTTCGGTGATTCTCACGAGTGCGAGAATTTCTTAAATAATTAAAGCCTCTATTCGTGAACGCTGTTTCATATGCTATCCCCACACATACGCTCGCTGTTATAAAACATTTGTGTACGTGTGTTTTTTTTTTATCGCTGACTCTCGTTTTATATTTAATTAGAGGATAATTCAGGCTCTCTGAAATATTCTTTTCATTTGTAAATTCGTTGATACGTATCTCGCGACGTTTTATACAAAGTGAAAAAGACGCTTTGATTCTTGTTAATCAAGGCAGCACTTATTACCGTTTTTTTTTTTTTTGGCCAATGCACGGACCATGAAAAGTGCATTCATTCGATCGCAAAGCCCTCTTGGATGGAAACTTTAAAAAAAAAAACGTTCGATCTCAAATGAACTAGCGATAAGACTTTCATAATTTTTTGTTCAATTTCTTTTATTTATATCGCTTATCCGAGTGTATTGGATTCAATTTTTCATGTACTTTATAGGCTTCTTCTTCCAGAGCAACGATTTTTCGGTATTTTGACTGCAAGAGCTTTGTCTGAAGTGGCATCAAAAGCAGCTCGCGCTAACTACTCGACAGACGAGTGCAAAACAGCTATATCGTATATAGTGAATCATCCGTCGAGGGAGTGCACTTCCTACAGCTTCGACTGTTTCTCAAGCAAATGAGACACGATTTTCTACTTCAACAGTCCAAAGTTTCCTAATTTAATTTATTGCCTTTCAATCGCTCTCTGAGTCTGTTTCTTCCCTTTTTTTTTTCATCCAATTGCCATTGTTATTGTACATTCTTCTTTTCTAATTTCCTCTATTTATTTGTCCTGGCTCTCTCGTTTCGAATTTTCATTTTTCTCTATCTGATTATAATGACTGCTCATCGTCGTTTTGAAGCACCGTTTTGAGTATATGGCAGAGGGAAACTGAATTTTCTCGTAGTGTAAATATGGATGACCACAGAAGCAACAAATTGGAGATTACTAGAGGTTTTGATGATTAATTAATGATTGTTGAAAACTTTGATTACCCAGCACCATATCTGCCCTTTAACTTGTAATCTCGATGATCTCATACGATCAAACGAAATTCGAAAAACGCTTGAGCTCCTTAATCTTTATCGCAAATTAAGTACTTTTCAGCTGAAATCCAATTGATCCTCTCTAAATATATTTACATACACATATATATATATGGAGCTCTTGGAGAATCGTGGAAGCAAAAGCTTTCATTCTTCGTGATATATAATAGCTCATGAACCCTCCTCCTATGTGTGTTCTCTTCAACCGAGCAGAAACCCTTTTCGTTATATATTCAGCCGAACGGAAGTGCAATATTACCCGTGGGTTGCATGGAAGAAATGCAGGATATGAGGATGGAATGAGATCCTGCAGAATCTTTGGTAGGTAAAAAAAAAAAAAATGTACAAGAATGCCAATTCCAAAGGAGCATCCTTGACCCGGTATTCTCATGGTCGTAATCGATCTGTACGAAAAAACATATGAAAATGTCTTTCATTCGCGCATAGAAAGATCCAACGTGCACATTACATAAGAAGAAGTAGAGTTTCGCGTCGAGGGTTGGCCAATATTGATTTTGGAAAAGAGAAAGAGAGAGAGAGAGAAAGAGAGAGAGAGAGAGAGAGAGAGAGAGAGAAATTGAGAGGGAGCAAATGGCAAGAGGTCATAGGTCGAACGAAATAGGAAGAAATCCCTCACGCTCGCATATACATGTGCTCATATATACACACACACACACACTCTCACACGTACATTTCGCCCTATCTTATGGTCCACCTATATGACGCTATATCCTTAGATTATTAGAATGTCGAAGACAGTAAAAAGATAAGAGAGAGTTGTATCTCGTGATATTTCCTGCAAGCCTTGTGCCACAAATAGCTGCGGGTGAAGAGCACGATATACCATATAATGCACATACTATAGGTGATCCAAGATAGGTGGGCGATTGTAATTCGTAATCTCTTTTTTTTTTCTTTCAACGAATAAAATTGGAAAATATTATTACCAAGTATATCAATGGGCATTGAGGGAAAAAAATTTGGACAACGTTTTTCCGAGATTCGGGGTTGGACAGTCGAAAAGGTTCGAAATGACGCGATTGAAGTATCGAATCGATATCGGAAGATCGAAGATCCGTATGTACGTGCATTGTATTTTTTAGAAAATTGTAAAATGAAACCGCATATGCGATGCATCGTATACACATTATGTGTATCAATTATGCCCAGGCTTTCAGTTATAATAATACGCACAAGGGGGGGATGGGGAACATCGTAAATTGGATAATGCAACCGCTCACGAGCAAACCGATAAGCCCTTGATAACGGAACATAAGCTCCCAGTCTTCAATCAGGCGAACATCACGTTGGTGTGCTCTCTCCACTATGGTCATAAATGTGCAGGACATGGCTCTCGTGAATGCAAGTGAAGAGCATTGTTATACATAGTGATCTAGATGCGCGTAGGGTTTGGGTTTAACGCTAATTATATAACGAGCCAAGAAAGAATACATTATGTAGAACCCGTGATGGTTTATCAGACGCACGAGCCTAGGTAGTACATATGGTGTATGTACTATCATACTGATGGGACACGCTGTTAACATACAATCGATAAAGCCCTGGTCTCCCTGCTCTCGTCTCTTTATCGTAAACCCCATGACGGAATATAAAATCATGGCAGACAGAAGGCCGTAACCCATATCGATGTAATACGTGCAATATAATGCGGATTACGCACTTTTACAGCAGCCATTATGGACATAAATAAAACTCGCGCACATTTGGGTACACGTTGTTTTCAGTCACACATTTGGGTTGTTCAAACATAAAAATTCTATGATCACGCTCGCGATCCACGAGATGTTCTTTTCTTTTTGTTTTTTTCCAATGCATAGGATAAGCCGAGCATAAGCGCTGTACTCTTTGTTTATTGTATTATACTTTACTCGGAAGACATGTTTTTTTACCTATTCTGTAATTTTACGTAAAAAATTGCCAGTCAATCGCGTTGGGGGGAGTTTTCTTTCGGCAAATTGTGAATTGAGACGTGAATTCGATGCCAATTAGCACGGTGAATATGATTAGCGCAACCCACCCCTCGTCTAATGTTCCCCCTGCCGTCCTCGGCGTAACGCTTGACCCTCCTTAAATGGAAGAAGTTCACTGTCCGATAAGTCGAATATCCCTATCAGAGAAACCTGATAACGATAGCGATACGAATTTACGAAGTCGCATGAAAATGAGAATTTCATTCAATTATATAGCAAATGCATGGAGCTTTGATTCGTGATATAACATATGTGACATTATCAAACTTATCAGCAGACTTATCGTCTGGAGGCCAAAAGCATGTACGCAGTTCGCTCAGAAAGAAACACACGCGCTAAGGACAAACTTGTGTAAAAAAAAGTTTCATCTTTCTTTGATGTCTCACTTTATTCCTCTCGGTCCATCTACCCGGCTGGCAAGATTTCTCTTGGACAGCCTCGCGAAATCAAGGTATGGATCGTCGCGTGAGAAGAAGATTGGTCGAACACATACCAGAGAGTGTCCTCGCGGAAACGTCAGTGCAAAGGGAGGGGTCGACTATATACGAGAGAAGGAAAAAAGGGACAGCTGATTTATCCGAACAATTTTCTTCTGTGTATTCTTGAGGGGGCGCTAGTCCCTGCCACGAACCTTTCCGATCTTCGATCTCAGTTCACTGTCTCATCTTAATTTGAAGAAGCTCGAAAAACCTACTTTCCTATGCCTCGTCATCATTCGCTAACACACGGTTTTGGGGCGATAATCGACTTTCTGCAGTGATCTGTATGTATACTATCAACGAAAAATCTGACCTTTCGGTAAGACGAAAAAAAGATTCCAGGCCTGAAAATTCTCTCAGTGAAGATTTTGCGTGAAAGGCGAGACTCTTATATCGACAGCGCACTTTCGTTTTACTATATGCTTTGTGGAATTTTGCATTTGCACTCCTGAAATGTTCATGATACTCCATTGTTTATGTCCTGGACGACCCTCAGAGGCAGAGGACGCAGTAAATTCATCAGCATAGGAATTTGACATAAGAGGACGTGATGCCATGCCGGGCTTGATGAGTCAAGGTTACATAGAATCGCAGTGATGGCGATATGAAAGGCAGGATGAGCTTCGAATGAGCTTCAGTTTTATAGGAACAGTTTTTTTTTTATAAAGCAGTAAGACTCGAAGCTACGAAGTTTCCAGGTGGGAAGTAAAGAGGAAAATGATAAAAAGAAATTTCTATAGCTCCGCAGCGTGTTACATTCAGAGACAATGGACTGCATATGGGGGTGAGAGATTGTCGCCCCTTTTGCGATTCATGCATATGAAATTGTGGGTCCTGCTAATATATTTATCGCCCACGCACTTGCGGTACACGCCGTTCTTTTATTTCGTGCAAGTGTCACGTATACATTCACCCTTTCTCACCGCAAAAGTGCTCACGAGTATTCCCCTCAAATATATAGACCAACTCTACTCGCGCACCCTCATCTCTTCGTGTCTTCTTGAGCGAAAGTGGATCACTCTCGAGTTTTTAAAGATCGACTAAAGGGCCAACGAGGGCGAGGCAAGAATTAGCAGTGGACTCTATTTTTTCGCTTCCCGCACACGACCTTTTTCGGGCGTTTCTTTCTATCCAGCAGGCGATTCTTTATTTATCAATTGATGGCTGATAAATTCTTTCTTCTTTGAAAAATTCCGGTTTTAACTGGAGCTAGAGGAAAATTGTTCTAGCGCTATACTTGCATACTATTTATGATTTTATCATAATTGCGCAGGACTAACGGAGATTACCGGTGTATATAACCTCCGTTAGTAGTGCCTTGGTTCCTATAATTGAAACGAAGGGCTGCTTTGTTGATTTTACAGCGTTGGACTGAATGTATAAGTGGACAGAATCATTATCCGTGCATATTCCACCCTAGTAAAATATTACATTTCCGCATTTAAATTCGAGTACCCTTTTTTGTCCTTTATTTTTATTACGAGAGGGAGAGAGCGATAGAGAGAGAGAGAGAGAGAGAGAGAGAGAGAGAGAGAGAGAGAGAGAGAGAGAGAGAGAGAGAGAGAGAGCCCCAACTTTATACATATAGCCTCTGGATATGATATCGTTAAAAGTTATATGGATGGAAAAAACTGCGGTATAAAATGGCAAGCATGGGTGGTTTAAAGGGCAGAGATGAGTTTTTGTCGCTTATATTGTGCGCGCCACACCATAGCCCATATATGTGCGTTTCAATCGTTGCGACTGTCCAATTAGCTTTGAAAGTCGACGAACTCGGGAAAATAAAGCGCGGAGACGTGTGGGGATTGCGGTGGACCCTCTATGTTGCATCAGAACGTACATTGGCATCTATCTCATTTTTCTAATCCTTTTTATATAATACCGCGCGAATAAATGTGTCTCGTGCAGCCGTATAAAAGTTACCCCGCGGTCAGTTGAATCGTCTACATTCTCTCTGCCGTCTCTCCGTTTCAACTGCCCCGGCAAACCACGTATATATACGAGGCATTACACGCCGACTTGACCAATTTTCAACCTTGAATATCGAATCTGATCAATTCTTTTTCATGTGGTTCCCACACATCTGTAGAGAAGGTCGCAAATATTTCAGACAATTGCTTTAGCCACTTTGAACAGTAGAACTAACCTGTTGCATTTTTTCTTCAGTTGATATATAGTTAAAACAAGTACAACAATATTTTAACCATTTGTCAAACGTGCTTCAAAAGGTTAACTTGAAATATTAATTGCAAAAAAAAAATTGTTTCCGGCTCGAGAAAAGGTTGGCAACCTTTTTTTTTTTAATTTAAAGAGGAATGGATGAAAATAACAATAATCGAAGTGAAAAATTGGTCAAGTAGGCATGGAATACCTTATAATATATGCATTGAGTTAGCATATATATATGGCTAATTCAATTAAGCTCGAGAGGACTAAAATGGTGTATATCGGAAGGGCGTATAACGCTCATTAGTAAAGCACGCCCCGCAGGTATTCTATATGTATATTTTAGATGAACGTATGCATGTACATATGTCGCATTCCACGTCAACTCAGCCACCCCGTTTTTTTTATTGTCTCGAAAAAAATATTCAGCATGGGCATTTCAAAGGACAATATAGCCATGACATTTTACCAAAATTTCATCCCCCCACTATTGTTGGTTCTCGAGATAATGATTAATGAAGTCTCAATTTTGTAAAAATCATAACTTGTTAACTACTGATCGGATTTAAACAATTAAAAAATGAATCTTTTTTATTTTTTTTGCCCTTTTCGAAAAAAAATATGTCATCATCGGATAAAAGCTCATTAGACAGTTTTCGGGGTAAATTAACAAACAACAATTTTTTCCTCGTCACTGATGCCTTGTTCCATTTTGAGAAAGTTCTGCAGAGTTGTGTATTGCCTCCCTTTATCAGAAAAAAAAATACTGAGTAGAATTCCGATTGGCCCTTTCGTGGGAAAAAAAAAAAAAATCGAAAAATTTTCCCGAAAACTGTCTAATGAACTTTTCTCCAATGACGGCATATTTTTTTCAAAAAGGGCGAAAAAAATAAAAAAGATTCTTTTTTTAGTCGTTAAAATCCGATCAGCCGTTACGAAGTTATGATTTTCACAAAATTGAGAATTTATTAATCATTATCTCGAGAACTAACAATAGTGGGGGGACGAAATTTTGGTAAAATTTCATGGATATATTGTACTTTGAAATGCCCATACCGAATAATTTTTTCGAGACCAAAAAAAAAACGGGGTGGCTGAGTTGACGTGGCTGCGTTGACGTGTCGTATTCCACGTTAACTCATCAGCCACCCCGTTTTTTGTCTCGAAAAAATTATTCAGTATAGGCATTTCAAAGTACAATATATCCATGACATTTTACCAAAATTTCATCCCCCCACTATTGTTGGTTCTCGATAAAATGATTAATAAATTCTCAATTTTGTAAAAATCATAACTTCGTAACGGCTGATCGGATTTTCACGATTAAAAAATGAATCTTTTTTTTTTTGCCCTTTTTGAAACAAAATATGCTGTCATTGGAGAAAAGTTCATTAGACAGTTTTCGGGGAAATTTTTCGATTTTTTTTTTTTTCCACGAAAGGGCCAATCGGAATTCTACTCAGTATTTTTTTTTCTGATAGAGGAAGGCAATACACAACTCTGCAGGATTTTTTCAAAATGGAACAAGGCATCAGTGAAGAGGGAAAAATTGTTTTTTGTTAATTTACTCCGAAAAATGTCTAATGAGCTTTTATCCGATGATGACATATTTTTTTTTTCGAAAAGAGCAAAAAAAATAAAAAAGATTCTTTTTTTAATCGTTTAAATCCGATCAGTAGTTACGAAGTTATGATTTTTACAAAATTGAGACTTTATTAATCATTATCTCGAGAACCAATAATAGTGGGGGGATGAAATTTTGGTAAAATGTCATGGATATATTGTCCTTTGAAATGCCCATACTGAATAATTTTTTCGAGACAATAAAAAAAACGGAGTGGCTGAGTTGACGTGGAATGCGACATAAATAGATAAGCAGTCGAAGGTGGCATTATCTCGATTCTTGGCTAATGAACGCAAATGGTGATCTCATCGCACGTGCGTTACATTAGCCTCGTATGGAATTATTTAAGAACCAAAAGAAAAACCACGTTTTCTTTCTCGACATAATAAATGTACATATTTTATGATCTAATTCATGCACTTGCTTTATTATACTTTTATTTACCGTTTCAGAGAACTGTGTTGCTGGAGCCTCACAGGAATTATCACAAATTTTTATATCCATATAGAGATGTATATGCGAAACATAAAATTTTTATCAATATTTTTGTAGACAGTCAGAAAGCAATTTTTGAAAACGTCAGTAGGAATAAAAAGAGATTGATCGATCGCGCTGACACGAGGGAAAAAAATATCGAAGCGAAAAAGCAAAAGCGACCTCGAAGCCATTCATTTTTTATTAGGTTTTATCGAATAATTTTTTTAAAGAAGTAAATGGAGGGGAAAAAAACGTTTTCACTCGTAACAAACGAGAATAATTTTTTTTTTTTTTTCAACGAAACGATTCAATTTTCCAATTAAACGTTCGTTAACGTAATAAGGGAGCCTTATATATGGTCAACGCAATGTGCATGGCCATGTAGGGAAGCATATTGCACATATATGCTGTATGCAGAAGGCGTGCATTTTTATTTCTAGAAAAAAAAAAAAATGCTTTTAAGAGCGACCGTAATTGAGGTTGGTCGTTTAATTAACTTTTGCACTCCACTGTTCAAAGAACATATGGTGCAAATTTGGCCCATCACTTTTCATTTATTTTTTGAAACCTTTTTTGCGAAGATTTAGCCCGAATTTCAACCATTTTCTCTCTGTACCTTAACTTCTGATTATTATTTAAGCTCGTGTGTTATATAATCAAAAATGATGTAAGCTTAAATGAATCAAAGTGTGTAACTTTTGTTGCCAAAACGTATCGCCAGGAATTTCGAAAAATTGACTTTTATATATCTCAACTTTCGCACAATATCCAATGAAGTATAAACATTTTTTCTATAAATTTTTGACGAGAAAGCACGTTTAAAGATTTTCGCACCTCAAGATCATTCGCAACGTTTCTATGCATGTTGCACACGATATCAAAATATGACTCACGTTTGATTGTGCCTATAAAGTTTCGAAAATGCATAACGCTAGAACTGGGAGGAAAATGATGTTTGAAACATAGACTATACTCAACTATGCCTCGATGGAATCATTAGAAATAATTAAAAATAAAATGAAGAAAAAAAAAAAACGATAACAGTGATCGTGGCTGTTATCAGTTTGTGCCTGAGAGCAGAGCGGGGAATTGTGAGATTATTCGTGAAATCTCTGCAGCGAGATTTCCATTTCTCGCGAATAGACGCGAGATAATTCGGGTCTACGTGAAGTTAAATCGGATGTCGAAAACACAAATACACGCGTGAATGGTTCCCAAGCATCGTATATATAGTTGCCCCGGAACGAGAGAGATTATATCAGAAGGAAGGTGTAACGAAAGTTCAATGTACATCGTTATCCCTCATACTACTCCTAAAACTTCTATACTCTACTGCCGTTACACTCTGTTGGTAGAGATCTCGAATTCTGAAAGCATATACCTTCCATCCTCTTATCCACGGGAACACCTCTCGTCTCGGTAATTTCGGCAAGCGGACAAGTTTCCCGATCCTCATGTGCGTTGCATTTCGCAAAATAGCGTTTCGATCGAGAGGTCGAGAGATTGCACAGGTAATTGTATATATATAATGCTGGAAGGCGTTATTACAAATCTGATCTGTGTGTATGTAAAAGCTGATATTCCAAAACATACCGAGCTTCGATATGTATCGGATAATTTGAGAAACTTCATTGTAGGATTTTCCCCAAGTATGAACTTGGAAATTCCGACTATAAACTGGATTCCTGATATCCGAATTGTTATCTCTCGTTAGACGACATTGGGAATATTTTGCTTCATTTTCAGCAAGAATAAATATAGAGTAAATAAATTTGGGGAGTAATCAATGTCGATCATGAGCAGTGCCAGGGCGGTATGCGTGACCACGCCATGTTACTTTTTGATCGATATTTTTGGCAATATATACGGATATGTAATAACAATGATGATTAATTTATTGTTTCATTGGTACTAGTCCTGAAATCACACCGACAGCGTAGAATGAAGAAAAATAGTTAAACAAGAACATCGATGCAAAACTATCAAAAATGACAAAATAGAACTTGAACGATTCCTAAATTTGTATTATCTTGTAGTTTTCCTGTCATATGAGCTCAGTACTTATGCGTTTCTAGCTAAGAATCTTTTCTGAAAGAAAAAAAAAATGGAAAACGCGGCTCTATTTTACCTTTGGAACAGACTCTGTTCGAGATTGCTTCATTGCGATTTAAAGAGACCAGCCACTTGATCATCCTGCTTGAAGACGTTAGTTTGCTAATGACGATCAAACGGTTGACCGAGGATCTGGGTCTAATTGCTAGCAGCACGAATAATTCCAATTCCCAAAAACAAAAGTCTCGATATTAGTATTGCGTGCTGTTAGGGTACATAGAAACTATCCCTTCGTCTCGTGCGTGTGGATCTGATAGGACTTTGCCTGCGCGCAGATATTCACCATGTTAGGCCCTCGCGCACGCTCCATCTGCTACAGAGTACCCGTGATAATGTAATCTTGACCGTCTATAGGTGCACACAGGAAAGATTATCCACAGGAATTTATCCGTAAGGTATAGATATGCAAGGGCTTTATCAGAGTCTATATATATATATACACTTCGTGTGGGAACACATTCCCGGGATTAGGCACACGTCAAGTGGATCGAGTTAAGGCAGAAGATTATATACATCTAGGCTAATACGTTTCGCCAAGTGTACGTTCGCGTGCTGGCAAAGTTTTAAACTAATTTCGTTTAGTTTTTAGATAACTCGTGCAACCCCTGACCCCGAACCAATCCCTTTTTCCTCGAATCAATCCGTTTTTTTTTCCCTGCAACATTCACGTACGACTGCACTTAAAACGGAAAGTACATTTTTTCTTTAACGAACCTGACAATTTTTACCTCGCACGATAGGCATTTCAAGCTGATTTTGAGATCACAAAATCTTCGACAATATTAACAATAGAAAGCGAACTTTCCTTCTGTTTTGTTAAAACGAACGTTATCGCTCGCGTGGCAATTTCGAGAATTAAAATAATTAAATAGACTTGACTAAAGGGCGACAATGATGTTCACCCATTTTGTCAATTCTTCATTGATAAAATAACGATTCTTTCGATCAATGGGCTGTCGCATGGACAATTATTTCGTACAATCGGTGATCATACGAAATAAAGGTGTTCATATTCGTATTGCAGATAAGCATATGATGCGGACGCGTGATAGAGTTGGAAGTGTTTTCAAAGTCAAATGCATGCAAATGTCAGAAGCACGCAGTATATCTCATATTTCAAACATCAATCAGCCGGAGGAGATGAGAACGGATTTGTCATGTCTCCATTGCCTGAACGTATAATATGTCCATATCTTCGTATTACTATATATAATATTTTAATACGTGCCTCTATTTCTCTGGGTCACATTTGCGTTGATGACTAATTACCCAGAGAAGACGAGATCGACCGCTCGACAAATTGCCTCTCACACTAAATAGGAAATGATACATTATATAATATATATATGGCCTCATGAATATAGAAATGTTGGTCCAAATTCCGTATAATTTCCTGTGTTTCGTTATTAAAATATTTTTAACACTCAATCTCCGACAAACCGAGCCCAAGCATGCTAAGGCAAAACGTTTATATGTGAACCACTAAAAAATACCATCGCGGAGCAGAATACTGGAAGGATCGAAATTTTAACTCTCGGGAAGTGGTCCAAATTCATACAAACTGCTTTTTTACGAGAACGTTGATCATTTCTCCTTCATATTTCTCCATCATGTGTACACGGTGTACTCAGACACAGAGACGGTGAATTCCGAACGACGTACGAGCTATTACGGAGGGGAATAAGTCTCAAGACACCCCTATATATATATACAGCATTTACCGTATAATATCCCTACGGATCAGCAGCTCTCTCGACGCTTTCATAGTCCACTTGTGCGTACGTATGGGTCATTATATGCGAAATTGTTCAACTTTTACCTACCAATTGTGTGTGTTCCATATGATTCAATAAGTATAGTGTTTGAACAGCAAAAAAAAAGAGTCTTTTTTACATTAACTTTCATTTAATTCGAATCTTTTTTTAAAAAACTTAAAGACAAATCCGAATTTAAATAATTCGAAATCTTAATTAAATGACAATAAGGAGAAAAATGTGAAAATTTGTTCAACCCTTTCCTTGAGAAATTCAAACAGCATCAAACTCAAAAATATGGAAATCTCATATCTGCCATTCAGATTGATTGCCATCAAATCCCGAATTCGACGAGTAAAAAAGATTTCATATAATGATCGTAAGCACCGAGAGGCTCCGCCGTCGTTACCGCAGTGGGGTAAATATTAAAAAAAACAATTGCCATGGAATATCCTATATATATATATATATATATATATATATATATATATATATATATATACGTGCAGCGTGCGATTTAGTGCCGGGATGGGGAATTCCAAGTAGGCAACATACTGAGAAAGCGAGATGCGAAACAAAGGCCCATTTATCTCGATGGGGCTGACAGGGAGAATGGAACCCCCGCAGCTTCCCATGTACGATCTGCGTGCGAATATACATAACGTTATGTACATATATATGCGAGATAAAATTTTATCCACCCCCCCCCCCCCCCAACCCCTAAACTTGAGTGATCTGGAGAATTTTCGAATAGCCCTGAAAAAGCATACAGCCCTTCGACACGCGGTGTGTGTTCCTCATTAGCATTTTATGAGATGACGATTTTTAGAAAAAAAAATTATCGGAGTATGTAATTATAATGTCGTATAATGCCCAGAGAAATGCGACGGGATCTTCACGGAAAGTCCGAAAGGGTGGAAAAAATTGCAATACTTTTATGAACGAATGAATCATCAGCAGTTGAAGAAATGCATTTGTATATGGCCGCAAAATTCAGACATGTATCCGTCAAAATTTTCTGTTGAGAAAGCTATCGGCACTATATAAGTATATCGAGAAGAAACGCGATAAATGAGGATTAGACGAGCATATTGATGCAAAAAGGGGACAACGATCTCTCGTACGTGTGATCTTAATCGGAGGGGTTGATTCTTATCGAACATGACGACGAGAAAGACAGAGGACGCGATTCGCAGCTAGCGCGGATTTGCATCGAGCTTTTGCGAGGGATTTTCCCCCAAGTGTGTTTTTCTCGCGTGACGAATGTATATACTCAGTCCCTGCCAGACGACGAAAATATTCATCCCTCGTAACGTCCAATGCCTATGGGTACAGGAGCGAGCGAATGTAGAAGGGCAAGAAATAAAAAAAGACGAGGATTAGGCTCTGGGATCCGCGCGGTGCGGTGAGCTTGGCTGAGAAAAAAACACGTTCCCGCGAGCATCAGGCTTGGAGGTCCCCCTGAATTTTCATAGAAACGAAGAAACAGAGGCACGGGGGATTTGCGAGAATGGGAGGGTACAGAGAGGAAAAAGACTGGTGCGCGGTTATCAGTGCGGGTAATTAAATACAGAGCTCGGAGAAATTCCAAGACCTCACGTTTACCATTCATCTCTCTCTCTCTCTCTTTCTCTCTCGCAGTTTCTCCCTATACACGCTTGGACTTTTAAATCACCACCCTGAAACACCCCCGGACCGATAATCTTGGATTGCGTGAAATCCGTCGCACGGGATATTCCATGGGAATTGGGACGATTTTAGGTCTAAATTTGTGTCTAAAATTTACTTCATCTCGATTATTCGCGTCTTTATTTTTCGCGAATAAAGGTAAAGTGAAGTATAGCGACGGTCGGCAACGAAAGCTGTCATCAAAATTTCTCACCGATAGTTAACATTTGAAACAAATGCCCAGAAGAATAAATCGATAAAGGGCATAAGATATTGAGTGGATCTCAAGTATCTATAATTCCTGACAAAGACAAAGAATAAATACAAAGTAATCATAGCCATTCCATTTTAGATTCGATATTCTGATTATTAATTTTGATTGCCACTTATATGAGTGTCAGATTCTTCATAATATTTTGATATTGATAAATAAAATTTAGGATAGAAAACGATGAGCAGAGTATAGAAACCATTATTATGATCCTGCTTGCTTGTTGTTGCAGTTTTTGATTTTCGGTAAATTGACGATTACGAAATATTTCCTGTATGAATTTTATTTGGAACTTCCAACCGGAGGGTTGCACTTCGTACACGAGAAGGGTTGTAAAACAAAAAGAACGTAAAAAGGGCTAATATCCTGAACCGAAAACCGTTCTATTTCTCATAAAACAGCCACAGCAGCCTCGTTCCCAGTTATTTATACTCATTCTCTTCCCATATTCTCGACGCATATTTCACGCTTTTATTTCATGGCAAATGCGAGCATTCAGGATTTTGCATCCGAGGACCTTTTGTCTTTAGATTTTTTTTTTTCCTTTCGTCTTTTCATTCTTCAACGTGTGCTGTCGCAGAGAAAATTCTCGTTGGTGCGCATACGCGAATGGAAATTTAATTTTTTTTTTGCTTTCATTTTTTTACCACTCTGGTTTTCGTTTCTATGTACTTTGAGTACGGGTATAGATGCATGTGATCTCTCTCTCTCTTTCTCTCTCTCTCTCTTTCGCTAGCGTACTAACGGAATTAACAATGTTAGCCGAGGAAAAACGGGGTTAACGAATTTTCAGCCGGATAAAAGAGAGAGAGAGAGAGAGCGTACGCGAGAAGCTCACGAGAGAGCAGAGAAATCGGTGAAGCTCACTATTATTGGGGTGGGAAATTACGATAAAAATTTTATATTCCGGGACTCTTGGCAGGGTTTAATTTAGGACTAGTTTGTGACAATTTTCTTTTTTATCGAATGAAAAGAATCCAATTTAGTCGAAGTTTTGGTAAAATTTTTGTCAAGTACATATTGCGCTGAATTAAAATTATTGAAAAAAAAAAAATCACGAAAATTCAAACTGGTCAAATCAGAGGACGCGAGAGTCAGCGCATATGGAATGCCCTGGATATGTGATTGTCCAAGTTTTCCAAAAAAAAAAAAAAAAACAAAAAAAAAATTATGAGGTTAGGCCAGAAAACTGCAATTAAACGAACACGGGAAGCTTGTAATTATCGGACGAGACAATATGGTCGACACGACGCGTATCGTCGTCGAGTGTATATCGGTGGAAAGATGCCCATATTTTCCAACCCCCGCAGGGAAATTCTCGGCGATTCGGACGAAAGGGAAAAAAGAGCCAGAGACCGAGGAGTCTCAAATTTCACCTGGCAACCGAGAGTATCATTATCGCTCACGACTAGAGTCACCTCTTTTTCGTTTTTTTTTCTTTTTTTTTTAACTGACTGTTGCTCCTGCTGTACGCTCTGTGACCGAAGCTTCGGCAGAAAATTATTTTTAACTCATTTTCTACACTCGTAAAAAGTACTTGTAAAAAGTAAAAAAAGAATCATCGTTTATACCTCTAATTTCATTCGGAAATCAGAAATATTCGAGCGCCGTTTCACGTTTACAAATTTAAGTCGAAAAAAATACCAACAACTTCGTAGTCGCCCTCCACCCTGAAAAAAAGTTCATGGGGAAGGGAAACCTCATGCAAAAGCGGTCGCTTTCCGGCGTCAATTAATTCTCGAATACCGAGCAGTCCAAACCACGCGCGGACAAAATCGACTCATCTTTTACATGTCGGGTATAAGCATGTGACGTTCAATAGCAGGCTCTAACCAATAAATTGCTGTTGTCCAAAGGTCAGATAATAGTATTTTTGTCATAAAATTTCGTACCTCTTGAATATTAAACAATAAACGTTCCGTTTTTATGTATTTTCCGAATAAGGATTTTTTTATTCTGACGAGAATAATGAAACGTGCGGTGGTGCTGTATCGGTACCGTAAAATTACGATTTTTCATGCGGTAAAAATAGCAGCCGATAACGATTTCCCGAAACTGTTAATTGGTACATTCATTCCTCAATCTCTTACCTTTAATTTTCTTTTTGAGTTTTTATTTTCATACGTTTCGTTCAAGAGTTATGATTATTCTTCGATAACCATGCGCATCACGCATCCGATGCGATATTATATATATTAAAAAAAAAGATGTCGAAAGTAATTAATTCAGATTTATTTGTTCATAGCGTTGTAGTGAAAGATTCAAAGATACTAAGTATATGAATCGGAAAAAAATGACCCACATTTTGTGAAGGTACCAAAAAAAAACGTTTTGAGTTCAAGTGTTAATTTAATTATACCTGCAAACCCAATTTCGCAATTAAATTAAATTCTAATATTCCAAAATTCATAAAGAAAAATAAATAAATAAAAATTCCGTGATGCTGCGATACGCGAGGACTTTACGCACCAGCACACACGCGCAGATCACGTGACAAAATTTCGTTTTACATGACGACATTGCCGGTGTGGTATATTATATACCTCGCGGACTCTGATGAAAAGGATATAGTATAGGTTATATGCTCTCCCTCGAAATGTGCCTTGAATATATTAACGTTTTACTGCCCTGGCAATAACGCTAGTACACACCCGAAGTGCGCATAATTTCGCATTTGTTTGAAATATATTGTGGGATTTCGTTGTCGCTCTCTCGCCATAAAGACGAGAAACACACATGTAGCAAAATGGTTATTACGCTACATTATTTTTCGTATACGCGTGTCAAAGTTTAAATTTTACAACGAAGCTTTTGTGCTTACCGCGCGAAATGCTCTAGCATGAGCAAAACTTAATGGTTAAATTAAAGAAAAAAGAAAAAACTCGAAGTATTATTTACTCGCAATATCAAAAGTGACAAGTTTCGCATATCGAATGAATATTTCATTCGATCGAAAGAATCCGTTTTTTTTTTTTGTTTTATGCGATGTTTAGCACGTTTACGACTTCAACATACATATACCTATACCATCAGTAAACCACCTTCATGACTATAAGTCAAACGCATAATACGCTTCGTTTTCCGGTTGGGGGGGGGTCATAAAATTTCCACCAGGTCGATGAAAATAAGTTTTTTTTTCCGTTTTTTTTTATATAACTGCCGTGATTTCTACACCGTGCTTGCAGAACTCCGTTGGAAGCAATCGAATGGATAATAAAAAATAATAAAAAAAGTCAATTGATTCCAACAGAAATCGATTCGTTTTCAAAGGGATTTATATATCCGGCGCTCAAGGGACTTGAATCGGCTTGAATGGGATATTTTTTATAAAAAGGATCTACTCCTCAGACTTCTGAGCTATATTTGTTTGAATCGTTCTTTTACTTTTTATTTTATTTTTGGATTGGGTTTGGATTATTTTTCGTATCAATTTTGATATCATTCGCCGTGTATTATAAATATATTTTGAGGATATTCCGGGACATAATTTAGATACGAGTTTCAAGTTTATTGTCCTCTTCGACGAATCCAAACTTTTTATAAGAACGAATAGCAAACTGTGGTATAGTTATATTAGATCGATATAAGATATACCGTATATCGAATATATTCGCTATACTACGCACGTACCTACAAAGTATATTTCAACCCCCCCGACGACGTATACATCATTCTGGTTGCTAACGTTTTTTTTGGCATTTCTCTCGGGTTTCCCAGCGATTTACGAAACTTCATCAGAGGATATCGAACTTTCGAAGAGGCTCAAGGATTACGAGTACGTATATATAAGTATATGGGGAATCCAACCCCAAAATGGGATTATAAATATCCGAACTTGTACATCGCCAGAGTGAAATTTTCGAAGTATCAAAAAAAAATATAATCATATTGAAAACCGAAAAATCTGGTAAACTGTATATCAGTTGGATTTTCCGCAGTTTCCTTGTGCCCGCACACGTGCTAATGCGATACACAGGAAGTGAAAGAGTAGCTGCGGATATAACACTGCGCATGGGTGGGTCTGAAGGAATTAAATGTAAATTAGAAGAGGCGTAAAATAGGGCGGCGGGGGCTTAAAGGGTGAAGGACGCCCTACGAGTGAAAAAAAAAGTACAATTTTTGGGAAAAGTTAGAGAAATAGTTCAGTCAGTCTTGCATGACATTGACATTTCTTTAAATCGACTGCGAAGCCATTGAGATTTTACGAGGCTTTGAATTTTCAACGAAATGTATAAAAAAAACTTTCTCAATATTATCGGGCCGACGAAAAATCAAAACTGCTGGTAATAATTTAAAATCTCAGCATTGCTTAATCATCGTATATTATTCTCTGGTCCACAATAAAGTTTTCTCGGGAAGAAAAGATTGAAACTTTTTTTTTACTGAGCTTCCATGGAGAGGGCACGCGGGAAAGTTGTGTGAAAGAAGAAAAAAAAATGTCGATTTTGCGGGTTTTTTTTTTAATGCACTTTGTCGTCACGAAGTGTCAGATATAGTATACACACTAGGGTGATTCAAATAAAATCGATGTTTTTTTTTTTTTCGTATAAATTTAATAGCTGTTAGTACTTGTCAAAAAAGTAACTCTCTCCAAATTTGAGCTCTTAAAAAAATTTTTTAGAGGTCGCGCAAGTGACTTTTTTATTTTTTTTTTTCGATCGGGGCTAACAATAACGATTTAAAAATTTCTATTTTTCCGTTCTGCATAGAAAAATATCAGTACCTGATGAAGCAGTGGTTGTCCCAAAATTTGGGCTCATAAAAAAAAAATTTAATGGCCGTGCATGTCACTTAAATTTATTTTTTTCATTTTTCGCTGAAATTTGTAGCATAGATATTTCGATTTTTCATTGCTGCAGCAAAGGATGTTGGCACTTATTTAAAAAAAAACAACTAACAACTAACTTTTCATGTAATTTATAATGATGTAAGTGTATTCATTTGGCTAAGAATTTAAAAAATAACGCGTTAAACAACATTTTTTAAATTTTTATTGATACGTTATTTATACGTTATTGACAAGCGATATAATACATTGCGTACGTGTTTTAGAATTCCAAGTTGTTAGGATTACATATTCTAGTAACGAATCAATATATTTAAGTATTTAAGGTAGTTCTATATCGAGCGGCAGCGGGGAAGAAGCGGAAAGTTAGGCGCGGCGGTACTCGGTGTGTGGCGGAAAATCTAAACATCTATATCATGATTTTCAGCCTGATTTGAAAAACGAAAAAGTTCAATATCGCCTGCGCGACCATTAAATTTTTTTTTTTATGAGCCCAAATTTTGGGACAACCACTGCTTCATCAGGTACTGATATTTTTCTATGCAGAACGGAAAAATATAAATTTTTAAATCGTGATTGTTAGCCCCGATCGAAAAAAAAAATTAAAAAGTCACTTGCGCGACCTCTAAAAAATTTTTTTAAGAGCTCAAATTTGGAGAGAGTTACTTTTTTGACAAGTACTAACAGCTATCAAATTTATACGAAAAAAAAAAAACATCGATTTTATTTGAATCACCCTAATACACACACACCCTTGCATGCGAGAATGGTCACGCGCTATCGAGAACTCCGCAAGGAGAACTCGGCCAAGCGCGAGAGTTCCATCAGAGCGGCGGTGATTCCCCCGAGCGTCTGGTATAGTTTTTACTGCCCAGCTCGAGGAAATTCTCATTTCGCGGAACATTCACCCGCACATATATATATTTTGTTTCATAGATATACATATTTACATATATATGTATATATACAAAAGATAACACGTGAAAATAGAAAAAGAAAAAAAATCAAGCACACTGAAGAAAATATTCATGAAATCCTTCTGTTGACATTCGAAAAAAAAAAAAAAAAAAAATCTATACCGTCGAGACGAAAATTTCGAGCAAAAGCGTGTTTTGTAAAAAAAAAAGCGCAAACATAAGCGAGAGAAGAGGATGAGGAGAAAAATTAAGTGCGGTAGTCAAGCGCGGGTCTATATTACGTGGTGCAACGACGACCAATTAATTTTCTTAAATGAAATTTCTTCGGGGGCTTACGTAATGACGTTGGCCTGCTATAAGCTCGGACGGGTCAATTAAAATGTCATTTCCTCAATTATATTATGCGTATATATATATAGTAAGCCTGATGGACGAACGAGGATTTGAATATATAGATGTATATAATACACTTTCACGTGCAACTTGAATTTTTAATCAACGAAATACTTGCCGAATCAAATTATCATTATTATTATTTTTAATAGCCATATACTTCATTGAATAGTTGATATGTTTTTTTTTAATCTCTGAAAACGTCAAAAAAAAAATTGTGTCGAAGGAAAAATTCCTCGATTCACTATATAGTTCACTATATAAGGACTGGATATCAGAATGAATTTTCTTTAAAATTATCTTTTTACTCAATTGATACTCAATTGATTCAAAATGAACGATTAATTAATGTGTTAATTAATAATTCGAGATTCGAGGGTGCATAATTTTGTGAAGATGAAAAAAAAAAAAAATCTTGCACAAAATTCAATTCAGAATGCATATTACCTAACTGTTGCAATTTAAAGAAAAATCGATTTGTATGAAAAACAAATTTTTCCCATTCTTGATAGTCGACAGACACACAAGTTTTCTTTTTTATCAAACAGTATTAAAATCGAGAAGTATGCATATAAGATAATTGAATAAAGACTGCATATATGGAAACTGCACATGGAATATGCACACTCTGCATATCTCGATTTCGCTCTACCTCCGTGATGGGACTTTTGAGAGATATTTATAACCGGCAGTTTTGCCGCTGAATTTGTTTACGAAACATCGCTATATTCGGATCTCGCGAATGTATATAAACAATACAAATTCAAATTTCTCTACGCAGACTGGTTCGGTACAGCGATCCTAAAAATATATTTCTGTCGTTTAGATTGCGGGAGACGCGCAGATTTTGACGGTCAAAAGAAATGAAAAGAAATCGGCAAAGAGAAAGGGAAAAAAGGGTAATTCGGAGAAAGTAAAGGAATAAATAGAAACATTGAGAAGTATAGGAAAGCTTCCGCGATGTGTTTTACTCAATTTCAACCAACGCCATATAGTTGTACATTGGATAATTAATTTTTAGTTGTTATTACGAAATTTTTATGCAGTCACTCATTCGCAATGATCGGTTGGATGAAAAAAAAAATTTCAAATCGAAACCGAATGACCATCGTTTTAGAACTATATAATTGTAAGTAGGTATGTGAACTCGTGAATTTAATGGGAGAAAAATAAATTCGGTTAAATATGTTATCCAAAACTCCATTTGAAGTCTTCCAGTCCTAATATTATTTTGCAAAATATGACAAAAAACGTGAATAAACAAAAAAAAAATCAATGTAATTTTAAAACCAAGTGAAACAGCGTCATTTCTTCCTCATGTGACACGACACTTGAGATGTAAATTACGATCACTTTCGCATATCATAGAAACTGGATTTAAACCAAATTCGGTCAAATGACGATCATTTTACATCACTGTCTACGACTGTTCCATTGAACCGGTGCCAAGGTGATTTACCGAAGGATCGATAGCAGAGGCGACACGACTGAACTCCCATAATACCCTCGTGGATTTAGTATGCCACGTATAGCCACACAGTCTCATATACATACACGTATACATTATATATATATATATATATAATAGTCTAGAGCTTGCGCTCCCCTTTTTACTCTTGGTCCGATAAAGTTAGAGCCATACGATGGTACTCCACATTTTCCACGAGAATATACCTTGGATCCTTTCTTCTTTCGCGTTTCCCAGATGGTCAATTAAATATAAAAAGTTTTTAAGATACTCGATTGAAATACAATGGCAAGATATCCGATCCATATCCTCATTCAAGCATATCAAGACTCTTATATATTTTCCCTTCCTGCGGTACTCAATCAATAAGAGACTTCAACGCGATGGGTAAAATCGAGATTCCAAAAGGTCAGGAGTTGCATGAATGTGCCAATTAAGTTTAAAATCACATTAAGAAAACGCAAAGAAAGCATGTAATAAAGGATTTTCCGTAGGCATTATACAGAGTGTACGATTGGATAAGAGTTTCAAGCATATATACTTGGTATAATTATATCCGTTGATTGCCACGCGAAGTACACATTAGACCACGCCAATATATATGTAAAGATATATTAACGTTGTACATACAATATACGTGGCGAATTGAAACAGCGTGTGAGGGGAAAAAGCGATGCGGTATAGAACTCGAGCAATACATATGTCCCAGGAGAGAGTCAATGAAAATCGAAGTATCGACAGTTCTATATGACTCTCGTATACATAGTATGTCAATGGAGGTCGTTTGTAAAATTCGATAAATCCGCCGGCGAGAAACTTTGTTCTGAACTATCGAGCGAAAACGTCATCGCAGCCAACGCATTAAAAGGCGAAATGTCAAGAGAAAATTTCCTTATATATCTTCTTCTCATCAGTTTTATAATCTTTTTCAGTCCAGTCATCGGGGAATTCGACAAGGGTGTTTGGTGCAAAAAAAGAGGAACATGTGAAAATTTCAAAGATGGTCGGGGGGTGTCTTCTGAGTGTAAATCTCTAGATTGGCGACCTCTTATAGTTATCAGGGTCGTCGCCATCTTGGATAACGCGTTTCGCTTTATATCTCGCGAACCGTTCACTTCGCGACAAAATGTGTAGAGACCTTTTTAGTAGATTATTAAATTTCCTATCTTATTGGTTTTTCCTATCTTATACCTATATTGCAAATAGCCATCTTTGGTAACTTTAAAATGGTACTCATAATTTTAACCCGTGATCCATTCGATACGAAATATGTGACAAAATATGGGCCAACTGCTATACTCGTAACGAAGATATCCGAGTTCTATATTTTCTCGAATTTTCAACTATATAGGAGTTCTCTTAGTAGAAGAAAAATGGCCACAACCCATGATGCATTTTCATTCGATTTGATTCAACGCGTTCCTATATATGGCCATTTTCATTTCGAGCGGTCTGTTACTGCGCGACAATAACCCGAAAAAGGGAGTTTTTCTTTTTTTCTTTTTTTCTTTTCTTTCTTTTTACGGCCACAAAACGAGAATGATGACCCTGGTGGATAGACGTTAGTGCGACAGTTCCTAATGAAAAAAAATGTCGTACACTCCGGAGCTGGCAAATCCATTAAGTTCGCGTTGTAGGGCGAGTCCAGAGAGATCGTTTTTCATGTTATATCGGAACAAGACGTTTTCGGCCACCTGAAAGAGCAATTTGCCAATCTTCCTTTCTCGGACCTCGAGAAACATTTTTTTTTTTCAAGTAGAAAACTCAGAGACCAGAAATCGACAAATAGCGTTTGTTAGTCCGAGATTCTTCGTTCGTCTCAATGCGGGGGTGAGGAGACTCTGATTCTTTTTACATCTATATATATACTTTTGCCCGTCGTTAATTGTCGAAATAAAAATCCTGAAAACTTCATTTGAGGGGGGAGATGAACGAATAAGGCTAAAACACGAGTACGTTTATTTCGATCTCGCGATGGCAACGCAGCGGATTGTTCATATGGGCATCCAAAAGGAAAGATATGAAATTTGGACATTGCTTTCTCATTCATTGTCAACTTATGGTACACACAGTTTTCTCTGTGGGAAAGCATACACGATTCCTCATTGAGGAAGCTTTCTGATTACGACGATTGAAATCAATGTGCAAACTTTCGAGCGAGGCATTATGTAGGTAGAAAATCTGGCACAAAATAACCGGTGGAATAACACCGATTAACATTTAAAAGTTCGATCCTGTGCAGAATCGAATGATACATTTTTTTTTCTCCCCAAGGAATATAAATCAATTATCCGTTTAATGCTAAACAATTCTCTGCCCACGATTACTTTAGAATTCAATATCTCAAACGTGTGTTCCTTCAGATTTAAGGAGGTTCTTAACATCAATTATGGGTGCGGCAAGGGGAACGCGATGGCGCGGCGCACGGGTGACGTGCGGGGCAGGTTGCGTTCGGCATTTGTTTCACCAAATACGTTTTCATTTTATTAATTTGCCATTACTCACGCTCAATTCTGTTTACAAGTTATATTTCACAATCGGCACGGTGAAAAACTTTCTTTATGGGCAAATTATATCTATGAAGGTCTAATCTGTCGTTTAAGCGGTTCTTCGGGGAAATGTTACCGTTTTTTTACTCCTCAAATAATCTCCAATCATAGCTTCGAGTACTTATAAGCGGCATATTTAATGTTTTTTTTTTCTCCTCAACTACATGATCAAAAAATCTGAAATAATTACGGTATATTCCTAGTACCAGCACAAAACCTCCCCTCAAATTTTAGAATCATTCTTACCGTTCTTCTCTGGATTAAGAACCTCCTTAACCAAGGAAGAGTCGATAATATGATACTTGACTCTTGGCATTAAAACTTCACTCTTGTGATTAAAAAATTGCACTACTGATTCAGCAAGATGCAAAAGTAATGGATTATTAATTGATCGAGCATAAAACAAAAGAAACCCTTCTAAAAAACTACAGTGAATTCATTATTTTCGTATAATTTTATACTTTTTTTTTCATCACGTCACGAAAATTCGAAAATCGATCGAAGTATACAAAACCCTGAAGTTTAAACGTGAAGTCCACTTGGAATAACGGAATTATCATAGGGTGTCACATTCTAAAAGGAACAATATTCGTGATGGTCTCATCAGCACGATGCATCCAGAGCACACTACGCTAATGATAATAATAATGTTAACATGGAAAGATGCATTATCTTGAGCTCTCGTATATTTATTCAACCATCCAGAGATAAAGTTCTCGCGGAATATTTTTTTTTTTTTTCTGACAGTTTTCCTTTCCGCATTATGGATCTGCAGTTGGTATATAGCGAGAGAAATCTCCGAATTCTAAAGCATAAAAACGAATGGGAAAAAAGAATATACAAAAAGCTTCACAGACGGGGAACTTCATGACGACTCGGCCAACGTTTGAACGTTTCTCCGAAGGGACTCACGATTGTGAAACATCCAATATGAACCGCGGAACTAAAAGAAAATAGCGCAGTTGGAAGCGTATTTTTTTGCTTTTGGATTTTGGATTCGTTCGAGCGGCTGGGGGGGGGGGGGGGGGGGGCGAGAAGCGAGAAAAATAATGGATCGGATTCGAGATTTTCAGGATCGGGCAATGGTCAAATTGACATGGAGTGCCTCGTGTGTGTATGGATGTAAAATCGGAGCATATATAGGGAGAGTTTATGAGGAGCCAGGCAATGGTACAATACACGAGGAAAAATACAATGCTTGTCGTTCCATCGCGAGGTCTCCTCCTTCAGATATATACGGCAGTCACGATAAAAATGGAATTGGTGATAAATTCTGTGTAATATCGTCGTGTGTCCGTCCAAACCCTCTCGGGTTTCCATGACATTAAGTCGTAAACGCGGGTAGCCTTTCGTGGCATACGTACTTCAGAGACACGACATCGATAGCGTCTGCAGATAATTTGCTATAAAATTCACTCTATACCTTAATCTTTGGATTTATTCAGAAATGTGCATAGAACCAATGCGAAACATTTTTTTTTTTTCTGTTGTTGAAAAAATATCTTTGGGAAATAGGGATTGTTGAAATTAATCAACTTATTAATCGAAAATAATTTTTAAAATATATTTACATTCTTTGGTTTTAGAGCACGAAATTGAACAATTTGAATTTCATTGGTACTTTCATACACGTGAAGAAAGTCGACAGACTCGATGTCTTAAAATTTAGATTGAGTTAAAACCCGTTGCCGCTTTATTCGCTCGCAGTTATAGGGGGGGCTATGTTGATGAGGCTGACGATTTTCTATGAGCAATTTCATTCGAAGAAGCTTTCCATAAGGGAGCTCTCGGATCGCGAAATTTCCCATTTATTGCTAATTGGATTTTTTTCTTCAAATCGCAAGCTACCCGAGCAGAAATTTAATCAGGGAGAAAGCCGGCCCTGATCAGGTTGCCACAATACCAAATCCGGCCCGGATCAGGCTAAATAACTCCGGCCCTGATCAGGGGTGTAACGCATTGGTAAATCCGGGCCTGATCAGGGGCCTCGTTCGGCCCTGATCAGGCGCTTCATCCGGCCCTGATAAAACGCCTTATCTGGACCTGATAAAGCCCGAGTAGAAATTTCGTCCGGCTATAGATATAATTTTTTTTAAATTAGCAATTAGGAATGATCGATGAATGAATTTTGAAGCTGTTACATTCCATTATTTTTGAAAACCCTGTAAATTAAAAAAAAAAAAAAAGTCATTGACCGGGATTTGATCCCACTACCCTCCAATCGACGAATTCAGCACTTTCGATTCTTAAATAATCATTTTAAAAAAAAATTAAAAATTTGGAGATTTTTTTTTTTTACGAGTGTTTCCGGCTTCATAGTCCGGACGTTTTTCCATCGAAATTAATTTTGAGCCTACCTAAGATTTTACCTGAGACCTACCTAACGACCTACCTAACGACTGACACGTTACCACTACGCTATTAGTTCCTTATTATTTTCTTGTATTTAAATGACATTAGTGTATGAGTTCTGATGAAAAGCCGCTGTCTCAACGGGCTGGATAGAACAACGTGACTGCGTAAACACAATAATACACAGTAATGTTTGACATAAATAAGGCACTACGGATCAGGCATGCCTTATCGATACGTGATCAGGCCCTTATCTGACACAAATAAGGCACGCCAGATCAGGCACGCCTTCTTAATACCTGATAAGGTCCATATTTGACATAAATAAGGCACGCCGGATCAGGCACGCCTTATTCATACCTGCTCAGGCCCTTATCTGACACAAAGAAGGCACGCCAGATCGGGCGCGGCTTCTTAATACCTGATAAGGCCCTTACCTGGCACAAATTAGGCACGCCGGATCAGGCACGCCTTATTGGTACCTAATCAGGCCCTTATCTGGCATTAATAAGGCACGCCGGATCAGGCACCCCTTATTGATACCTGATCAGGCCCTGATGAATCATCAGGCAGCCTGAATGAATTTCTGCTCGGGAATTATTAATCGAAAATAATTTTTAAAATATATTTACATTCTTTGGTTTTAGAGCACGAATTTGAACGATTTGAATTTCATTGGCACTTTCATACACGTGAGGAAAGTCGATAGATTCAGTGTCTTAAAATTTAGATTGAGTTAAAAACCGTTGCCGCTTTATTCGCTCGCAGTTATAGGGGGGACTATGTTGACGAGGCTGACAATTTTCTATGAGCAATTTCATTCGAAGAAGCTTTCCATAAGGGAGCTCTCGGATCGCGAAATTTCCCACTTATTGCTAATTGGATTTTTTTCTTCAAATCGCAAGCTATAACCCAACGATTATATACAATTGGAAAAAATAATATATATTGACAAAGAATTTATATAGATTGTCGAAAAAATTAAGATTTTTTTGGCTTCGCTCGAAACAAAAGTGATAAAGACGATAAGCTTTCCGAAAAATGTGCAAATTTGAACACAATCGGTGGAGCACCGGACGAGAAGAGCTCTCATTGATCAGTGCGAGGAATTACGAGTGGAAAACAAAATTTCTCACATCTGGAGGGGAGCTGATAAGAAAATTTTGTATACACAGGGGAAACCGTGGCTCAATTGACGCACTTTTTACAATTAATTTTTCATCTTTTTTCTGAAATCATCGATTTTGGGTTGGGTCTTGGCTAACGCAGATTGAAGTTTTAAAAATTAAGTCGGTTTTCCCAAATTTCTGTAGAACTTCCGGCTAAATTTTTTCGATTTTTCTTTCACAGCAAGCGCAACCAAAACAACGGCGATATCGCGACTATATATATGAGTCCGGTTTTCATATCTCGCTGTTTTGTCACTCGCTCTCCCGCCGTCTGCGCGCGATAACTATAATTAATTCGGACGAAATTATACCGATTGAGCGTTATCGCTCGTATACTATCCGCGTATTTATAGTCGATGCGGGGAGGAGACCGCATCTGGCGTCACGAGAAAAAAAAAATGTAAAAAAATAAGGACAGATGAAAAAAAAAGAGCGAATAAACAATATGGAAATGGAGGAGAAAAAAACATCGCGAGCAAGAGAATACAGAATGAGAGAGAGAAAAAGAGACGAGAGACGATGAGATGAAGAATAAAATATCATTCGAGTGTGTGTCGTCGAGAGATCGAGATTATTATGCTCGAATCTGCTCCGTTGTTCTGTGCAATCGTTCCCCTTTGTTTTTATTCTCATTATAAATTCGTCCAATAAATCGCCCACGACGTCAAGAGCAAACGATGAGATGCAGGCGAGAGAGGAACATAACTGCTGGTGCATTATTTAATAAATAATAGTACGATCAAGTGCCCCAGAGAGAGAGAGAGAGAGAGAGAGAGGGGGAGTGAGAGATTCCAGAAGTTGTTCGTACGTAAATTCGAGCACTATTCTAGACTTTAACATTTTAAAAAAAATTATATTATAAATTCAGAGCCTCCAAGTAGGACGAAAATTAATTTTTTAAATTCGTTATTCAAAGTTGTCCTTCGAGCTACTTTAGAGAAAAGAAATTAAGTTTTTTTTCTTCTTTTTTCCGTTACTCGTAACACATTATTGAAAAATTTTGTCCAACGAACGAGATATTCGTCGGACTGATTATGAAATTTTTCGAAGTTTTAATAAAAAAAAAAAGAAAAGGATCACATTTTTCAAAGTACATTTCCAAAATAAGTGGATAAAACGTGTGCCAGCTAATTAAAAAAAAAATGTTTCAACGCATTATTAAACTTCTTTTTTAACAATTTTCTCTTCGCATATATATATAGACGGTATTTACATCGCGAATATATATGAATATGCATGGTGAATACATATTTATATTCGAATATATGTATATATCATGGGCCACACGTTGAAGTAAAGTCAAGAATTTCTCGTCGTTTCACGAATGTATCATAAAAGCGAAGAGCAGCTCCGCTTGAGCTTGTTCCCTCAAGCCGATCTTGTATACCCAACGCACGGAGAATCTATTCATAACTTTTATATTTTCTTGCGACCAAACGTGAAATTCAAGTTACCATGTTTCCCCGTCCCAATACCCAAAGTATTTTCAAGCTCTGGCTCTCCTCCATCCTAATTTTCCAACCTGGAGAATTAACTATATGAATACGTGAACTATAAGATAGCGCTAACACAAAAGTTCATCATCCTTACAGGGCCCTTTCGCTGTAGTATTCATTTTCTGCCTCACCGCGAGGTGCAGGCAGTCGCACATTTGTTTATGCGAAACAAAAGTTTTTCATTATTCAGGCCAGAGAGTTAAGGGACATTTTACTAAACGATTTCCCAAATTTAACAATGCAATAAAGCATGAACACGCAAAAGGTCCCAATTTTTGCGGGAATTTGATATAAAGGAAGATTTAGAATATACGAGGGGGGGATATGCTATATTTGATTCATCAACCTCGATGACAGTATGCCGTGTCAACGGAAATAGCCGAGGCTCTCATCGGGCTTCGTATAGATATGTGGGCGATTACGATGACGTTATTGACTCGAGAATCCTGTCAGTATAACGGAAGGTATAGGAGGTCAGGGGTGTGTGTCGTTCCCTATATATATTCAATGCTACACGCGAGCAGCTCTGCCAGGGTTGTGACCGAGCTCTTTCGGTCTGTGCTTGCGCGGGTGCGAGGGATGATCCCCCATTGAATGATTCATAGCTCGAGTAGGCATGAAGGGGCACAAAGGAAGAGAGAAAGAGGCATGCACATATACATACATGTATAATCGAGAGGATCGAACGAGAAAAGGGAGAGTCGAGAAATTCATACACACGAATATATATATATATATATATATACGCGACATGAACGAATATATGAAACATTTAAGTTAGTATCGACTAACTCCGCGACCCTCAATCGCACTCAAAATTGGCCCACAATTTTTTAATCATTTTTAAAACGACGAAAAATTTGTGAAGTAGTCTTAGATTTTTTCGAAAAGCTGCCATTATCAAATAGAGGCGCGAGAAAAAAATCGAAACGTTGCGAAAAAAAAGCTCTCGCACTAATGCTGGCTTGTGGTCAGTGTGTCACTTTAACTTGAGGATTGTAAAAATAATATAAAAAATTGTCAGAGAAGTCCTAAATGGTAAAAGGTACGAAAGAACTTTTAAGGTAGTTCTATCGTGGTAACTAATCCATAAGATTAAAATTTTTTTTTTTTATATCTTCAATTTTAATATATTTATTCATTTCGCGAAACGTCAATGCCCCTTATCGACCTAATTACGGAGAAATTAATACTTGAAAATGCCAATTCCTCAAGGCAAATTTGCTTCGGCATATAGAAGAACCGATTTCCGGTCACTTTAAAACGATATATCTTATCGAAAATCCAAAAGATTCTTACAAAAAATGAGACTTAGATTCATTAAACACGTAAAAATCTAACGGGCCTAAAAAAAAATATGATTGTCGACCAATTTTTTAAGCTATACTGATTTTAATACGAGCATCCGGGTAGTGATACACAACTTATGGCATAATGTCGTGACGGTGAAAAAATGTGGCAACGCGATATCGAAACGAAAGCGGTATTTGACAAGTCGAACAACATAACCTCTCCGCGTCAACGTCAATAGAGCGGGCGAGAGAGTGAGAGGGCACGAGAATGAAAAGAGAAAGAAAACGCAACGTTGCCACACGTAAATATCATACGAGATCTAGTAATACTTGAGTCGTTGCAATTACTATTTTACTAGTTACATAATTATTTATAATAAACCGTTGATTAATTGTATTCACCTGGGTAAGCTTATTTAATATTTATTAATTTTAACCCATATATCCAATATTTTTAGGAATCATCATTTAGACATTTATAGCTAATTGACTAGTCTGCAGCGATAGAACTACCTTAAGGGACTAAAGGATGACGGAACTTTTGTCCATTTGGATTAGAATACCCCGTAAATATATACACCGATCCTTCGCTTCACCCGCATGTGTGTGCATAGCTATAACCTAGCCGGGCATCATAAGGGGGTGCAGGAAGCATCCATTCACAGGCGAAATGTTACGCAAAGCTATATATGGTACAACGTGACGTGTATCGATCCGTATATAATACGTATAAATATGTCCGCACACGTGTATATATATTTCTGTATATATATATCTATATGTGCGTGTATATGTATAATACACGATACACAAAGATAAGTTTGCTCTGAGCCACCGAGATAGCAGCCACCCGGTATAATCCACTGTATGTGCTCCCTTTTACTTCGTTTTTTGTTTATTTTTCTTTGATTTGAGTCTCGGACACGTTTCCCTTGGCACAATTTCGCCGCAATATTCATATATATGTGTATATATATGTCGTGCTCCAAAAAAAAAAATTATTCCGTATCGGCATTTCGAAGGACAATATATCCATGGCATTTCACCAAGATTTCATCCCCCCCCCCCCCCCCCCCCCCCACTATTGTTGGTTTTTGAGATAATGATTAATGAATTCTCAATTTTGTATAAATCATAACCTTGTAACTGCTGATCGGATTTAAACGATTAAAAAAAGAATATTTTTTATTTTTTTTTTGCCCTTTTCGAAAAAAAACATTCCGTCATCGGATAAAAGCTCATTAGACAGTTTTCGGGGTAAATTAACAAAAAAACAAATTTTTTTCCTCTTCACCGATGTCCTCTTTCATCTTAAAAAATCCTGTGGAGTTGCGTATTGCCCCACTCTATCAGGAAAAAAAAAATAGTGAGTGGAATTCCGGATGGCCTTGCGTAGAAAAAAAAAAAGAAAATCGAAAAATTACCCCGAAAACTGTCTAATGAGCTTTTCTCCGATGACGGCATATTTTTTTTTTAAGGGCAAAAAAAATAAAAAATATTCTTTTTTTTTAATCGTTGAAATTCGATTAGCAGTTACAATTTTATGATTTTTACAAAATTGAGAATTCATTGATCATTATCTCGAGAACCAACAATAGTGGAGGGGGGATGAAATTTTGGTGAAATGTCATGGATATATTGTCCTTCGAAATGCCCATACTGAATAACTTTTACGAGACCAAAAAAACCGGGGTGGCTGAGTTGATGTGGAGCGCGACATATAAATTTTTTTTTTTGCTTACGAAATAAGATGAAAGAAAAATTTATTCCGTGTCAATATACGGCGCGGTGTACAAAAGTTTTTTATTGTCTTTTTGCTTTTGGATATTCTGCGTTTGCCTTAGACACGTCACGGCGGTATGTTAATTTGACGCGAATGGGGGAAAAAAAAAAGAATCGTAAAAACAAAAGAGTATATGAAGCACAAAAAAAAAGCGTAATTCGTTTATTAAGAGTTATTCGTTAGGATTCAACGATAATCGAGATTTGAGCAGCCGCAAGAGACTCAAAACGATCACGCGCGATCATTGATTCGTAAGTGGCTAATGGAACGGAATATCCATGGTGGAAATTTATCACCTCAATTGGCAGATGTGATTACCCTTTATAGCTACTTCAAAGCCGATAATACCGGGCTTACTCATCCCATATCTCACTCACATTTCTCACTGACATTCTTATCGAACTGACCTAAATTGCATCACACCGCGTACACGATCTAACTCGTGAATCAAGTACAAAAAGCGTATAATATTATCGAATCAACGAGCTCAACAAAAATAAGCAGCATCCGCATGATTTTTCCAGACAATCGTGAGACTGTATAAATATAGCGGGACATTAAAAGCCGTTTTAGAGTACAGGGAAAGCTGTGAGTATCACTGCTAATTGGTTTCATACGAGAAAACTCTGCCATTTCCCAGATCCTAATCGTCGATAATCCGTGTGCATAAGATTCAAGAGCTAAAAAACATCGCCACAATCAATTAACACGAGATATCTTCATTATTATCAGCTCGCTGAATTTAATGGATCGCAAAAACTTGACGCAATAACGATGGTCAAAAGAATCCTAAATTTGACAGAAACGAGATTGCATAAGTGAACCAAAAAACTCGATCAAGGCCTCTGGCACTCGGGATATTTAACCCCTAACAGAGCCTAAAACTTTTTTAACCCCATGAAAACATCGTGGTACACTGCTTTGCCATTGATCTTGAAGAAAGAATCATTGGAAGCTCTTCGTATTTTATGAATTTTCCTCCATTCAAAGTCAAGTAACTATATATACACGATGGAGCTAAGAGCGAACTGAAGACTCAGAGAAACGTGAAAATTACAATTCGCGCCATTTTTTTTTTCGTATAATTTGTGAATATATGGACAAATATTATGAGGAAGCAATCCGCAAGTTCCGATCTTCAGGAATGTTATTTTTTTTCAGTGGATTGGCGATAAAGCTTAACGATATATATATAATGAGGTTAAGGTAGTTCTATCGTGGTAACTAATCCACAAGATTTAAATTTTTTTTTTTTTTTATATCTTCAATTTTAATATATTTATTCATTTCGCGAAACGTCAATGCCCCTTATCGACCTAATTACGGAGAAATTAATACTTGAAAATGCCAGTTCCTCATAAGGCAAATTTGCTTCGGTATATAGAAGAACCGATTTCCGGTCACTTTAAAACGATATATCTTATCGAAAATCCAAAAGATTCTTACAAAAAACGAGACTTAGATTCATTAAACATGTAAAAATCTAACGGGCCTAAAAAAAAATATGATTGTCGACCAATTTTTTAAGCTATACTGATTTTAATACGAGCATCCGGGTAGTGATACACAACTTATGGCATAATGTCGTGACGGTGAAAAAATGTGGCAACGCGATATCGAAACGAAAGCGGTATTTGACAAGTCGAACAACATAACCTCTCCGCGTCAACGTCAATAGAGCGGGCGAGAGAGTGAGAGGGCACGAGAATGAAAAGAGAAAGAAAACGCAACGTTGCCACACGTAAATATCATACGAGATCTAGTAATACTTGAGTCGTTGCAATTACTATTTTACTAGTTACATAATTATTTATAATAAACCGTTGATTAATTGTATTCACCTGGGTAAGCTTATTTAATATTTATTAATTTTAACCCATATATCCAATATTTTTAGGAATCATCATTTAGACATTTATAGCTAATTGACTAGTCTGCAGCGATAGAACTACCTTAAGCCTGATCGGGTTTTATGGATTCTCTCTTCGTATCCCATAATAGTTACGACAGCTGAATATCAGGTATACTCTAGGCTGGGAATAGATAGTCGAACGTGCTACTTATAGTACCCCACTGTTATATATTATCTAGCATATAGCATAATATAAGCCCCGTATATACCGCGACGCGTCTCACTAGATGGCTTTTAGCTCCGCAGTGGCTGATCCGCTTTCAAAAGTGGATGCCAGAGCCTACAGTAAGTGTCGAGGCAGCGAGTAAAATTCACGTTTTAGCGTTGCATCCGACGTCGTCTACGTGAACGAACGGCGAAAAGCCCACACGCGAAACTCGTAGAGCCCATCGAGGACTTACGTATTTTACGACGACGCATCGTCGACGAAGAAGATACGCCGCGCTTTTACCCTTTAGCAGAGAGCCAGAGGGATACCTCGTAGTTGGTGGTTGTCGCATGGTTCGTTGTAATTAAAGGGAAATAATGCGGCCAAACCTCCCTACTACCAAGCTTGACACACTGCGCGGAGCCGCATCGGATACGATTTGGTGCAAAAGTGAAGCTGGGACGCAGAGTTAAGAATTTCGAGGCTTCTATATATCCCCGAGCAGAAATTCATTCAGGCTGCCTGATGATTCATCAGGGCCTGATCAGGTATCAATAAGGGGAGCCTGATCCGGTGTGCTTTATTAATGCCATATAAGGGCCTGATTAGGTACCAATAAGGCGTGTCTGATCCGGCGTGCCTAATTTGTGCCAGATAAGGGCCTTAACAGGTATGAATAAGGCGTCCCTGATTTGGCGTGCCTTATTTATGTAAAATATGGACCTTATCAGGTATTAAGAAGGTGCGCCCGATCTTGCGTGCCTTATTTGTGTCAGATGAGGGCCTGAGCAGGTATGAATAAGGCGTGCCTGATCAGGCGTGCCTTATTTATGTCAAATATGGACCTGATCAGGTATTAAGAAGACACGCCTGATCTGGCGTGCCTTATTTGTGTCAGATAAGGGCCTGATCACGTATCGATAAGGCATGCCTGATCCGTAGTGCCTTATTTATGTCAACAATTACTGTGTATTATTGTGTTTACGCAGTCACGTTGTTCTATCCAGCCCGTTGAGACAGCGGCTTTTCATCAGAACTCGTATACTAATGTCATTTAAATACAAGAAAATAATAAGGAACTAATAGCGTAGTGGTAACGTGTCAGTCGTTAGGAAGGTCGTTAGGTAGGTCTCAGGTAAAATCTTAGGTAGGCTCAAAATTAATTTCGACGGAAAAACGTCCGGACTATGAAGCCGGAAACACTCGTAAAAAAAAATAATCGCTAAATTTTTAATTTTTTTTTTTTAATGATTATTTAAGAATCGAAAGTGCTGAATTCGTCGATTGGAGGGTAGTGGGATCAAATCCCGGTCAATGACTTTTTTTTATTTTTTTATTTACAGGGTTTTAAATAAAAATGGAATATAACAGCTTTAAATTCATTCATCGATCATTCCTAATTGCTAATTTATAAATAATTATATCTATAGCCGGACGAAATTTCTACTCGGGTTTTATCAGGTCCAGATAAGGCGTTTTATCAGGGCCGGATGAAGCGCCTGATCAGGGCCGAATGAGGCGCCTGATCAGGGCCGGATTTACCAAAGCGTTACACCCCTGATCAGGGCCGGAGTTATTTAGCCTGATCCGGGCCGGATTTAGTATTGTGGCAACCTGATCAGGGCCGGATTTCACCCTGATTAAATTTCTGCTCGGGTCGTTCAGAAAGCCTCTCTCCCCCGCGTGTGTATATACACGTACACACGCGGAAGACAACCCACGAAAGCCTTAGAGATGCTTGCGGCGTTGGAGAAAAACTAGAATCTAATTTAAACCCTAACGGAACACCAGCGAAGAGGAACGATGGGGGCAAAGAGGCGCCAAAAGCACTCTGGCTTTTCCAATCCTTTGGTCATATTATACATGCAGCTTATACTCAGCCACCCTTTTTATCCTCTTCACAACGTTTCAACGAGTCAACTAACCCAAATTATTCACGAGGTGATCTCTGTATGGTCTGGGCTTTCCACCGCTCTTGTCTTCTCCTCACTTTTCGTTTTTTTTTTTTTTTTTTCCCCTCCATCATCTCGCATAATTATGCGGAACGCGCAAAACGTGGATCTTCGATGCAAGCACCAAGTGCCTGCTGCAAAGGTCACGAAGCTTCTTTTACGCTCGTTCGTTTTACGTTAGCAGACTTTCGACAAATGGAGAATTTATCTTTGTTAATCCAAAGTCTATGAAACTTCATAGCGAGCTTCATAGGGTGGTGTGTCGAGATTCAATTGGTCAGGCATTTTGGACGATTATAAAATGGCTCTGAACATGAAAATGAGTACGAGAAATGAGACGATTCATTGGGACGATATATCTTGTATCCGGTACTTTGTGTACCAACGATCGAGATATTGTGATTGTGAAAACTTGAAGCAAAAAAGGAAACATGGTTTGATTTGAAAAGTCTCGATTGGACATAATACGACTGGGAAAATTTCATTAAAACAAACAACTCGTTAGTGCAAACGGTTGAAGAATTCACGAAATTGCATTATCAAATCTGGATTGAGGGGCTTATATAATAGAAGACACAGTTCTCGGGGTGTCCGGTGATCGCATGATTTGAGTCACAAAATTAGAATCAATGAGACGGATGACGAGCAAAAGGGTGAACCACTGGATATATACCGAACTACAAGTTTTGGATTGGATACGAGAATGAAAAATCGCTTCGGTTATTTTTAGTTTGCAAGCACATAAGTCTTCCCTGTGGTAAAATACTCAAACTCTCTTCCATATATTATCTTTGCTTTCGAGAAGATGACTTTAGTCATCTTCCTTCTCTCTCTCTCTCTCTCTCTCTCTTTCGTTCTCTTACTCGTCCGTCACCCAATTAACAGACGGAAATTAGTTTAACGTCATTGGAACGAGTCGAGTCTATAGATACACTGAAGCCATACAGAGGTTGCAATTGCTTTACTCGGGGGACCAGTTTGTCGCAATTGTACGTCGATAACTTTGGTCATTGGTACGTCAAACATTGAGAGTGTATATTGCGAGAGTACATTGAGTATATATGCAAGAAGAATTGGAGTTATACCAAGCCCATGCAACTATCAAATGCTGAGAGCTCTTTTACATTGAGAAAAAAAAAATTTGTGGCTAATTTACCATTTTTTTTTTTTTTTTTTTTTTTTTTTTTTCAAATAACTTTTGGACTAGCTTTGTCGTAATTTATCCGTTGCCATTGCGAAATTTCTGCGGGCTCTACGTTTTACCCTTATCGTAGAGTTTAGTTGTGCTAAATTCTGGGGTATAGTTACGGCAATAATGAATACAAAAAATATTCACACAATCACATTGATAGTGAAATTAAAAAAAAAAGAAAAACATTTTTCTTTCAGTCCAGGGCTGTGAAATGGTCCTAAATTATTTCCACGAGCTCACATGAGTACCCGACGACTCAACGAGAAATAAGTAGTTCGTCGTTGGGTTACTCGTAAGCTCGTGGAATGGATTGAGACGGAAAATTCATCGAATGAACGAGGATAACGAGACCGAGTGAGATGAAAGTCGTCTCTATATATACGGTGAAGTGAAAACTGCTTTCATCTCGATAGAGGGGTGCGAAGCAATTTATCGCCGTCACACTCTCATCTATGTATATCGTCTGTCCTTTCTCCACTCCCTCGTCCAATCCTATATACCAGATTCAACTACTACCAGCGAATTTGATCACAGATCTCGTTTTCCTCGTCGTCTCTTTTCCTTCGGTTATACTTCTTCCTTTAAATATATATATATATTAGGGTGATTCAAATAAAATCGATGTTTTTTTTTTTCGTATAAATTTGATAGCTGTTAGTACTTGTTAAAAAAGTAACTCTCTCCAAATTTGAGCTCTTAAAAAAATTTTTTAGAGGTCGCGCAAGTGACTTTTTTATTTTTTTTTCGATCGGGGCTAACAATCACGATTTAAAAATTTCTATTTTTCCGTTCTGCATAGAAAAATATCGGTACCTGATGAAGCAGTGGTTGTCCCAAAATTTGGGCTCATAAAAAAAAAATTTAATGGCCGTGCATGTCACTTAAATTTATTTTGTTCATTTTTCGCTGAAATTTGTAGCATAGATATTTCGATTTTTCATTGCTGCAGCAAAGGATGTTGGCACTTATTTAAAAAAAAACAACTAACAACTAACTTTTCATGTAATTTATAATGATGTAAGTGTATTCATTTGGCTAAGAATTTAAAAAATAACGCGTTAAACAACATTTTTTAAATTTTTATTGATACGTTATTTATACGTTATTGACAAGCGATATAATACATTGCGTACGTGTTTTAGAATTCCAAGTTGTTAGGATTACATATTCTAGTAACGAATCAATATATTTAAGTATTTAAGGTAGTTCTATATCGAGCGGCAGCGGGGAAGAAGCGGAAAGTTAGGCGCGGCGGTACTCGGTGTGTGGCGGAAAATCTAAACATCTATATCATGATTTTCAGCCTGATTTGAAAAACGAAAAAGTTCAATATCGCCTGCGCGGCCATTAAATTTTTTTTTTATGAGCCCAAATTTTGGGACAACCACTGCTTCATCAGGTACTGATATTTTTCTATGCAGAACGGAAAAATAGAAATTTTTAAATCGTGATTGTTAGCCCCGATCGAAAAAAAAATAAAAAAGTCACTTGCGCGACCTCTAAAAAATTTTTTTAAGAGCTCAAATTTGGAGAGAGTTACTTTTTTGACAAGTACTAACAGCTATCAAATTTATACGAAAAAAAAAAAACATCGATTTTATTTGAATCACCCTAATATATATACATTTCCATATTACGAAGATACCTAATTCGTCAGTTCTCTATACCGATGAATTTATAGTCTTTTATCGAATGAAATAAGACGAAAGAAAAATTTCAAGTGAGGCACAAAGTGGCATCAATTTTTCTAAAAATTCGAACAGATAAATAGATGTGACTACGAAAAAGAAAAAAAAAAATGAAAATAACGGTATAAACTGATAATGGGAATTATGTATTCGTGAAATTCAAGAATTTCATGTGACGGATGAAAATCAAGAGCGCGAACTTGAGTGTTTCTCCCTTTTTTGCCTTTTACAGAGTTTCGCATAGTTTTTTTTCCATTTTGTTTTTTTCCAAATTAATGTTCTTTCCGATCGACAAACTGCATTTCCATGGTTTTATTCCCAGGAAGACTGTTGCAAAATTTAACGATAAATATTATAAATAAATGAAAATCGATATTGACTCTCAAAAATTTATTTTATAAATTCTCTGAAAATTTTGTTTTTCGATTTTTCGTTTTGCCATTGAATACCGAACAGAGCCTCAACGTATCATTATTTGAGGGGAAAAAAATTTCAAAACGCTATTAAAAAAAATGTTCTGTAAATTTTTTCACATTTTCTATTCACTGTCAGCTGGAATAAGTCAAATAATTTTCGAATTATGTTATTCACGTTCATCGCATACTCCCCCATGCCGGAAATTTTCCTTAAAATATTAGTTCCCCAAATATTTGAGAACCTCTGTGAACACTCATGCCTTGAAAAAAAAAAAAAAAAAAAAAACATTTTATTACGAAAACCGAGCTTCCTCCGTGCGAGAGCGCACAAACAAGTTCTTCTTCATTGGTTGGCTATCTTTCTGCCCATAAAATTCGCAAACTGGGCTTCTCATCGTTCTTACTCTCGGTCTCCGTGCGGGTTCGTTGTAAGGCGAGCGGGAAAAAAAATTAAAAAAAAAAAAAAAAAAAAAAAAACAACGACAATGTGAGAAAAAAAGGTCGGTCATCGTTGGGGGACATACGAGAAACGGGAGTCGGGAGCAAAGAGGAGGACGATCGATAAAACCAACCGAGAGTGACGACATACACCTTAGTTGGCCATCTCGTTGTATCTACTCTGTGTCTACTGTATATCTTTTATACCTAAACAAGCGTCTAAGCACCCCTAGAAATATACGCTTAAGGTAAATGTATACCAGTGGCCGTACACCTAAGGGACCGTTCAGATTACTATACAAATTTAGGACGTAAAGCCCCATATGCGTTCTATCAATTATACTTCAAACACCTCGAAGGTTATGATTTTGAGTTTCTAAATCACATGCAATGTTCATTAAAATATTGCGTAACTTATTACTTATACCGCGAGAAAGATGGAAAGCTTGAATGTATACCGGTGTCCGCACAGCGCTTATTCGCCATGTCCCAGTATTCGGACACGAGAAGACCCAGCGTCCGCACAATACGATATTCGAACACTAAAAGCCCGAGTTAATGCGAGCATCGATTCTCAAATCTCGATAGAATTAGCTTTTGGAACTAAACAGTGCATCACGATAAAATTGATAGCGATTAATTCAAAATACAAAATTTCAATTTCGTCAGGAAAGTCATGGATTAAATTTTGACACCATATGTCACCGGCCCGGAATGCCATGTAAGTAACGACACTGATAGGGACCGTGCACACTGATACACTCTCACGAAAGTGTGAACGTGTACTCGTATACATGCGTACTAGTTGCGACATCTACAGTCCAGAACGAACACTTTGTTGGGGGAAAATGTATACACGTATACACGACTATACATAATCGCTTTGGTGAGAATGTATTGGCGTGCACGGTCCCTATAGCGAAACAGCTAAATGTCGTACTGTGCGGATATACTGGACCTATCGAACTATACGTGCGTCTATATCAGTTCCGAACGGTGTCTTGACAGGGGTAAAGCTTATGATTTGCGTGTCCCAATAATAGAGCACGAAGATTACATGGTTCAATTGAGTTTAACGGGAAGTTTAAAAGGTAGTTCTATCGCTGCAGACTAGTCAATTAGCTATAAATGTCTAAATGATGATTCCTAAAAATATTGGATATATGGGTTAAAATTAATAAATATTAAATAAGCTTACCCAGGTGAATAAAATTAATCAACGGTTTATTATAAATAATTATGTAACTATTAAAATAGTAATTGCAACGACTCAAGTATTACTAGATCTCGTATGATATTTACGTGTGGCAACGTTGCGTTTTCTTTCTCTTTTCATTCTCGTGCCCTCTCACTCTCTCGCCCGCTCTATTGACGTTGACGCGGAGAGGTTATGTTGTTCGACTTGTCAAATACCGCTTTCGTTACGATATCGCGTTGCCACATTCTTTCACCGTCACGACATTATGCCATAAGTTGTGTATCACTACCCGGATGCTCGTATTAAAATCAGTATAGCTTAAAAAATTGGTCGACAATCATATTTTTTTTTAGGCCCGTTAGATTTTTACGTGTTTAATGAATCTAAGTCTCGTTTTTTGTAAGAATCTTTTGGATTTTCGATAAGATATATCGTTTTCAAGTGACCGGAAATCGGTTCTTCTATATGCCGAAGCAAATTTGCCTTGAGGAACTGGCATTTTCAAGTATTAATTTCTCCGTAATTAGGTCGATAAGGGGCATTGACGTTTCGCGAAATGAATAAATATATTAAAATTGAAGATATAAAAAAAAAAAAAATTTAAATCTTATGGATTAGTGACCACGATAGAACTACCTTAACTGCTGCATGGAAAATCCTGCTTTTTCCTGAACAAAATGAGCTATAATTTTTCTCGAATACGCGTACAATCTAAAAGCGTTGAGCGTTAAAAATCTTTCATTATTCCTTAGCATATTCGATAATAAATCCGTTCATACGGCCTCCATAACACGCGGGCCGGAATAAACAGATGAAAATAATTTATATTCCGCGTAAGACGTTAGTCGTTTTTTTTTTCTATCACGTTAGTGAAGTATTGTCGATTACCTTGCAATTTATTAGAATTTCAATATTAATCATGAAATGCTTGAGAATAAATGTAACTGTTTGTAGCGGTGGGCGACGACTGGGACGTATGCGGCCACTGGTACATTTACCTTACTGAATTTTAATAGGAATTACTTTTCGTTTTACAACGAATATATATATGATGTTCCAAATTTCTACTGCCCACTTGAAATTTGAATGACTTCGCATTCGTTTCTATTATATTTTCATCGTGGTCTTCAATTTTTTCGAAATTTCATAGTGGCCATTCACCATGAAGAATCCTGTACTTTTTTTTAAGGGAAAGCGTCAAGCAAAGAACTCGAAAAAACGTTAATTTTGCTTTCTCAATAGAGCAAGCTTTGTTTTCATAAAAAAAAAAAATAAGGGAATAAAAAGAAAATCGATTTTACGATGCCAATGTGTTCAGAATATCGCCAAAGCATCGAGAAAAAAACGACCCCGTACTGAAACTTTGCACACCAGCTAAAACATGTGACCCCTCTTGTTTGCTAAAATTTTAAAAAAGATTCACTACTGGCGTCCGATTTTGTGTAATTTTGAATTTTTTCTTAAAAATGTCCGTTGATCGCTCCAACTTCCGGATAAATTTAAGGTTATTCGCCTAAAACTTTTTTTTATTTAAATAGGCTCGGGAAGAAGCATATTTGCCGTTGATTTTGGGAAAAACAATCGCTCGAGGGGTTAGGGTTTTATGAAATTTTGATATTTTATAAAAATGATTGCTCTAACTGTCGTAAAGTCAAGCTTACTGAGCTAAAATATTGTACCACGACGAATGGAAAAAACTCCGAAAAAAAAGAATATTTCTCGCTTATATTTTTGTTTTTTACTTCAATGAAATATGACCTCTACTTTGCTGACAAACATTCGACTTTATTTAGCATTACTCTCGAAAAAAACAACACACACACACACACATACACACATTCTTTTCATGTTTTGGCACATCGGTGTACTGTGTACTCTTTTGACGAGAACTCAATCTCGTACTCTTTGACAAGAAGTATGTATATGAAACGTTTAGTCACATCTGTTTATTGCTATTCCAACCGCGTAACAGTCGAGAAAAAGATTATTTTGACTCTTGTATGCCCATCGAATTTGGCACGTATACATTTTTTTTTTAATGTACAAAAAAATTAAATGAGCCTTTACTCCTTGGTTCAGATGATCGTTGTACATGTATATTCGAGATCCAAGTTGCAAAAAAAAAAAAAAATAGTTTCGACCATTGGGAAAAAAAATACACTCTTGAAAATAATGTTCCATCATTATAATTATTAATTAGCAAATAAATAACAAAAAAAAAGGTATTGATATCCACACATCCGATGAATAAACAATTCCAATTTTTTCGTAATTATTCAAAAAAAAATTTGCACGTGTGCTAGTTTTTTTTTTTGTTTTCTAGTAAAATTAATCGTTGAATAATAATTCACATATCTTTAGAAATTTAATATGAATCAAAAGGACGAAAGCGTCAAGAAAACTATAAATATGAAAAAAAAAAACAAAGAAAAATTTTATTTTAGTAGAAAATTCGTTTTCGAAATCCTTGGAGCGATTGTTGAATATTTTTATTAAAAAAAAAAAAAAATAGTAAAAATATGGTCAGCCTGATGCATATATTATGCTTATCGTTGTCCCGAGGATATGACAAGTAAGTGTTATATATGTATACACCGGGGTGCATCGTCAGACGAGATAGCACTTCGGTTCAGCAAATCTGTAGTATCGTACAAAAAAGTATTGTTGTATAATTCTATGCAACTTTTTCACCGATCCCCGTGCATCACAACACGTGATATTGGTATTCTATACGGATATTACGTGTACGACGACAGAACTAGAAACGATTGCAGGGGTTGTTCGGTCGAGTGAGGGAGCAATACAAGTATCTGTCTCGATTGCGCAATAAGCACTCCGCATGTTTAAATTTTATGCAAATTTGTGTGTGTATGCGTGTCTGTCTCTCCGTCTATGTATGTACGACCACTTTATCGAGATTCTCAAGCTATGATTTCTATGTTTATTGGAAGATCAATGCTCCGTAAAATCTAAATACTAATTACAATAGTATTAGTAATTACCAATTATTGTAATTAGCATTTAGATTTTTTTCTAATGAAAAATTGCAAGTAATTAGTCTAAGAATCTTTTCTAATTACAAATTAAAAGTAATTAGTATTTAATTTTTTCTAACTACAAATTAAAAGTATTTAGTATTTAAATTTTCTTCTAAATTACAATTATAATTACAATTCAATTAAAATTGTAATTCTAATTACAATTGTGATTTGTAATTAGAAAAAATCTAAATGCTAAATACTTTTTATTTGTATTTAGAAGAAAATTTAAATATACTAAATACTAGAGTGTCGAAATAGTAAATATTTTAAATTTGTAATTAGAAGAAAAACTGAATGATAATTACAATCGTAATTTGTGTGTTCGTTTTTGTATTGTTATTAAAATCGAATTCAAAAAAAAAATGCGTGCAAATTATAAATTTGCACATTTCTTCCTCATTATTTTATTTCGCTCACAAATATATTTATGCTGCGATATTGGGTTCATTAGCGATGCACATGTGTTGGACGGATCGGTAACAAAATAGCGGATTATTTCGCGGTTGGAAAATCGTACTGGCATACTTTTTTAGCGATTAACAGACAGTGGAGTTATCTCTTGATCATAAAAACGTATCTCGAATATTGTATGAGGTATTCCATGTAAAATCGATTCGACTCTCATGATCCGGTGATTCTTCTATATACCTTTTTGTTGCCCATTTGGTATTTCGTCGAAGGTCCGATAATAAACATCATGTATGTGCATGGGGCTATAAGAATTTTAGAACAATCACGATAACTGGCCAATATAAGTTGATCGATTATTTTTATTGTTTATTTTTGTTACTAATTACGATCAGGAAATTAATTTCAAATGATTGTATTTACTTCATATTTAAAAAATACATATTTTTCGTCTGGATTAAAAAAAAAAAAGATTACGTGATAAAAGGAAAAAAAAATTATTTAAGAATTATCTGAGGGTGAAATTCAGGTGGATTTAGGATCAAATGCTCTATGTATCCGTCTACACCACGAATATGTACCAGACTACCCGGTGTGCCTTTATCCCGCGTGATCTACTGTGGCTCTCTCTCTCTCTCTCTCTCTCTATCCCTCTTTCCTCATCGCCGGATCACTCTCATCCACTCCTAAAATCCCTTTAATTGGCCGTGTTAAATTCCCGGTAAATTGAACCCCCGTTCAGAATAACGCGTCAGAGATTCTCTGTGAATTAAACGGGACACGTGATGCGCTTGTCGGTGAAGCTCGACTGAACCGCGAAATGACCAGAGAGCTTGAACCAGTCCAATAAATGACTGATTTAAATTTGAATTTCCCGAAGCTCAAAACGCCTGGAAATACTCTCGAAGCATGGTGGAGGCTCGAGCACACTTTTGTGTACTCGAAAAATAATTTTATCGCTGAGACTTTGTCGTATTTGTGAACGAATGTCAAATTGATGCATCTGCCAAAATAATTTTCAGCCCCTGGCAATATCAACAACCACAGAGGAGAAATGAGGATTATTGGAATAAAAATTTACCGAATTGCTTCTTTATTGCTACTTTTTTTTTCTTTTTGGAACGGTCGATCTTGGTGTAGTCTGGAAGTTTGAGGTTTAAATTTGGCAATCAATTTCTTGCCAAGTCTTTACGAAGCCATGTTTTCTTTACATGTCTTTTTGTTGCCTCATATAAGCTTTCTTTTGATTTTTTTTATTTTTTAGTTTTCTATATGCCAATGTGTTCAAAATGTGCCAAAACGTCGAGAAATGACATTTAGAAAAAATGTCCGGACGTATGCGTTGTATGCAGAATTGAATCGTCTGTAACTCAATAATCGGTTGAGCTACAGCCATGAAATTTCGGAGTCAAGTAGAGCACGATAATCCCTTTCTTTACTGTAATTTTTTATACAAATTCATGCATGTCGTTTTAATATTTTCAAAAAATAGTCCTATTCGCTCTAACCTCCGCAAATTTTTCAATATCGTGCTAATTTTTTTTTTTTAAATAATTACATTATCATAGGATGATTGGTATTGGATTTGGCGAAAATCGATAAAGGGGTACAGATTTTATGAAATTTTTAATTTTTCAAAAAAATGGGTGTACTCTCGCTCTAACTTCTGCAAATTTTGAGATATCGTGTTAAATTTTGTTTACATAATTCAAATAATCCTTCAATGATAACGGCGTTGGGCATTTTTTAAATTAATTACACTCTAATTACAAATTACAATCGCAATTTAAATTGTTTTCAAAATACTAATTACAATTGCAATTCGTACATTTTGAACATACTGGCACGAAACTCTAATTTTTTTTTTCATGAAAAGAAAGCTTCCTTCGTGAGGAAGCAAAAATAATAATGAACAAATAATGAAAGTGCTCATTATTTATCGGACCAGACCACGAGGAGACTCAATTTTTCAAGGCGGAATAACCCGAGTAAATTTCAATGAAATGAGGCCAATAAACGAGCTGACGCTAATCGAGTTTTCCCTGTATCGTTATACCGATAATAATAATATTAGCTTGAAGCCGACGAACGAGCAATTGAACGTGAGACAAAGCTCGGAGGTCGTATACACACACACACACACACACATATGGGGCATTCCGCATTCCACGCCAACTCGACCAGTGCTAGATCCCGACCATCTCGAAATCATTCCAGATTTTTTTTTTTCTAACTCAGTGAAAAACGCGTCCTGATTTTTTTTTAGATTTTTATCAAGCCGTTTATTTTTTATAAATTTTTCAAGTCGATTGAGAAAGCCAATTTTTTTTTAATCTGAAAAAATTCTCAAAAATCCAGTGGATGACATGAAACTGCCCCCCGTTTCCAAAAATGTGGGAAGAATTTTTTTTTTTCTATTCTTTTTCCCCGCTTAATTCGGAATTTTGAATTTTTTAAAACTAAAATTAACACGCAGGATCAAATCATGAGCGTCGAATAAGGATTCTGATTTCTTAAATTGTAGAACTAACCGATTCAATGTTACTCGAAGTATTGCGATCAATTCATTTTCACATTTAGAATTGAGGAAGACGAGAAATACACCACACATGTAACATGTTCAATGTTCATATTCGTAGTGCCTCACAAATCACCCAACCATATATAGACATATAAGGCATGGATTGCGCATTCGGGCAGAAATTAGCCGAAAGCGTTTCTGTCTCTCTCACTTTTCGCGTACTATAGGCCAGCATAAGGAATGCGCACTCCATGCTCTATGTCTATGCACCCAATAAATATCGAATATGTATTATGACGTAATTATTAAATTTGCTGCACTCCGTCGATAATTGTATATAGATATCCCTTATTAGCTGAAGTGGCGCATCATCGAATTGGAACGAAATATTTGATGAATTTGGTAAAACCGAACATTTACAAGTAAATTGACCCTTATTCGACGCTTACGATTTCATCCTGTGTTAATTTCAGTTTTAAAAATTTAGAAATTCCGAATTAAGTGAAAAAAAAATATATAAAAAAAAATTCTGCCCACTTTTTTGGAAACTTCAATCGACTTTAAAAATTTATCAAAAATAAGCGGCTTGATAAAAAAATCTAAAAAAAAAATCAGGACGCGTTTTTCACTGAGTAGAATGTTAGAAAAAAAACCTGGAATGATTTCGAGATGGTCGGGGTCTAACACCACTGTAATTCTTAAATATAACTATATACTGGAAGGGGCACTGCTGGGTTGAACTGGGTTTTACCCCAAATGGTAAAAAAAAAATCTGCAAAAGCTGTGGCCTGTAAGTAAGTAAGCAAGGGGTGCCGGAAAGCACGAAATGGTAAAAAAAAGGCATTTTATGCTGCAGCGATGCATGTGTATTTTTTTCAGATACTTGGAGTGACATTCAACAAATATATCAAGAGCTGGGAGAACGGAGAAAGAATTCTGTCGATTAGAAATGACAATAGGTTCTAAGAAAGATTTGTAAATTTCCCAATTTTTTGCTCACAGCACTTTTTCAATTGTATATAAAATTTTTGAAATGAATTTACACAGTATACCATTGTACTGACGATATAATTATGCATTTATCTAGAAAATAAGTGATTTTGAAAGAAAATATCATGCGATCTTTTTTGTGGCTGTTTAAATTTTCAACATAAACTGTCTGTTGACATTATCTCTTGGGATTACTCATTCGAATAGAACGATATTTAATCAGTACATTACTAATCTCCACAAACCGTGTCCACAAGTTTCCAAAACCCTACTTTGCTCCGCTGAGCGATTTGCCGTAAGTTTTTTAAACGACTGTACGACAAGGACAGGTGGCCTCACGAATTTCTTTCTCTCTCGCACAGAACCGAGAGCTCAGTGCCTCTTCCAGTATAGTTATATTTTAGTGTCTAACACTGGTCGAGTTGGCATGAAATTCGCCATTATATTGCGCTGAAGAAGAAATTCTCAAATTCTGTTCAACGTTTAAACTCACTGTATTCCATGAACGATGCCGAGAACAAAGCCGGGAATAACGAAATCGTCGCTTCCAACTCGCCATCGTCTGCCAAAGGCAATGAGACTCGGCATATCCCGGACGGATTTAGAATTTTTTTCTATAGGTAATGGGCTCGTCCGGCTCGACGTAAACAAAGAGTAACGGGATTCACCGTGTTTCACCCAGAAAAAAACACCGAGTCACGTGCTGTTCGTTCTCCCGGAAACAGTGGGGAGTACGTCGACCAATAACACACTCTCGGTCGACAATAAAGACCACGTGGCCACATCTCATAAATGGCCAGTTCTCACATATGTCCACACTTCACAGATTCTATACAGCAACGCGCAAATATGTACGAGAAAAAATAAAAGATAAATTTTACAAAAAAAAGAAAAAGATTAATTCTTCGGCTATCGTAGAATCACCAAAAAAAGTAAAATAATTATAAATTAATAGCAACGACCATTTTAGATCCGTCTGGTAAAATTGAAGTAGTGAATGAAAAATATTGTACATTGAACAAAATAGGATAGTAAATAGTAAAAGGAACACGATTTTGACTCGTTTTAGCGTGAAGACTGAGAATATTTAAAAGTCAGTTTTCATTATTATCGAGTTATTGGGGTTATTGCGCAAGTACTGCGTGCTGATCGTCACAACGCGAATGACGAAACTGATGCGTCGTCGTTTTGCATCGAGCTCTGGCGTCGGTTATCATATATCTCCCTCTCACTTCCTTTACATATGTTTCTTTCCCGCCTCTGACTGACTACTCGAGACGATTTTATATATATAGATCATATATATGGGACATTCCATGGCAATCTGGACAGGCTGCGATCCTCAACCTCTTTGATTTTTTTTCAAATTATTTTTCCCTGTTCAGTATACTCGAAGAAACACTAGTGACTTTTATTGGGACTTTATTCTCAAGTGAATTTTGACTGGGAATTTTTTGATGTGTAAACATCTTAGCGCTCGGTCTACGGTAGGGGCTAGCTGGGACTTCGAGCGTCATCGTAAGATCCGTGTCTATGTGAGCGCGTGAATGTGTGTGTGAGAGCGCCACACGGTGGGGGCTAACCAACACTTCTATGTATAGGACATCGGCGCCGCACAGGCGTGAGCAGCGTACAGCGCGCACCGTGGTCCGTGTGAGAGCCCGTGAATGTTTGTGTTTCGACAGCTGATAGCTGATGGTACGGGCTAAGATTAAGGAGGTACGACTAGTATGAAGAATCCAACTGACGGACTTGAAATTTTTATATGTTTTTGCCGAATACTTTATGCGCCTATTGCCAAAATTTGAGCTATATTGACCGTTTAGTTTATTCGTAATAAAATTGCAAAGTCGAGCAGTTTGAGTTACTAAAGCACGTCGTCTTATGGAGACGGTTAACCGGAAGTGCTGTGATCACGGTTTTGCTGCTCACGTATCCAACTACACCCGTTGAAAAACTGAAACTTGATAGATTAGATATAATAGATATTGTAAAAAATTGAAAAATTACTCTTCACCGTGTAGTTCTGGCACTACATCATAAAAAAGTTTCAATTTCCGGTTGTAAATGGTCAGAACGATCAAATAGCACCCACAGACTAAGGGTGCATTCCGAATTGAGCTGGCAGTGCTACAGCGTGATATGCTACGCTTTCCCAGCTTTAGGCGTTCCGAATTGACGATGTAGCGCATTATAGTTTTATACCCCCCATTCCTCAGCAAATCACTCGCCCAATATATCGGAACGGTCTCGCCGTGATATTTGGCAATATTTGGCGGGAAAATAAAACGCTGTGACCGCACTACGTCGGGAGGTAGTGCAGCCACAGCGTTTCATCTAGGGACATTGAGCGCAGCCCTAGCCTTGCGACGGGCTCTGACGTCGCACTCGCATCGCGCTACCTACAGTTTCGGAACGCCGCGGAGGAAGCTATTAGCGCTGCGAGCTCAATTCGGAATGCACCCTTAGCAACGTCGCGAGTAACAGCTGATGGGTTTCGGCGAACATAACCTAGCTTTGTTTTGATGTTAGCAACGAGGATAGAGTCATCTTCGTTGGTCACGTATACCAACTTATAGCATCGCCAATGCGACGTTGCCAAGTGTTTACTTCAAATTCCATCATGTTATTTATGGAGTTTTATTATTTATCACGTATCAATTATATGTATAATTATCATTCTGCCGATCGTATTAATTCCACTGAGGTAATTCAAGTCTATTTTAATAGGTTTTCGGCTGATTTTTTAAAATGTTTTTTAGTCCGTTTTTGTGGTAGACATGTCATTATTATTATGATGGAGACTACTATCGAGTCGTTGACAATCTAATTTTTCAGTTTTTATTAGTTCATGCGCAATAAATTAATCATTTACCACAAAATTTTTCACATTATAATCGATAATATGAATAATCAATGCAAATAAACATAAATCAGAACAGCTGTGGGTAAAATGAATTTAGACTTTTTTTTGACTCCAAAGAACTAGTCGTACCTCCTTAACCAATGCACGACCTCAATTTTCCCACACCAAACTGACGCGAGCTCAAATGTTTACACATCAAATTTCGTGAGTTCCAACGCCAACTCACACGTTTTTTTTAAATCCTACATTTGTAGTGATCGGAAAATGTTCACACCTCTGTATCTTGAGTTCCGCTGGTCGGATTGAAAAAATCAAACACACGAAATTGATTCGGAATGAAACGTAATTTTTGGAAAAATATATTGAGGTTGAGAGTTTTTTTTTCAACTGTGATCTCGTTGCCTAAACATCAAAAACCAGATTTCCGTCGGGGTATGACATGACTGATTTTTCTCTAAAAATTCTCAAAAATTCTTCGTAAAAAAAATAAACATTTTCATGTACGAATGATCATGGATCTCGGATTCTTTCTATTTTTAATAGAATTTTTAAAAATTTCAGAAACAAAATGTGTCGAATTAAAAAAAAAAATGTCCTTGTTCAGTAGACTCAAAGACTTGTGATTTTTTTTTCATTTTATTCTCAAGGGGTTTTGACTGCAAATTTTTGAAAATCTTAGATGTAGGATTTATACATATGTATAAGAAACGCGACCTATACAGTGAGTGCTGAATGAAGTAGAGCCGTCAGTGAATAACGAGCCAACATAATACCATATACATATACCAACTGGTGGTCTATATATAGAGTATATATATATGTACATATAAAGAAGATATGATGTCACAGAGGCCGGAGTCGAGTCTGGTGATCAAGCCAGTACACAAATCGTATCAGGCTCTTTGGGGGAAAACGTGCGTTTGGGAGACACCACACGCGACTAGATCTCCCCCTCCTATACACGCATCTTTAGATTATGCATCAATTAGCTAATAATAGAATTTCATACACTTACTTTACATGCCAATATACGAGATATTGCACGCCAGTTTAATCGAAAAATTTGACCCTTACCTTCCACATAATTCGTCTCGTTTTTTATATCATCTTATATCGCACATATTTTATAGTATTTGCAATAAAATTTTATGTCATCATTGTACCGGAGAAGTGAATAATAACGACCATCCGAGGGCAAATTTGACTGACTCAAAAATACAATCTGAATTATTCGAATATCCTCGCGCAAATAATTACGATAAACATGATTTTTTTTCTTAGTGCAGGTGATGAGTTCAAGGACCTCAGTTAGTTTGCCAAAAGAAACTGTGGAGAAGAGCTTAATCAAAACTAACGATAAAACAGCACCGTAACCCATAAACACTGTACATTATATATTGTATATACACACACTTGTATCTTTAATTCAATGTAGCATCGAGACCCGGGCAAAAGATCGTTTGGTACGTAGTTATTTTTCACATCAACTTTAATCCATGTAGATCTGAATTTGGGAAAATCGTAGATCTATCTAGATCGTCGTATATACATAACGGTGTTGTATGTAACGAGTTGACCTAATATTACGTTCGAAGACTTTTGCTCATTAGATCTCCGTTTATCTACTTATAAATCTCAGTACTAATAGTTATATAGATCCGAGTTGATCTAACGGGGATCTAGGTAGATTTGATTGAGATCTAGGTAAATCTAAGATTTTCCAAAATATAAATCTCCGTAGACCAAAAAAAAAAAAATAACTATATAGGGGTAGATGAAAATTATTTTTTTTTCCCGGGGAGTTGACACGAATCTTGTTCTCGTCTGTTGCTGGTTTCATCAAAACCAATCGAGTGCGAACAGTTGGGACGAAAGTGAGACTTGATATTCGAGATATTAAAACACAAGAATACACACACATATATATATATACGAATTTTAGATAGAACAATCGTTTGCGTCGCTCCGCATATTAAAACGTATACTCTTACCCCAGTAGTACCATGTACCATGGGTCCTTTGTTCCAAAATACGATGAAACAGAAGGGCGAAAAAAATAAAAATAAAAAGTTCCCGGGCCATTTATTGTTCCCGAAGTTTTTTGTGCTCACCGATTTTTTCGATTGCCAAATTTTTTGTTTGATCGTCACACGACCCTTTTTCTCTTTCCCAATGGGGTCGATTGTACATGCATAATATGCTTCTCGGAACAAAAGAATTGGCTCTTTTTTTATATACGCGAGTCGTAATTATATATAATACGCCGTTAAATTTTGTAACGGTCACCCATCCGAGTAATGGCGACGCAAGAAATGCGGCTGAGCACGATTAGGGACCGCGAACGAATCACGTGTACGGCATAAAGTTGTCTCAAATGGGTCTTAAAAAAAAATAGATATATATCTCAAATGAGCTCTCTGAAAGAATTCGACCTCGAATTTAGAGCTATTTTGAAACTTTTTTAATTCTACGTTTATGTCTTTTTTATGACCTCTTTTTAAGCTCTAACAGTTGCGGAATGACAATTCTATCTTATATGATACAAGCTATTGTGCCATTTACGGGAAGGGATATCATTTCAGCCATCTGGCGTCAAGTGCTTGAACTAATCCATGCGACGCTACGCGTGTGTAAACACCAAATCGCTGAAATTATTTTATTCCAAAAAACGTACGTTTTATTTAATTATTTATTTAATATATATATTTGATATTTATAAATTTTTATATTATAGGTAAATGTCCTTCCTAACCCAATCACCACTGTTAAATATCTTAATATGTTTGATTTATAATCGGTTTTAAATTTAAAAAATTTCAGATCTTCCGACAAAATAACAAAAGCCGAGGGCATTCGAAGTCATTAAGAGTACTTTTCAAGACGTATTTATGAGATTTTAGAAAAAAAATTTTGATAAATTTCTCAAAGATCTCTCCGTCAATGATCTCTTCAAGAAATCATTCGGAGACTTATTCTGTGTGGAATATTGTCAATTAAGATCACAAGGATAATCATAAATAATGATAAATGTTTGATTTAATTTTTTCTTACCATATTAAATGAAGACTGAAGAGAAATGCACCGGGTACGACGAGATCGTCGCTGCCGACGCTCCAGCGTCTTCGAAAAACTACGATACCAGGCATCGCACACTATCTTGTAATTTTTATTTCTTGTTTTTTTTTTTAGGTTTTATTTCGATTTTACGTATTATTTCATTCTGTACGTCCGATATACAGCATCACTTTAATAGTTATTATATATATATATAATATATGTATATATTATATTTCACTTTATTATTATTATTATTCTTATTGTTGTTATAATTTAAATTAGCATCGAATCACAAACTGGATGTTCTAACGAGATGACGTTTTCTCATTTTCGTTTTAATTTCCGTTTCCTGCGGTTCATCGAGCCCAGAATAATGATGTCTCGTCGAAAAATTCACGTCCCGATACTTCACATTGTCAAGATCATATTTTACCATCTCGGCAATAAACTTCGTCGTTCTCATCGTCGTATCTATTCTCGTAACATCATAGACGCGTCTCGAAACGTCGAAATTGTCGAAAATCACGACGTGCCCAGGCCCGTCGAGTTTTGCCATATTTCGCCGGGAGAGAGAATTTTTTTCCCGCTTGATTTGACGAAAGGGGGGGCAAAAAAAACAATGAAACGCCGAATGGGGGAGAGAAAAAAAATGTCAGGAGGGCAAAGATATTGGCGCTGCGAGCGTTTTCGACAGGGCGCTTGATCCCCGAACGATCATACCTCAACGGTTTTCCGCGTTCTTCGAATCCCCCCGAGGCTTTGGCTGGCTTATGTACATGGATTAGAGCGTGTGTACGTTTTATTTTTTTACGACTATTATTACGATCAATTTCCGTACGATAAACGCTTTACATTTTTATTTTTACGAATTTTTTTTTGGTTAAAAGAACCTTTCATTGTTCACGCGTTTCGTTTTTTTTTCGTTCGTTATCGCGAAGCGACTTTTTTCCGGGAAAACGAAACAAAAGCGAGCACACAGGATTTATTTTTTTACTTTCTCTCGATTTCGCGCACTCGTTGATCGTGTACTTCGATGCACATCGTCTTGCGAAGGAAAACGGTCTTTTCTTTTTTCTTATGATTTCACTGTTGCGTCAGGTGTATTGAAATATAGATGTTCGTACAAATAGCGCTAGTATGGGGTAATTAACTAGTGGACGGTAATACACGAGGATATGCCGAAGAGTTAACTCAATCAACGCCTCTCTCGACACACAAGTTTATAGCTCAATTCGTTATGGCACAGCAATTATAATTTTGTTCGATACCTAATATGCCGCAGAACGCGCCCGCCCCCTCGCGAGAAAAAGTTTGAACTACACTCTCGTGAACACACTGCCACACTGCATCGAAAAAAAAGCAAGTAAACGTTGCACATCACTCTTATCGTTTTCATCTTTTCGCAATTAGCTTCGTTAATGCTGTAACCGTAATTCCGTATACATATATTTTTTTTTATTTTCTTTACCTCGGATTATTTCGTTTAATTTTTTTTCTCCTTATTTTCATTCGAATAAAACAATCGCATGGAAAATTTTAAAAGAGAAATTCTAACGGCCTCTCCGATTGGGCGAACAACAATTTAAATCGTATTATACGCTATTGTAAGAGGTACTTGCATTTTTCATAAAATTATTTAATTTATCTATTTTTTTTAAATATAATTTCAGAAGCATTTCGAACAATTGCTTAACATGTTTTTTTCGTAAAGATTTTTTTTCTCTCTGGCAATTTTGAATGAAACTAGAAGACGAAATTATCCGAATAATTTTTTGCTTATTGTATATCTATAAATGTGTGTGTGTGTGTGTGTGAGTGTTATTCATATAATTGGGGACCTTACGCCTTCAACCCTAATTGAATGAAATTACGTTGAATTTTATTGAATTTTATTCATACAACTCTGAATTTCCTGTATCTTTTTGTTTTTTTGTGTCAAAGAAAATTATTATTGATATTATTATTATTATTATTATTATTATTATTATTATTATTATTAATGAGGGAAATCGCGTAATGATACATTCACTTTCGATCTAAAGAATCGAGAAGCAAAATCACTTTAATTTCACTAAATATTGAAAAAAGCTCCCCTTCATAAAGATTTTTTTTTTTTAATTCTAAATAACAGCAAAACTAACGAGTTGGGCAGATTTAACCCTAATCCTATCTATATTTGTTGTTTAATTTTTAACTTTGAAATTGTTTTTTTTTCGATTCTCACCCTCTCAGAAAACAGAATTTAAAAAAAATGGTTTTCATTGGTAAAAACTGCCCGGACTCAAGTACGATTTTTTTCGTAAAATTTTAACGATTTTACGTGGGAAAATGTATTTAATTTTTTTTTTTTGTTAATTATTGAGAGAGCTGGAAAATAATGAAGTATAGTATACTTTGCTACACGTGAAAACAATGATTTTGTTTCTTCTCGAAAACGAATGGAGTTGAAGGATCGAAATTAGTCACAGCATATCACTTCTTAGTACATACGAAGACGTTATTATAACAGACAAATCGAATGGTAGAATGAGGCATACATGGTGTGTACAAGATTGAACGTTAAAAAATCGATGTTTAAATAAATTAAGAAAAAAAAAAAAACAATACCGTATGGAGGTTCGACGAAAATTCCTCTTTCATCGGAAACAATGGAAAGCCAAAAGGTTCTGCGACATTTGCGTTTTTAAATTGTCGTGAAAACAGCGTTTCTTGTAACCGCCTCAATGTATACATGAGAGCGATATATTTACAGAAATGTAACCGGCAGAAAATATAAAATAAACGGCCCTATAGTGTCAGACATAGAAGTTTCGATCGAAATATATTCGAATATGCGAAATGTGTGCAATCGTAATCTTTATTTTCTTGCGTGTATATAAAAATCGACCACGGTCACGAGGAATTACATTGCATCTTTTTTTTTTATTTTTCAAGCACTATCAGTATCCGGCGGTGCAGCCTCCGTTCGTGAATATAGACCATAAGCTAAACGCTACATTGACTCTTTTTCTCTCTGTTGTTTTTTCCGAATCTCCTTCCGAGGCACTTTTATTTTTTTGTTCTGTCTTGCTTGCTGCAACGTCCCCTCGTGGATAATCGCGAAATGCGATACCGTAATATATATATATATATATATATATATATATATATATATATATCTTTGCGATAATTCCGCGAATGTTCGACACACTGGAGTTATATTATAACACTGTAGTATCGGTTAATCCCGTGGTAAAGCCCTCTTCCCTCACTAAAAAGCAAAAAAAAAAAAATTCCGTCCAATCTAAGTTATCGTGGCGGCGTCGACAAAAAAAAACCCTTGAGAAACTCTCACACGCGTAGCAGAAAAAAAAAAATTCACACACCGGTCGACGTTCGCCGCGAGACTGCCGCGGAACTTGTCAGCGCGCCGCGTTCGCTCGTCTCCCTTTGCGAGAAATACGCCGAGGGTAGGCGCGATGGAGGGGAAGTCGAGAGGGAGTTTTTTTTTTTCGAAGCGCTTTATCCCCCGTGAGGTAGCTTGTGGGTGGATGTCTCGTGTGTCTCCTCGTTGTCGCCGGGATTCCGCACGTTTTCCGCACGCGCTGCTATTCCCCCTTCTGCCGCGCGACAACGCATACACGAATGTATATATCCTCGTGGTATTAAAATAAATAAAAATTAAAGAAAAAAAAAACTAGAAAAATGTTAACGAGAACGCGGACTTTTTGTTGAAACATGGACTTTTCGTAGTACATGGGGACGACCGAGAGATGGCGGATAAGCGCGGTTTCAGCATAAATTATTATTCAATAATTCAGTAGTTATTATAATTTAACCTAAAATTTAATAAATGATTCATACAACTTTTATTATTGTCATTGTCATCGATTCAAATCATAAAATATTTTAATAATTGTTAATTAGTCGAAAATATATTCATGATAAAAACTACTTAACTCCGATACTTTTGACCAGAGGGCAGTCGAGAGTCAAATAAATAAATTAAAAATTAACTAAGACAAAAGTCCCTGTCACGGAATCCATCGATTCTAGTTTTCCCGGCGCATTTACGTTTTCAAGGATAGGAGAAGCAGTTTTCAACCTGTATTTCCGTATGTCTTTGTACATATACGTAACTCCATACACGATATATATATACGTTGCGGATTATACGTCAAAGTTTCTCAAGTTCATCGAGGTTGGCCGCAGACATACCGGGAGCCAAGAGGCGCCAGTGTCAGCAGCCCTTTATATACTCATATGTGCTTCGCTCAATTCAATTTTGTCAATTTAATTTACTTTGTTTTTATTTCTCGCTTTTTTTATACGATTTCTTCGAATGAAATTCATTCTTTGAGCTTATTTTTACTCGATGATCTTGATATCGGTAGGATGTGTGAGTTAAAATTATACGATACGAGGCATCGTCGTTGTAGCCAAAAGGGCCACGTGCGATCGACACCACCATATTAGGTTATAATTCAATGATAATAAGTTCGACCGTTATAAAGTACCATAACCTCGATACAACCCTACAAGGCGATCACATATGTATATATATATATACATTGTTTATGTATGCATATACAAGAGTACATAAGAATTTTGGATACACATGAATCCAGATACATCAATCGAGCGAAGCCACACGTCAAGCATACTGGAAACTGGATCTCCAGAACTCCAGACTCCAGACTCGAGATGCAGAGCCTCCGACCCCGCGCGCCCTCTATACGGCGCCTGCGTATTTACGTTCAATACCCCCCCACTCGCGAATACAAACTCGCATCCCGAGTTTCGTACACGATTACATGACGCAATCGCGTTTCCTTCCCCACGAAACCAGCATCTCAGGCAACACAGCAGCGAAGGGAGAGATCTAACCCTCAACATGTAAGACCGTGCCCTCAACCGCCGCGTCATATACATACAAGCATAAAGTTCATTACATTGCTGCCACCAACACACCGAGCCGCGATGAACTAATCTGGTGCTTTTTTGCCCGCAAGCTTTCCCCTACTCTAATCTGGCTCCGCAAGACGATATGGTCGAAAAGCTCATTTTTCAGCGAGCATTCGTCATAAAGTATACTCTATACTCTATCGCTTACTGCATGTACTCATGATCGCCTTCTGAGTCACCCGATTGCCTAGATCTCGGAGAATTTTTCATTTTTGTTGCATTTTCTTTGCTTACATAGGAGTTCTATGCACTACCGCATGATTGATCGATGAACATTTTTCCCCCAATAATGTCCTGTAAGAATTTCCCTATCCTAGCTTCCTTCCTCCCCTCCTGCTCTGCATCAATGGACAATCAATTATCGAAAGTATAAGACACATTTGTTAAAGGGTTATGTGAAATTTCGTACAATGAATAAAATATCTCGTTTTTCTTGTTCATTATTTATATTATTCATTATTCAAAAATGAAAATACCATTCCTATGCTCTTTAGTGTCCGTCGTTTCAACTTCATTTGGATTTGTGATACTTTCGAGGTATGACCTTTCCGATTATTATGACCCTTGACTTTCAGGACACACTTTCTTTTTTTCGTTCATTCCTGACGGTATGTGGGTTAATAAACGTCGGGTCGATTTAGATCGGAATGCCTTATATATGTATGCATTTGTTAAAAATCATAATCCACGAATGTGAAAGTGGACACTAGCTTCCGGTCATAAGACCGTGGTGACCCGAGAACTGACTTCCGTTCGTCCTAACGACTTCCGGCAAAATTCTATAAATGGCTTTAGTTTTTTTTTTTCTTTATGCCCATAGATCTCGTTCGACCACTCGAATGTAAAACTTTTATGACTCCCATTCGAATCAATTTTTAGCTTTTCGAATAAAACTTTGTACATATACGTGGAATATGACGAGAATCAGTGGAGTGTCGTTTAGATTTTACGGAATTTTGATTTTTTTTTTCATCGAAAAATCGCTGCAATTTTACCAACTGCAGTAACCATCCGAAAGGCTCATCCTATCTAGCCGGAAATGAGTAAATAAGATGTAAATATAAAATTAAAAAATGCTAGCTCGAATTTTGAATTTATGAACTTATTTTCTCGAAAAATTGATATAGTCTTTGAGCAGGTGATCGTTGGTCATTAACCCGTGATCCCCTTAGATTCAGCGTGGATTGTATAAAACGAGGTGCAATTTGAAAAGCTTCAGCGCATGGCACAATGCGAGAAAATAATAAATAGGAATAAAAATCAGTCAATCGCATCATACCTCAGACAAGATACACCAATCAAATCGCTGTTTCTTATTTCATATTTTCTATTTCCTCGCATTGCGTCACCGGCTTTAAAAACCGAGTCTTCATGATTTTTCCACATTTAAAAAGTTTCCTCTATGAGAAAGCCAAAATTGAGTATAATCCACTAAACTCATGCAAGAGTGACTTTGGGAATGTGGAAAAATGGGGGAAAGCAGTGTGCAAGTTGAATTTACATCTTCTTATCATATTCTTATGAATATTTGTCCAATCGAATATATTTCTACATTGAAGACAGTGCCAATCCACGATTTATCGCTCCCATCCAATTCAGCTGAATTGAACTCTCAATTAGCAAAATTAGAACAGATTTTACTAATATTGTTCCGCAGTAGCTGCCTCGAGCTTTAAAGGATAATACCAACTGCTGTGGGTAGAAAAACCTGCAATCAATTTTTTTCCAGCGCTGAATTAAGATTTCAGGGCAGGAAAAAAAAAAAGGCAAGCCCGCACGAACCTTGTCTATCGATTTTACCATTCAGGTAATTTTTTTTTGCCAAAATTTCGATGCCCCTCTACGAGATAACGATGTGGTAAAATTTTTTATAAATTTTCCAGGTGTTATATAGCGCCTTGAGGTGAATAGGAAAACAATTTTCCTTTAAAAAATTCCCACCGCACTGCTATTATTTGAATTTTCGGCAAAAACAAAAAATCTGCTGCAAAAAGAGTTGAAATTTTTTGCGATAAACCGGGAATTTTCTGAGAGTACATCAACAGTTGCCAAAAATTATTAACTGCTGAATGAGAATCAATCATACTTCACGCGATTATATAATTTAGAGCAGAGTTGTTCTCCCGGTCCATCGACCTTTTTCACTCATTCCCTCACTCGCTCACGTTTTCTTTTTTTCTCTCTCTCTCTCTCTCTCTCGTCTCGAATCACCGAGCCAAAAATTCTCTTTCGTCCTGAGCACTGAGGCGAACGAAAAAAATATCTTTAGCCCGATGCGCTGACGTGGTACAAGTCCATAGAGCAATAACGAGTCTTCTGATCAGAGATGGTTATTGACCTAATAAAAACAAAGATATCATTTTGCCAGATGCACTATATATATATATATATATAGATATATCCGTATTAATCGAGATTCTCGTGGCTTTTCATTCTCGTAAACGTTTATTTTCATGCGTGCCAAGCAAAACGTTTACACGAGCCACGCTCGGTGGCATTTGCGAACCTCAATTCCACGACGAAAATACATCTGTCGCGTGTGTGGTATTCGCAGAGCTGAAATTACCGAATAATTTATCGGTTACGCGTTACCCTCGAGAATAACAAACGCGAGAATATGCGAAGCCAAATGAGTATATCAGAAATTCTCGCTATCGCACTTTCCACTTTTCTGTAGGAAGCGTTTTTTTTTTTTTCCTTTCTGTATCTTTGAAAATGTGGGAAAGAGGTAAAACTGTGGTCGTGTGGTCGAAAAGATTGTTTGCTCGGGCACGAAAAATCGATAATTGAGTATCGAGCGACATTGACCAAACTCAATCAGTTCGATTTTTTTTTTTTACGCGTTGCGAAAATTATTTAATCAAGAGAATTGGACTTTTTGCATGCAAAATGATACTTGCTGGAATTAAGGTGAAACGTATGAATGTGGAAAGCTCGAAGTTTGCTTGAAAAGGTCAACGAGCGCTGATTTGTATCAGCGACAGATTTTTTTTTATACTATATCTTATGATATATATGTATATATTAGGGTGTTTCACATTTAAAAAATTTTCGATTTTTTTACGGGCAGACGCAAAAAATGCTTGCTCCTGGTATAAAAAGAAGCCCCCAAAAGAGTGAGCACTGTAGCACTAGTTTTAGGATCTCCGAAAACGATTTTTATTAAAAAAAATAAGTGAAAAATCGGTCTTAGCATCCCTTTAATGTGTACTGTTTCTTTTATGTTTTACAAACAATGAATTAATGAAAGCGGCGGCTTTCGCTTAAGCCGCAGAGCTCCCACTTCGCGAGGATGTTTTTTTTCTATCAAAAACTCAAGTATCGAGGGGTGGGAGCATGAAAAATAAAAATTATATATATAAAAAAAATTATATATATAAAAAAATGTATAGCGTAAAACAAAACTGTTATTCTAATTTAAAATTTCTCGTACAGGGGAAGGGGCAGGTGAAATTTCACTCCGAGCTAAAATCAGCCTATTTGTCAGGTGGAAGCATATTTTTTTTTTTTTTTTCGAAAAATAATCTCCCCGATGAGTTTTATCTCTTTTGCTAAACGAGATACGTAAACCTTGTAATATTTTATATAAATAATCGAGATTTTCGTTCTCTTGAAGACAAAAATGGCAAAAAACCTCCTCATAAATAATGCAATTTCTTCAGACTCTTCTTTTTTTATCTTTACGAAATATGCATATATGTATATTGATAAAATATGTTTATTTTTTTATTATTTTTTTTTTGTACAACGCGCAATTGAGTATGCACAAGCCGAATGAAACCACGATATATGGTATAACGATAGGATACGTACGAGTCTTCAATTTCTCGCTCGATCATAATTTTCGCGATACCAATTGACGGTGTCCCGGATAGCATCATCGAACGGGGTGAACTGAAAATCCGGAAGGAAACTTCGGAGCTTAGCGTTGCTCGCAGTTTTCTTGTATTGGCCATCGGCGGATGTAGCGTCGAAGGCAATTTTTCCATTGAACTCAAATGCCTCGGTGAGAACTTTCGCGACTCGTGCTATCGTCACTTCCTGAGTCTCGTCGACTGCGAAGCAAGGAAATAATTACTGCGTGAAAATAATTTTCTGCGTGAAAATTGACGCCTTTTTTGGCACAAATGCTATATGCAATTTATGATTTAGTTAAATTTCGTAGGAATAATATTTTTGATGTAATTAAAAAATACGATAAATGTAAATATATTCAAAAAGGTTGGATAAAAGAGGGAATGGGCCGGAATACGATGCGGGAATATCCACCAGGCATGAAAAGAAAGGTTTTCAAGATCGGAGCCGTAGACCGCGCGGAGCAGAAAAAGAAGACTTAGAACACATTTGGATTTGCGGTCAGGCAAGGAAGGAGATAAAGAAGGAATGATCGAAATGGGTGCAACGATGGATAGGGGATCGACGGGGGACTTTGAGTTTGAGAAGCTTGCGACAGAAAAATCGTTGGCAGAACGAGCAGAAAATTCTCACTCAAGATTAAGAATTCAAATTCAATGAACGCAGCTGTTTTGCTTTATTTTTCTTCGTTAATTTACTTTTGGTTTGTTCAGAAGCATAAATGGAAAATGTAATTTTTGCAAGGGACGGGATATAAAAGATAAATGAAGTCATACGCTGGAATAAAAGATACTATACCGTACTATAATATACTCATCCAACAAAATATGTGTCTTGAATGCAAAAAAAAATATGTTTCATGAAAAATATATTTTCGCCTGTAAATTTATTCCGTGTGAAAGGTGCGTGAATTTGATAAATTTGCCCGTTTAAACATTGAATCACACATGTCAAGATCATCGACTGGAAAATAAAGCGATTCCAACGAATTTGATTCGTTTCGATGTAATTTTTTTTTTTTACCTGACAGAATAATCGGCTCAACGGAATTATAATCGCGAAGAACCCAGACGAACAATTTAGCCAAATCCAAGCTGTAGATAAATTGTCGCAGCGGCTTACCCGAGCCCATCACCTGGAATACCTTGTCTTCTGTGTTACCTGCGATAAACAACCGAATGATTGTCGAGAATGCCATTATCGCTGATCGATCGTACGATCGACAAATCGATATATTCCAGGAATGTGCGAATATCGAATGAATTGGGAGTATAAATGAAATTTTTTAAATCTCAAAATCTGGTAGTTTAGAAAAAAATATTTAGTACGTATTTTTTAATTTTTTTATTTGAATCAAAATTGCCGTTAATATATCAAATTGAAAAATATAACATTATGACGTCACACATGTTACGCTATATCTATATATATATCAAAATCCGTGAAATTAAATTTCCTATAACAGATGCATCTGTCATTTTTAACGAAAAATAAAAAAATACGTCCTCATTATTTTTACTTACTCCACATTATGCGCCCCAATGATTGGAAAAAAAATTTTTAATTCATACTCCTAATTGAATTGAATACTGGATTCAATTCATAATTTGAATTAAATATTCATGTTATGAATAGTATGAATAATCCGGAATAGTTCATGTATTCGTCAAATAAATTATTCGAAATTTCATAAATAATTCAAAATTCATGAATTATTTGAAATTCATGCTGAATTCAGCAAAATAATAATAATCAGAAGTTATGCAATGCGTCTTACCTGAATGTAGCACTGAATTACATTAGCATGAATTGGGGAAATTATTTACATTAAAATAATTGAAATAAATGTATTTCGTATGATTGCACAAAGATCAACGTAAATTAAAAGGCGAATTTATTTATTTTTTTTTTTTTCAAATGAATTATTCATATGAGTTATGAATTGAATTATTAAATTCAATTTACGATGAATTATTCATAATTTTGAATATTGCGCACATTCCTGATATATTCCCTTCAAACGGATATTTCTCGTCTCACCCGTTTTCATCAAGTCGTACAATTTCCTCATTAATCCGGGAATAACGTGACTCGAGCTCGGATGAAAATTATCGTGAGGTCCAAATACATTGCAAGGAATGACGCTCGTATAAATTCTATTGTGTTGCTCGCGATAGGCCCTGTTCGCTATGTCTATGAGACGCTTCGCGTAACTGTATCCGTAGTTCGAAGGATGCGGAGGACCGTTGTGTATCTAAATCGTTTTTTTTTTTTTTTTTGCAAATTCTTCAAACTCAATCGAGGCAAATTTCTTTTGTGCGAGTACGAAATTTAAGAAAATTTCATTTCTTTTCTTTTTTTCTTTCTCGTAAATATTAACTTACCATGGTTTCGTCGATGGGATAGATCGTTTTATCGGGAAATATACAAGTCGATAAACAAGATACGACTTTGATCACGTCGGTTTCATGAGCCGTTTGCAGCACATTATCGTTCATATGTAAATTCTTTCGCTACAACGAAACGCGCGAATGAGCATGAAATTACAAGCCGATCGCTAGAATGAGAATATTTTGGGCGAGAAACTCACCAAAAAGTCCAAATTATGAGCCATATTGTGAAACAATCCGCCGACCATCGCAGCCAAGTGTATCACGTGAGTCGGTTTGTGTTTTTCAAACAGCTTAATTGTACTTTGTTTGTCGCTGTTAACGAAATGAAAAAAATTGTCAGAAAGTGTTCAGGGAGATTGAGGAAAATTAATAATGATAAGCGAGGACCAACCACAAATCGGCGTCTTTGGAACCGACGAAAATCCATTTTTCATCGGGCCTCGAGTCGGTAGAGACTACGGTTTGTATGGCTTTGCCAACAAGGCCCGATCCGCCGGTGACTAAAATCACCTTTTTTTCGCACGACATAATCCCTTGACGCACGTAAAATCAGAAATGGCTAGCTACTTTGAAACAAATCGTCTTTGTTATTTTTCATTCTACGATTTGTTTGATACTCAATTATTGTACATTAACAATCTTCGTTGAAATATCTTCAAAAAATTATGAAAAAAAAGAGAATTAATTACAAAATTTCAAGTACCTCAACCAGCTGTGAACAGTAGAATGAGGTTAGTTCGTTATGGATTTCACAGCTGGTTGGCTGACATTAATTATAATCTGATAACAAGATCATGCCATAACCTCAAACATATTTGAATGACAATGGGATCATTGATGATAGAAGATAGAGGGAGAGGAGGGTATAGGATTTTGAGTGACTTTGAGGTTAACTCTGTTTTGTTACACAAACTTACCCCGTTCTTCAAAGCATCACTCACAAAATAGGGTTAACCCTCAAAGCTCAAAGTCCCATGGAAATAATAGAGGCTGCTAAACTCAGCCGCGTGGTGGCAGCATCATAGATTGTGCCTTTTAGCGGAATTTTTGAATTATTTTTATCGAAGTAAACATTTTGATTGAAAAAAAAGCGCTAATTAATAAAAAATATTACAAAATCAATTGAAAATAATACACATGTTCAATTAAAATAAAATTCAACGATATACATGTAACACGTTAGGTTGGGTGAGGTTTAAGTGAAGGGACTCGGCGCGTTCAAACGCAAGACGTACCTAAATTAAAACACCAGCGGATAAATAAATTGAATTAACCCATTATGCGTAATTGTTGTGTTCCGCTGTGTAAAGAAGGAATTTTTTTTAACGATCGGCACATTCTCTTACTCGCATTGACGTCGCGATAATCGGTATACCAGAATTCTGGATCAAGATCAGATGCGGGGCATCTGATAATTGAAAATTATCATTCTCATGGTAGAAGAACAATTTAAAGGAAAAATATACTTCGTTATTCTTCTAGAAATTTTTGTGATGCTATTTGTGTGGTTATACTTTTATTTATGTACCAAAAATGATATTTTTAATGCTGCGTACATTTTTATCAAATGATTCTTTTTTCCTTTTATTACAGCTCCCCATTTTTTTTCAATTCTGCCTGTAATTGTGGCACTATCCACGATAAATATTTGTCATTTCGATCCATTTTATTCTAATCATACTTTATGTGATCTAAAAAATCCGCGAAAAGTCCACGATCGATGATGCTGCCATCTGAGCTGAGCTTCCCATATATGCGGATCCCTATTCGCAAGCACAATCGCATATGGACATCGGTAAAAAATTTTTATTGTTAATGCAATCATTGAACAATAGGGGAAAACACTCAGCTTTTTGTATTGCGCTGTTTAAATTTCGTTACTTTTGGCGTTTCGGCACATCCGTCACGTCTGCCAGAGCGCCGGATCAACAGATCTGTATCTTCGCTATAGTACTGCGCTTCTAAATAATACCCGGATTCCAATAGTGATCGAATTTCTTATAGATGCAATGGAGGCCGAAAAAGTTTGTGTCAAGGAGTCAAGGAATCCGGATCATCGACGAATTCGCGAGGAACCCCAATCGGAGCCAATAAAACAACCCGTTGGTTGGCACATTTCGAAATTCGCTGACAAGAATGAAAATTAACGATGAATCAACAGCGAGCGATACGGCCTCGGCAAAAGGCGCTTTCCGCCTTTTGCCTCTGACATATCACTCGGTACCGGATTTATTCAAAAGTATCGAGACATTCGCAGGTGACGAGTACGAGAGCGCACTCGAGTGCGCTAGAAAATTTGGAGTCTATTCAACGACTTCAGCAGCCGACCGGACGAGCCGCTAAAGATTGGCTGAAAAAAAAGATCGTTATCGACGACGTTGAGGCGTTCGATGTTATCCGTAGCTAATCGTACGGGCGATAATCCGAGATACGATTCGTTACGATAATTATGCGTTACCGATTCTCAATCTGGGAATCAACGAGAAGAATTGGAAAAAAAAAAAAGGAAATACGACCACCGTACGAGAAGCTTCGCGAATTATTATTAATAAGCATAGATATTGGGTTTCAACGAGTCTTGGGTGTGTGAAAAACGTAGAAATGGATATCGAGGTGAATGAAATGGCAGCAACTCCCTCTGGTGAATCGTACCGAGTGACTTGAGAAAGAATGAGATGAGATCAGAGAATTTTTGAATGATCGGTGCGAAACGGGAATTAGGAGTATGAATGAAATTTTTTTTTTTCAATCATTGGGGCGCATAATGTAGAGTAAGTAAAAATAATGAGGACGTATTTTTTATTTTTCGTTAAAAATGAGAGATGCACCTGTTATAGGCAATTTAATTTCACGGATTTTGATAAATATAGATATAGCGTAACATGTGTGACGTCATAATGTTATATTTTTCAATTTGTTGTATTAACGGCAATTTTGATTCAAATATAAAAATTAAAAAATACGTACCAAATTTTTTCCTAAACTACCAGATTTTGAAATAAAAAAAATTTCATTTATACTCCCAATTATCATGGAAACTTAATCCCATCGTATGCTAGTCCCGTAGAAACTGAAACTTATCCATAATTACCTAATAATTCAGAGTTTATCAAAAAATTATTTTATCCATAATAATTCATCGATAATTATCGAATCATATTGTGAGGAATTTATTTGTATATCATAGGTTTTCTATGTTTTATCCCACGCTCGCCCCCTGTAAACAGTCAATTTCGGATAGCCATCTTGAATAGTTCAAATCTTTGCCACCAGGAGCCAATGCTAAGCTGGATATTATTTTCAATGCGCATGTGCGATTGTATATGGAAAAAGTATATGCGAGCAATTGTTTCAATTGGTCAACTGTATTCGAGCGGATTCACATTAAAATATTACAATTCGACTTCTCAATATTAGACGCAACAATACAATGTTATTTTAAAAATATTTCTCATTTCACAAACCTTCTTGTCCCTGATTTTAAAACATTACGATTATCAGTAGGTAAAAATTATTCATCTCTGTGAATGTTTATCGCGTCTTTAGCATTATCAATGTACCTTTTGTGCAATAATATTTGACGGACAAATCGATTCGTCGGAATCATTTTTCTTCAATCGTACATTTCCATTTCGTCGCACGTTGTCGCGATCCAGCCCAACAAGTACTTTATTCCTTCGGCATGCACTCCCGAGCATTTGTAGTCCATTACGACGTCCTTCAGGCACTGTGATAGTTGCTTTAAAATTGGCTGTTTGAAAAAAAAAATAATAATAATAATAATAAGACGTTACTTTTAGTTTTTGAAATTTTTACAAGCTGAACAGACAAAAATATGGGACATAAAGTAGTTGAAATTTTAAATTGGAATGATGCCCGTCCATGGCTGCAATATTCTTACTATATATATATATATATATATATATATATATATATTTTAGGCCGATTTTTTAAACTTTTTTTCCTTCTTACGTACCCTTCAAAAAGTTAGTTTTTAGCCTCAAACGAAGCTTCGTGAAACCGGAACTCGGTAGCAAAATTCTAAAAGGTGACTCACCCGGTTTGAGTTTTTCAAACACTCTAATCGAAATATCTCAACAACTATACAAGTTGGGAAGCTTTTTTTATACCAAAACGTTCATCTTGTACTCGATACGACATTAAATAAATGAATGAAGATGCTTATTACCTTGTAAATTTTAATTTCACCCGTGCTCCAAGCTGATACAAATTATGTCGCGCAAACTATTTCATGGAAAATTAAATTATCCACACGATATGTCTCGTAATTTTTTCTCTATCATTTACCGCTCACTGTACAGTTGAGAGTAAAAATTTTAAAATTGATAAATTCTTCGATAGGAAAATTTTGTCATTTTAGCTCACAGAAACTTTTCTAATTAATTTGAGTTCCGCTATTTTGAAACGTAGTGAAACACACGAGAAGGCTATCGGAGAATAATCCCTTTCTACCTGAACAATAAAACTTTACCACCAGCGCAACTGTACAATGTAATGCTGGTAAATGAAAATTTGAATTTTCACGGCTACGCCGCGTAATCGACAATTTTTTCACCACTTCTTCCTGTACCCAGAGAAAAGTTCGCGTTGTTCCAAGAGTACAATGCTCTGTTACCAAAAAAATGAGGAACAAAAGCAGTTCGTCACGCAAGTCGTTTGCAATAATCGCAAAGAAATTCCGAATTCTAATAAAACAAATTTCGATGAATAAACTTGAGAGCAATTTAAAATGATAACCGCGTTTTTTTTCAATTTTTATTTCAAACTATATTTTAAGCAGCAGAAGATATAGAGATAATCGTAACACGTATCGTGTAAATAAATGAGATTTCTATGAAATAGTTCGCGTGACATTATTTGTATCAGTTTAGAACACCGGTGAGATAAAAATTTACAAGGTATTCGGTCAGAGTGTTTGAAAAATTCAAACCGGATAAGTCACCTTTTAGAATTTTGCTGTCGAGTTTCGGTTTCACGAGGCTTCGTTTGAGGCTAAAAACTACGTTTTCGAGGGGAATTTTAGAAGAAAAAAAAAACAAAAAGTTAAAAAAAACCGGCCTAATATATATATATATATATAGTTTTTTTTAATGCTCGTATGTATTTTTTACCTCGGGCCACTCTTGTCGAAAAAGAGCCACGCACTGTTCGCTCAGAGCTTCGATATTCAAAAGATCATGCCTCAAAAGTCCCTTCAGCAGTCGTCCAAAAATTTGCATAACCGACGGCTCCGAGGTACTCGTGAGCAATCGAATATTTCGGGGACTTATTATTCTCGCGAACAGACCCTCGCTTCCACCGGCACGTGAATTATTCATTTTCCATATATTGAAAAATTTCTCCTGTATCTCCGTCGTGTACAAGTCTTGTCTGTGAGTTACTGAAATTGATGAAAAAAAAAAAAAAAATACACGATTAATCAAGTCGATGATCGCTTTTCAATTCACAATTATTTATACTTTGTGATTTTAACTTGTTTTCACTTACTCAGTAACAAGCAGTACTCGACGCTCATCGTGTAGAGATTTTTTTCCGGATATTCGACCAAATCCGCGCGTTCCGTTAAAGTTTGATGCAAACATTTCAACGTTTTGGAAACAGAATCGACGGATAATTCGGCCCATCGGTTCTTTTTCTCCAACAATTCCCACATCGAATTCTTCGAGAAACAGAAATTAATATAATCAAGTTTTTCTATTCATCTGCCACACGTAGAAAACTTCAGTTTCAACGATTTTGAGAAAATCGAGCTTAAGAAAAAAATTCCGAATGAATATGGACCCGTATGTGTGAATCGAGGGGGGAAAAAAAAATCATACGTTCATGACTGAGGAATAATTTTCGGTATTTAGGTGAAATTAGGAGTATGAATGAAATTTTTTTTTTCAATCATTGGGGCGCATAATGTAGAGTAAGTAAAAATAATGAGGATGTATTTGTTTATTTTTCGTTAAAAATGACAGATGCACCTGTTATAGGCAATTTAATTTCACGGATTTTGATATATATATAGATATAGCGTAACATGTGTCACGTCATAATGTTATATTTTTCAATTTGTTATATTAACGGCAATTTTGATTCAAATAACAAAAATAAAAAATAGGTACGAGATATTTTTTTCTAAACTACCAGATTTTGAAATAAAAAAAAATTTCATTTATACTCCCAATTGAGTAATCAAGTGAAGCAGCTTACCATTTTTTTCGCATATTTGGAAAATTGAACGAACGCATTGAGATTTTATTGAATTTCGATTTTTTTGCCATAATTCATTGGAACGAAAAAAAAAAAAGGGAAATGAACGTTGAATGAAGTTTTGAATTTTTTAAAATATGGAAAAAAAAGGGTAATTATTTACTTTGACGACTTTTCCGAATTTTGCAAATTTTTGGATTTTTTGGCGTCAATACGTTTGCTTTGGTCCCAATAATGACCAAATAATTGCCAAAAAAAAAAGCAACAATGATTACGATAAAGTTTAATTTCAACGTGCGAGCTCAAATTCGAAGTCTTGTGTCGAAATTAAATCGAATTAAAAAAAAAAAATAAAAATAAAAACGAGAAAATGAAAAAAATCTTGTGTATCGGGAATAAATGAAAAATTGCGCTCACTCTTATCATCTCGATAGCTTCGGTAGGACAGGGAACTTCGGTATTGTGACGATTTTCCTTGTCCGTTTGATCGAAATCTCCCTCCTTCAAAAGTCTCTTCAATTCTAAATTCATATTTTCGAGAAACAGCGATTCTATTATGTGAGAATCGATCCACTGGTCGATACGTTCGATCGTCATTCTTCTCGTTATAGCGATACAAGTTTCCTTGACGGAAGGCAATGCATCGTCGGACAGAAGTGACTCGATCGATTTTTTCGTTCTCGTTTCGCACATAACTGCCATTTTTTCTGAGCATTCGCGCTTAACGTCTTCCTTGATTATCGCTGCGAGAGCTTGCATCTGACGCTCCGCCAATTCCGCCTGAATTTATATTATTGACTCGTGAAATCACAGATGAAAATTAGCCGAAATCACAAATACTCGAAATGATCGTGTCGAAAAATTATTTTTCACATTTATTATGGAAAAAGAGCAAAATTATAAATTTTAGAGCTCATTTACTGATTCGAAAAGCTCACAAGTATGGTAAAAGAAAAAAAAAAAAAAAATAGTTTTAGCATTCGTTAAATTCGACAAATACCTAATCTTTCATTCTCAAAACATAGGAAACGTTCAACTTATTTATAAATACTGCCCGTTTGTGCACAAAAATTATTGTATACCGATAGAAAATACTCGCCTGTGCTTTTCTCTGAGCCTTCGTCGGCGATGTCTCGGTCTTTTCATCCGGATCTTCGTCCTTCGGTATAAGATCGATTTTACCATTTTTCGATTTTATATAATCTTTCATTTTTCGCTCCTTCAATGAGGGTATTATAGCGTTGCAAATATACTTGACGCAGCTCGACGCTACTCTCTCGGAAACGAAATCAACGGTTTTTCGTATAGAGCTCGGTTGACCGTGGAAAAATGCTTCCTCGAGTTGCATCTGTTTTTTTTTTTTTTTTTCAACAAAGAAATAAAAATATCGATTCAAGCCAAACGATCAAATGAATGTCACGATAATCGTGGAACGAGATTTAAAAACAAAAGGGGAAAAAAAAAACAGTAAAATCCATGAAATTCGCAGTTGAAATAGCGTCGTAATTCTTACTTGAAGATTTTTCGTTTTTACGCCAAAGCTCGGCTGTGAGAGTTGACTCGAGACGGGTGTTATGTGACGATTTGCATTGTTATTGGCCAATATCGCATTTCCGGATATCAATAATATCTTAAATTCCGTCAAGAACGGACAACACTCGTAGATCGCTCGATCGTCGATTATCTCAAGCTCATCGAGCATCGAATTGCATCGGACGAATTCTTTGCAAGCTTCATTATCGATGGTAATCATGTTTCGACGATTTTCACGAGATACGCCCGAAAGTTCGAGTGCACGAGGCTTCTTCGCGTTGTAATTCATTTGCCAGTGAGCGTAGAGATCACGCGGAAAATTTGTCAATTCGAACAGCCATCCGATCGTAAACATCATGAGCATCGATGTTTGTGATGACATCGAAAAATCGCCGTTGTCAAATGGACCACGATGACCGGAGATGCGATAAATGCAGTAGAGTAGCTCACCGATTTTGACGTAATAAGGCAGACGCAGGGTCACCGGATCGAGCATCGCCATGTACTGAACGATCCACGGTACCGTCAACGATAATCGTCGATTTGCCAGAGCATCGAGAAGACAACTTTGCAAATCCAACGAAGGAAGTACCTAGTAAAATGTAAAAAAAAAAAAAAGAAAAACAAAATTGAATATCGATTATTCGGCTTGATTTATGGGCAGTTGTGAAAAAAAGTTCTCAAAACGCGAACGATATTTTGGGAATTATCGTACACGACCGGTAACGTTCCTTAACCCTTTATTAGCTGAGTTTTTTTTTTGGACCGTTTGGCAAAGTTACATGGTGAATCTGAATTCATGAGTAGCCAATGTGAGAAAAAAAAATTATTCCAGAATTTTCCTACCCTCAGAAACTATCCCCAAATGAAAAAACCACCCCGATCGCTTGAAAACATCTTAATTTCAATTCACATCGTTCATTTCTGCCAGAAATTGAGGAAAAGTCATTCCAGAACGCGCAGTGGGATTCTGAAGAACTTACGGATCGATCGACCCTTGTGAACTACCCCTCAATTGAGAGAAATTCACCCGCATTGGATAAAATGTTATCATCTCATTTTCTGTTGATTTTATTCTGATCTGAATCGAAATATGAGTGTTCCAGAACACATGAGGATATTCTAAAGGACTTACGAACAACCCTTATAAACAACCCTTCGGTTGGGAAAAATTCAGATTTTCTTGCTACAAATTTTTCATGTATTTTCCAAAATTTATGTTAACTGAACATCAATAAAAGTGCATTTTCAGGCGCATCACCACTGCTACGAGCGGTTTTTGATGTTTCGTTACTGTTAGGGGTAGTTTTTGATTCGGATGTTCTTGATACACATTTTCCATGCGTTTTCGAAAAAAAAAAAAAAATGAACTGCCCCTTAATTGAGAAAATATCACCCTCAATACAAGAACCTGCCCGTGAAATAATTAAAGAGTTGATACACATTGGACGGGCACCACTTCTTTCACAACTTCTAGGGGTATTTTTCAATGTTTTGTTACTATTGGGGGTATTTTTCGATTCAGATTTTCTTGCTACAAATTTTTCATGTGTTTTCAAAAATTTATATGAACTGAACATCAATAAAAGTGCATTTTCAGGCGCATCGCCACTGCTAGGAGCGGTTTTTGATGTTTCGTTACTGTTAGGGGTAGTTTTTGATTCGGATGTTCTTGATACACATTTTCCATGCGTTTTCGAAAAAAAAAAAAAAAAAAAAATGAACTGCCCCTCAATTGAAAAAATATCACCCTCAATACAAGAACCTGCCCGTGAAATAATTAAAGAGTTGATACACATTGGACGGGCACCACTTCTTTCACAACTTCTAGGGGTATTTTTCAATGTTTTTTTACTATTGGGGGTATTTTTCGATTCAGATTTGCTTGCTACAAATTTTTCATGTGTTTTCAAAAATTTATATGAACTGAACATCAATAAAAGTGCATTTTCAGGCGCATCGCCACTGCTAGGAGCGGTTTTTGATGTTTCGTTACTGTTAGGGGTAGTTTTTGATTCGGATGTTCCTGATACACATTTTCCATGCGTTTTCGAAAATAAATATGAACTGAACATCAATGGAAGTGCATTTTTGGGCGTATCACCATTTATAGGGGTTTTTTTTCGATGTTTCGTTACCGTTAGGGGTAGTTTTTCATTCGGATATTCTTTCTACAAATTTTTCATGTGTTTTCAAAAATATTTATGAACTGAACGTCAATCAAAGTGCATTATTGGGCGTATCATCATTATCAGGGGTGGTTATCGATATTTTATTACTGTCAGGGGTGGTTTTTCGTCCGGACCTTTTTGCTACAAATTTTCGATGTTATTTCAAAGCGCATACTTGAGACCGCGACTCTAAAAAAAATTTTGCCTGAAAGTTATGCTCATTTCTCGTTTTTTCGCAATTTTCGCACTTTTTGACAGGGTGTAAAACTGAAGGGATGAAACTCTTGCGTTCGCCGAATTTTTCATGATTAGATGCATCCTTCATCTTCGATATGCGACCTTAACGATGTCGATACGTTAATATTTCTGTAATTTACGATTTTTCAAAGTAGGTGGGACATATGTGTCCCATCAACCGTTAAAGGGTTAAAGGGTCCATGGATGAATCCGTTCAACGAAGTAACAAACTCGCGTTCTCTATTTTCTCTGAGATATTGGAATTTCCGGGGAAAAACAAAAAAAAAAGCGAGAACATAAGAATACAAAAGAAAGAAAAATACAGAACGTAAGTTTGTTACAAGTTGAACAAATTCGTCGGTGTTTCGCATCGGTTTAAATTTAATCATGATGTTGAAATTTGCATCGTTGGAATGCAACGAAAATAGATTAAAAAAAAAAATAAACCATTTTCAGTATTGTTTTGAAGTCGAAAATCGTTTAAACCCTTTTTTCGGTTTCTTTTTTTTCGCGACCCGGGGCCTAAATATGACAGTAAAGCGTTGACAGTACTGGAAATTATTTTTATTTTATTTAAAAAAACGTATTTTCGTTGCATTCCAACGATGCAAATTTCAATATCAAATTTAATCCAAGATTTTTCACGACTCGTCGAGTCGTTGGATACTCTGTAAATTCTATGCTTACCCGTCCTCGTAGTTGAATCTGGGAGAGAATCCACTCCTGCGAATTTGTCGACGATCTGAAGGGCAGAGAAAGCGTGAAACTCGTGAATTTCGCCAGCAGCCTTAGACTGGACAGACAAGCGTTGAATTTTTGCTTTGTACTCTCGTCCACCGTCGTTTCTGCGAGATTGATGAAGATATAATTCAACTCCGAAATATCGTTGAAACAAGCTGCGTCAGTGATTTTTCGTTCGTTCGTTTTTTTTTTTTTCCCGTAAATAAATTCACAAAAATATACCTGTAGCCTCGATCTCACTACGCGCAAACTGTGCCTCGTTGAGTTCCATGATTTCACTGATAAGAGTATTTTCCAAAATCACATAGAATTTCCAGTTCAATGCATTGAGAATGAATTCTTTGTAGAATTCTTGAACTCCCGGAAATATCGGCTGAGGCACAGGACCCGTTGAAGTCAGCGGCGTTACGAGTCTTCCCTTGAGTTGTAGCAATTTTTCGGGATTCACATGCTTCAGCGACTTCAGAAAGCTTAGACTCTCGTCGTTCATAGGATCTTCCTAAAAAAAAAAAAAAAAAAAAAAACACAAATTATGATTAAAAATGCATTCGAACTATGGTTCGTCCATCGGTTTTGATTAATCGTCGTTTCATACCGTTTTTCCACTTTGTCCGGACGAAACGAGCAGCTGTGAGATAAATAATTTTGCAAAATGACAATAATTTACGGCGTCGGTGTGGAGAGCGAGCAGATTAATGATTTTATTCTTCAGGGCTCTCTGATACGACCAATCCGGCTTCAAATGATTGTCCTCCCAATCTTTCAATATATCGTAGAACAAATCACGCTGCTTTCGAAACATCGAGAATGCCAGCGTCGATGGAAAAGTTCCGCGATTGTCGGTGTCAACTTGGAAACAAACGTTTGTCTGCAAATTTCTGCAAAAATATCGAGCGCGAAATCGCACGAGTTTTTTTTTTTTTTTTTTAAAGATTTTCCATTCCATTTTACACGAATAAGAAACGTGCGTTGACACGGGACTTTTGCTTCAAGGATATGTGAGCCCCAGATAATTCCAGTCGAAAAAAGTTTTGGCGAGAATTTCAAGTAATTCGCGTTGAAGCAAAAATTTGAAAAAAAAAATCAACCATATTGAAGATAATAATATCGATTTCCAATAATAACAATACCGAAAAATTATCAAAAAATATGTTTAAACCAATAAATTGTTGCAGAAATTTCCCGTAAAAATGTATTTCCATTACACGCAACAAATTCCTCGATTTTTCTTAATAAATATGAATTTTTCAAGAATTTTTCTTACGGTTTTTTCATTTTTGTTTCTGAAAATTTTTAATTTTGAAAATTGCATGAAATGTGGTCAAATTTTGGATATGTTCTCGTACAAAGGTTCTATATTAACTTCACAAAGTATCCGGATCATCAAACGAATACTTTTATAGATACAGTTTTTTTTTTTTAATTCTAAAAAACAAATTAAAAACCATAAGAAAATTCATGAAAAAATTAATTATGTATTCAGAAAAATCGAGGAATTTGTTGGATATAATCGAAAAAACATTTTTACAGAAAATATCTGCAACAATTTATTGTTTAAACAATTTTTTGCTAGTTTTTCGGCATTGTTATTATTGGAAATCGATATTATTGTCATCTTCAATATGGTTGATTTTTTTCAAATTTTTTCTTCAACGCGGAAGTACTTGAAATTCTCACCAAAACTTTTTTCGACTGGATAGTTATTTCGGAATTTTTTTCCACCCCACGCTTTGAGACAGCAAAAAATATACATACAAATATATTTTTTGAGTTTTCGGATCCAAATATATTCGAAATAAAAAAAAAATGATTATTAGAAAAAATGATAATTCTTCGTGCAAAAGACAAAAGAAAAAAAAAAAAAATGCCCTCGCTCACCCCGAATCCGTTTGTTTCACGCGATTCGACTGCGAGCACTTGACGCTGTACACATCGTTCAAATATTTCTGAAGCTCCGGTTGAAAAGTGGCAATCTGTTGATTCTCACAGAGCAACTTTAACGTTGCTCGATCCAGTATTCTCAATAGACATTGCTGATTCAGCATCACAATTGTCGCAAAGTAAACGCAATTGTGCGCCGTATCGAGATATTTCGCGGATTTTTTTTTATCCTCGTCCATCGAATCATTAAAATTGTCCCTCGAGTCTTCGGCGTTCGAAGATTCTCTCGTATCCTCGTTGTACGATTTTTCCCTCAAATCTTTTTCACAATCGTCGCTTATCTCCGTGACAATGTCATCCGACAATTCGGCACAACCGAGATCGTCGTCCTTCAATGTTTCCAATATTTTTACGGACGACGAGGACGACGATAACGACGTTTCATTCCCGTCAACGGCCCTTTTTATCGTAATATTTTTCGTCTCAATCGCAACTTTGTACTGAGCGGTGAGAAGCGTCATCAGAAAATAAAGTTCCGTCATGGGATTTGACATTAAATTTCGATCGAGAATACCGCTGTAAAGTAACGCAAGAATATCGAGTATCGACGAATTTTCGACTAAATCCAAACGCGGCACAATCGTCGATTCGGACTTAGCTTTAGCTGAAAATTTTGTCTCGGTACTGGCGATCTCGATCGTCGTCGTTTCGTTCTTCGGTTTTCTCTGTCTCTCGAGCTTCAGCAAACCTCTTTCAACCTCGAACGATAATTCCTGCTGGGATTTGTCGGTCGACGGAGCTTCGACGAATTTAGGATTTGCCGTTGACGGTCTGCTTATCACACCGAAAACTTCCTTTCCTCGACTCTCTGAGGACAAAATGATTATTTTGGGGGGTTTTTTTAAATCCAACAATACCAGTGCAAATCCAGACTGTTATTTATAATTAACAATTTGACAAGAGAGAAACTTTTCCCCTCGGACGTTTTTAGACTTTCGAAATTGGGAAAAATCAATTATTACTTTATTTTGTTTTTTTTCTTCTTTTCTCTCTACAATCAAAAATCCGTAAAATGTATATATACCTTTGTCACCGGAGACGTTCAATCTCGTGGGATTGATTCTTCGCTGTGATTTCGTTTCGCCGCACTTAGATTGAGATTCCCTCGATGTTTCATTGTTCGCTGACTTTTTTTCGCCCGGTGTTTTCTTTCCGGCCTGCGACTGCATCCACAATTGCGTTTTCATCTGTTTCCTCGACATTTTACCGTTTCCCTTGCCCTCGCTCATCATAAAATCACCGAGACATAGACTCGGATTTTGTCCGGATTTGACGACTTTTTGTCCGCTACCCGGTGTTGCGCTCTTGGGCGTGCTCGTTCTACTTATATTCGCCGAGCTGCCAGAATTATCATGAGGGTCGCGAATCTCGCTGCGCTGTCTTTCGACCCTGCGCGGACAAAGAATCGACGATTCGCTGGCGTAGAGCGGCGAAACAGGACTGAAAGTCGAATATCCGATACCCGAGCCATTTCTCATCGAATTTTCGAATCTCCGTGGCGAACTCGTGTCCAACGATGTGCTCGAGATATTCGCGTTGAAAGTTCCGCTCGACGAGGATACATTGAGATTCGCCATTTTTATCTGCGCCCGATCGAAACCAACGACATTTATGTTCGTACCGTCGTAAGGTGAACTCGTGCCGGGCGAATAATTTTCATCCACGGAATTATTGCGACGGGACAATGGGCTCGTTTGTTGCGCCGGATATCGCGGATTATTGCAATGATACGAATTTTCCGTCGATTGATCGTGCCGAATGAGCGAATTTTCGGGATGAAAATTCGCTTGAGCGGCGACCGATGGAAATCTACAAGCCGTATTATCGTGAAAATTCGGCCTGACGTTGAACTGATGCGGCAACGGCGGAAAATTTCCGGCTGGCACGGGACACGCGAGATTCGAAGCTCCGGATTTTCCGGGACCGAGGCACTCGGAGGACGATCCGTGCAAAGGGGACGATGCAAAGCGGGACATCGGCGCTTGTCCGCCATGACGCGTTTTATAATCATTCGCGTACTCCTGATTTTTTATATAGGAAGGCTTAGCCGCGGGATCGCCGCTCGCGAATTCTTTGCTACCGACTATCGCCGTACTCGCAATTTCACCGGACGCCGTCTTTTTTATGGGTTTTTCCTGCGTCTCCCTGACCTCGGGCAATACGCTGATATGGGGCGAAAAAAAAATTGAAATAATTATATTTCTTTCTGGTTTTTTTTCCCAAAAAATTGAAATAATTATTTTCCCAAAAAATTGAAATAATTATATTTCTTTCTGGTTTTTCTTCTTCTCTTTCGAGAAGAAGAAAAAGTTTTTATATATTCTCTATTTTCATGTATCGGAATTTCGTATCATACAAAATCATGAATGAAAAAGTTTGTACGGCGGAATGGAATTTAATTTTTTTCGTCAATTTTGCCGAAAACAAGCATCTCAAAGATTTAAAAGAGGTTCAAGCTTGTCGAGAATGTTCCTCTGTCTGTTTGCGGGACGATCCCTATGCTAATACACAGGCAGGGCTCATTGTCAGTGGTGCCAACGTCAAATCCTCACTCATCTCGGCCAGTTAATTTATGTTCTCGAAATCAGAATTAGAACTGTGAGGTTTCGTTTCAACGCTATTCGATAGTAAATCGCATTGATAACAACGTATAAAAATTATAGCAATATACTCCTGTAAGTTTTTGAAATATTAACGTTTATGTTGCAAAAAAAAATTCAAAATTGACGTTTTCCGAGCTTCAACTCCAAACGCTGTCCGAACTATTCAAGATAGAGAAAATTTCACATCAACAATTTTGTAGATAATTAAATTTTCTATAAAAAAGTCCCAGACAGCATGTAAGAAAAGTCAATAGCGGATGAGTGGGAGGTGTCCAAAGTGGTGGACGAGGAAGCGTGATTTTTATAAAATCGCAGAATAGTAGACCCATTAATTGTTAAATTACATATCACCGCGTTAGCGTTGAATTAGAAATGCATAAAAATTCATACGTCAACTGGACACAACGAGAAAGCCATTACCGCCTAAAAATTTTTATTTACAACTAAATACAAATATAGCCACCTACTTGAAATGATTTTTTTAAAATTATTTTTACAACTTTGGACGCCTCTCACGTCTAAATTATTAACTCTAAATATATGCCGTCGCCGACTTTTTTTTATAGAGAATTTAGTTACCTAGAAAATGATTTATGAGCAATTTCGAACATTCATTTACGAACAGAGTTCACATTATTGGAAATTCAGGACTGAAAAAGTGATCGATATAATCTATAAGGTGCACAGAATCGAATTGTTATCATTTAAAATCTTTTCTGATCATGATGAATAAGAAAATATGAATTTATCTCGTAGCTGTCATTTTCACCATTTGTGGCCACATTTTGTACTACTTTTGGCCATCCGAAGTACCAGTTGTGGGCATCAAGCTTTGAATTGGGATACGAATGCGCTACAAACGAAAGGTGGAGTTTTAGACAATCAGTATCGGCAGATTCGAGTTAAAAATAGTTATTTATTTCCGTAATAAACATATTAATTAAATGGTATAAGCGTGCTCTATTTGTGCCACAAAAGCTGGCCACAAATAGAACAATGTCATTTTGAATGTACCACTTTTGGCCACCGCATAACTGTCAAGTATTTTACATTTGTCGCCATATATGGCCACAAATAGAACAATCGCGTTTTGAATGCACCACTTTTGGCCACCGCATATTTTTCAGATATTTTAGCTGATATATTCAATTTTTTGTGATTCCAACCCGCAAAATGAGCTTTAACTGACAAAATATAAATTTTTTATGGGGCGAAATGACTTTAGATCCTTTAGATAATGAGATACCACATAGTCTTCTCACCTCGGGTTCCCTTAACACTTCTGACAAGAAAACTAACCAACCGCTCAGCGTTGACGCATTTCGTCATATTTCGTTGAAATAAATTAACGGATATTCAATAAAGCAATCGATAATGATGCGCAAACATCTCGAATATCGAAATATTACGCCCAATGAAGAAGTGAACACAGCCTTGAAACTTCGAAAACTTCGAGTGGCCACAACGCGGTACGTTTACTACTTTGAGCAGCGTTTCGAGTTGAAACGCAAAAAGTGCGAAATTTTCATTGCTTCTATTTTTCCCTTGCCATGTAGAGAGGGATAATAATGCACATTTTATAAGTTATTATTTATGCCATTTACTATGAAAAGACGTTAAAAAAAAAAACTCCAGGATTTTATTCTGAATAAGAAGACTTATTCGACGAGTCGAGTTCGGCAACATTGTCCGTCGCGTCTGAAATCGACAGTGCACGCCTCTTTTTTTTTCAGCATTTTTAGATATATTACATTTAATTACTTAACGAAAATTCTCCTAATTAAGGTGAGCTTTCGCACACGGTTTTTATTATAATACAATTTTTTAAAGGTGCTGGCATTTCAAGTTCGTGAATTACAGAACGATTGGAACCTGTTTTTCATTTGTGGCCGTAAGAACGGATGTTAAATGATGTTTTTTTAAACATTTAATATCTCGACAACGAGGCTCCTAATCTCATTGAATCTTTGCACACACGTTTTGAGGATAAACACTAATGGGCTGTAAAAATTTCAAGTCGATGACGCTACATCGATATAACAGAGGAACATCCTTAAAGAGTGGGGAAAAGATCGCCGCGCGACTTGCCGGGCGGGCAGCGAGCGAGATAGAGGTCCGCATAATGAGATCCCAAGCGTTTGCATTGTTATTGTACGGCGCGAGCATGCAAGCCTCATTCCTCAAAAACCATGCAGTAAAACTTGTTCTTTTTTATTACATAATAATCTTAAATATTTGCTGTATCCGGTAGATGTTTTTTTTTCATTGATTTCGTATATTTCTACGTGACTTAAACAATTGAGAATCTTGCTAATTTTTTTCTCAAAAACGGCGTAGGAAAAAATTCTAAAAAAAAAAATTGACGAGACACACCGATAAGCGGAATATGAATTATACAAAATTTCAATCCAACGGTATACGTTGGCCAATAGTACCGAATCTCCTTAAGCGGTCTCTGAACGTTACGAAAAACTTCAGCGGAATCGATTCTCGTAGGCCTGACAACTTTTATATTCATGATTTTTGTATACGAATATGCAGATTTTACGAAATAATTACCAATCAAAGTGTAAAAAAACAAATAAACACAAAAAATCAAACTCTTTTTTTTTTACGCAGTCCATTCCTGATATTGTAAATGGGCTTTTATACCATAAAAAAAACACACAAACATGTATTGATATTTGTAAATCACCTTTTGCACTGTTCACGAAGGTAATTGAGAAAGTATGATATGAAATCTGTTCTGGTAGATCCATTTTGTACGATACCGGGTAAAATCGTTTCCTACAATGCAATACACATTAAACACAAATAATAACATAATTTCTAACCTAAAAAAATCATACGTTCGCCAAAGTTCGAAAATCGTTGCGTTTTTTATTGAAAAATTTTACAAGCTCGAAATTTTATTGATCAGTCATAATTTACCTCGGGATTGTCGGTCGTTAACCATTTAAATACGTCGTCGATCGGTATTTTTTCATTTAAAACGTTTGTTAGTATGTCAGCCATGTTTTTATTGTTCCCTCGTACACATTTCCCCACCCCACTGGCGCTTGTTGGATGTAATCCGATGTAATATAACAATGCTTCCTCAATTACTATACTTCATCGTAGCGACATTCGCGTGACCAAAGTAATTACAATATTTTTTTACCGTCCATATTGTCTTGAACGTAACGTTTGGTAATTAGTGTATTTTTTTCTTAAATATTTATCGTTGCATCACTTTTTATTTTTATTTGTTTTATTTAGTATGCTTCTTGCTCGAGGGATAATAAAACTACAAGTATCGCAGGGAGCTTGGAAATTTATTGTGGCGCCATTCAGCGGTCATTTTCGAAATAATAAAATGGCGGGAAAATATTTCTTCGGAAAATACGACTCGTTGCACTGGTGCGCACTGCGAGTGCAATAAAATAATAATTGTTGCGATTTTAGGGTTAACAATGAGTTCATATAATTATATGAGAAATTACTTTGTACATGATAATTGATTGATAATTATTCATTTATACATATATCCACATAAAATTGTAACAATTTATTTATATTCAAGCGTTTTGAAGTAAAATTTTTACTAACATTAATTTGCAACATTAATTTGATGAAAATAACAAATTTCGTATCGATATGAATAGAAATTTAAACTTTGCTTATCTATGATTTAATTTTTTAATGAAATAAAAAAAAAACAAATTCAGATTTTTTAAATTTTTATTGTGAATGACAAAATAAATATTGGAAAAAAAAAATTATTAATAAAATTGGCTGTACGGCTATTTGTTGTTCGCGGTGAAATCATACGATTTCCACGATGCGGCAAACTCCAAAACTTTTTTCCTCTGTTGCTCGAAATTCTCGCGTCTTGGCTTGCGCCAAAGTCCATGATCCAGATCCATCATACCGCCAATGATCTCTTGTGCAAAATTTTTCGGAAATAATTTTTCGTCCTCTATAACGTGAGCGAAACCACCGTGATTGCCAAAATTTACGGCAAAATATGGCAAACCTTTTGGTATAGCCTGGCGTATATCCTTTTTGCTCAGATCGACGACTTTCTTGTTGGTCGACCATTCCGTTTCGCACTCCAAAAGCGCTTTCTGCAAGATCGAAAGAAACATCGTGTGAGATTTTCCATTGAATCTTTTCCATTGAAAAAGTTTTTTTTTTTTTTTTTTTTTGTTCAATTGACCTTGAAATAAATCGGTGCCATGCTACCGACTTCATCGGGCAGCGGTATGCACTCCAATTGCATATGAGGAAATCTGTGCTGACCAATGGCCAATTCGAAGAAAACGGGAAACTCGTTTTTATCCATAAACATTTTGGTCAATGCTTTTTTGAAGTTCTGTTTGAAAAAAAAAAAAAAAAAAATAAGAATTATATCGACAATTCCGAATGACAAGCCTGTCCAATCAAAGTTAGTCATTTTTTTTTTTTTTTTTTCGTACTTACCTGGATTTCTTCCCACACATCTTCGTCCAATTGCGTTTGACAGGATACATGATGAATCGGCGCCAATACGCAATGTCCAATGGTCAGTGAAACGTGCGACGGAAGACTCACGTAAGTTTTACATCCCATAGAGACAATAAGATGTTTAAGCATATTCTTGGAATCGAAACACGAGCGACAATTGTCCAAGCTCTTCTCCATCTTTCTGTGCTCCTTTATCGCTCTCGTGCGATCTCTCGCATCTTGCTTGGCATCCGTGTCCTCTCGTGTTATGCGCTCCTCGAAAAGCTCATCCATGTCCATGCTCTGTGAAAGTTTTTTTTATTTACGAATATCGTACGGCTCGTTGAGACGGAAAAATTTACAAAGTTATAACGATGTGAACGAAATAAATTGTTACCTTCGAAGCCATTTTGACAAAAGTAGCATCGTTCTCGGCAGAAGTTTGACCCTTTTCACGCTGAAACTTTAATTATCATTTTTCTCAGTTTTCATACGTGTAATTTTTCTCATACGCATACCCGTGAAATCATTGGACAGAGAGAAAGCTTTTTAATTTACCATCTCTTGGAGAGTAAATTTATCATCATCGGCGAAATAACGAACTCTCGCGCCAGACTCGTGGGTATCGATCTTTTTGCCTCTTCTGCGACCTCCCGTTGGTTCATCGTACATGCTTCTCGGCTCCAAAGGTTTCGCCATACCTTTGGCATTTATTCTCGTCAAAATCACGCTCTCCACTTCCGGTGCTTTCGTCGCGCGAGTCATCGCAGGCTTGCTCTTGCGTATCTCTCTCGCGGATTCCAGCTTTGCTTTGAGCTTGGCTGCTAATTCCTGGATCATGATAAGAACGAATTATCGAAGAAAATTGAACGATACAGATCGATGGAAAACAAAGTTTTTTTTTCCATTCTTCATTAGATATATATATATATATATACATATATGAGTAAAAACATCAATTGGGAGTATGAATGAAATTTTTTCATTTCAAAATCTGGTAGTTTAGGAAAAAATATTCAGTACGTATTTTTTATTTTTTTTATTTGAATCAAAATTTCCGTTAATATAACAAATTGAAAAATATAACATTATGACGTCACACATGTTACGCTGTATCTATATATATATCAAAATCCATGAAATTAGATTGCCTATAACAGGTGCATCTGTCATTTTTAACGAAAAATAAAAAATTCGTCCTCATTATTTTTACTTATTCTACATTATGCGCCCCAATGATTGAAAAAAAAAAATTTCATTCATACTCCTAATTATCGGCCAAGTTTGGGCTTCATTATCGGGGATCTTTTTGTAAGTTACACAGCTTGGTGTCTGTGTTGAAAAATACGTGCCATAATATTTCCAGAATTTTTCCATAATTTTTTTTAGCTACCATTTCCGTATCGAATTCTTTCATTTGAAACTTTTTTTTCCATTTAATTTTGGCGGCTTGGAATTTGAAAAAAAAAGATCGGTTCTATAGTTATTTTTTTTTTTAATCTCAACTTTCCGAAAAAATATAGCCTAATTAATATACGCGTCGAAGACTCTCAGAATCAAGATTATAATCTGAAAAATCGTTTTTTTCGCCATTGCCGAAAGTTCAAAAAAAAATTTCCATATTTTTTTCCAGAAAGCTGAGAAAGTTTTACGCATCATATGTCATTTTTAAGTTGGGATCTCTAAAAACACTCCTGGGATTAATAAAAATGTAAAAAAAAAAAAAAAACATAATAAATCTCAGCTGTGTAACTTACAAAAAGATCCCCGATATTGAAGCCCAAACTTGGCCGATAATTTATGTTTTTACTCATATATATATATATATATATAGATGTTTTTTTTCACGAGCCTTACCGTATCGCCCATTATTTCTGCTTTCACGATCTTAGCTCCCAACTGATTCATCTCGGCTTCGGTAATTTCTTGCTCATTATCTTTATCGTCATCAGGATCGATGAGCTTTTTCTCGTCATTGCCGGAATCGCTTTGATCGCTGGACGATTTTTCGAATATTTCAGCAATATTATTCGATCTTTGAGAATCTTCACGCTGCTCGACAGCTTTTTCCTTCGTATCCGGTTTTCTCCATCGTTTTACGCTCGAAGATGATTTACGCGAGCTCGACGCGGACGAGCGATCGTGCTGCTCATCGGGCTTCATGAAAGACAATTTTTTTCCTTCATCGTAAAATCTTCGATCGTTATCGCGATTCGAAGATCTTCTTCTACCTCGTTCGCGGCTACGGGATCTCGATCTCACGTTTTCTCGAATCCTCGATTTTTCATCGCGATCGCGACTATCCGCTCGACGTTTCTCACGGCTCTTATCCTGCCGGCGCTCCTCGTCCCGGTCGTAATCCTTTCTCGCATACGACGAGAATTTTCCGGTCTCTCGACTCCATTTTTTTTCATAACCGCAGGATCGTCTTGAATTTTTCTCAGCATCCTCGATCATCGAGTATATCGTGTCCAATGACTGCAATGAAATTGTTTAATTTGTTTTTTTTTTTCTTCTTTTTTTTACGTCGTTTCAATAATTTTGTGCAGCTTATGCGATTGCAAAAAAAACGATTTTCACTAAAATTCGCTGTTCACGATTCTACTCACGCCCCATCTCTCGGCGGCAATCTCATCGAGGCTCTTTCCTTCCTCTTCCGCCTGTTCTTGAGCCCTTCGAAGACTCTTCTTCAACCAGGCGGCGTCCATCAATTTTACTCTACTTTCATGGCTATCCCTCGTTTCCGGTAGTCCCGTTCCTCCGTCTCTCCAGTAAGGATTGAGCTCTTTGGTACTCTGGCCCGGTTTATCCAGTATACATGTTTCACGGAGTTTCCTCTCGTCGTCCTTTTTCTTTTGTTTCTCGTCTCGCGAGGAGCACATAAAAGTACCCGGAAGATTCATCCATTCGTCGCGTTCGAGCGGCTTCTCGGGTTCGAGATTTTTCGATTTTTCCAATTTCGAGCTTATCGCTATCTCTTCTGCGCCTTTTTCGACCCATTCCGGAGCCTCGTCTCCCGAGGAATCCTGTAGAAAATGACAATGGATGAGTTATGCCAACGAATTGTCATAAATTCATTTCCGGTCACGGAATCTCTGCTCTTGCAGGCAGAAATTGATGCGATTTCTCAGTGATGTGTTCCTAACGGTTTAAGGTTCAATATTGGGAAGTGTAAGGCGATATATCTTTTACGCGTTTTTCAGGGTCCGATGCGAATTATAGCGTTGATTCCGTGCCGCCTGGAGAGTATATAAACCGGATCGGGGACTTGGGGGGTTTTATTTGACTCTCGTGTTTATTTTCTACCTCGTATTAATTTTGTTAGGAAGAAAGCCCTCCGGAAACTTTTTTTTGTTTCCACGCTCACCAGGGACTTCGGATCGGTTGACACTCTTGAGGCTCTCTATCTCTCGCTAGTTCGTCCGATATTAACCCCTGACAGGCAATGAGTGTAAAATTTCCCTCCCAAAAATTTATTTTTCTCTGCGCACTCACTCACTTTTTTGAGTTTCAACGTTCATTTTAACTCTGTAGTTCAAATCAATCATTTTTATAATATCGCTATTTTATGAAAAATCGTTTGAACTTTAATTTAAAAAAAAAAACTTGCTAGCTTTATGAGGAGCCGAGATATTTGAGATTAATTTCGACTGGGTATTTTTTACACTCATTGCCCGGAGAGGAATACGGTTTGGATGTTCGCCTGTCAGGGGTTAATGTATGCCAATATCATTTGGTCTCCCTATTTTGACTCTTATGCTATTGCTCTTGATCAAAAGTGCAACATAAATTTCTTAGGATGGCAGCTTTGAAGATGGGGAGGCCAATGTTTATCGTGGACCACGACTATGCCGATATTGCCAGAGAGCCATCGAGCTGGTGTTCGCTCAAGTCCTTTAGTGTCTACACTGACATGATACATTTATATTAAGATTCATAATAATATGATTGATCGCACAGACTATGTCGCCAGCTTTGATTTCAGGGCCCCGTCCAGGTCTCTTAGGGCTATTGACCAGCTTTTTCGTATCTCGATCGGTTCTAGCGAATTTCAGCCTGGATCGGTATCCGTTAGGCTTATTGATACATCGAATAAGTATTCACAGATCGATCTTTTTTCTATTCCTATTTCTTCCTTTAAGGTAGTCCTAGCGCGACCGGCGGGGAGAAATTAGCGGAAACGTAGACGCAGCGGAGCGCGCGGTGAACGGGGCATGCATGAAACAAGAGAGAGTCGGTACCCGTGGCTACCGAAAACTCGTAAAATCTTTTTCAAACATCCGTTGAGCTTATGTTTTTTTCTGAAAATCTGAATCCTCAATATTTTTTTAAAAAAAATGAGCGTTTGGTTGTGCGATTCTTGACTATATTAGTGTATGAATTTCGAGGTAATCTCCGCACGGTCATGATTTTTCCTATAGTCACTATGCTAAAATCGTGATTTTTAACTCAATTTTTCTCGCTAAAAAGGTCGTTAAGGTACACTCAAACTTTGCAGGTGCATCGGAGGTTGCTTTAAGACTAACGTATCAAAATTTCATGCGATTGTGCGCTATATGTGCAAAAACGCTAGGACTACCTCAAGAGCGCATGTTGATCTGCGGTATTCGTTTTTTGCTAACATTGTCCTGTTACTTCATTATTTTTCTCTTGTTGAACTGATAATTTTTGCTTTTCTTAATTTTATATTGCATTTATATAGCTTTTTTTTTTATATATAATTTCAATTTTTTAGATCTTTGTGCGCTATGTACTTTTTTTGTACGTATTATTATTAGTTACTACTGGCTGATCTACCATGCGATTCTTTTCTGCTTTCTTGTACACTCGGTATGTTGTGTGTGATTCCAAGGGAAATTAATTCCCGTATAAATAAATAAATAAATAAATAAATAAATAGTGATTTTAATCGCCCAATTATGAATCATCATTGTTGTTTATCTCTGCACAAAGGACCGAAAAACAAATTTTCAAAATTCAACATTTTTTTTTGCCACTTTGCAAATTAGAAACTTGCGCATCGCTTCGTCATTCTCGCTTGGTGAGCAGGGGGGGGGGGGGTCTGCTGTTAAATAAACGGTAGCGATCGTACAGTATTATGAATATTCCGACTTACGCTATCGGAACTGGATTCTCTGTTTTTTTTCCTTTTCTTCTTAGACTTTTTGGCTTTCTTTTCCTTCTTTTTCTTTTTCTTTGGCGAATCTATGGACGAGAGTTTAGCCTCTACGGAAGGCAGCATCCATTGATCGTCGCCACGTTCCTTTGCTCTACGAGCTTGCGCTTGCTTTCTATCGTAAGCGGCTTCGGCCTGAAATTAATAATTTCGAACGATCATTGGCACGCGACCGATACAATCGGACAGTACAAATTTCATAGGTATTTGCCATTTCGCTGATTCCGCAGTCGCACTGGGACAAAAACGTCTATGTACAGTTTTCAATGCGTTGAATCGCTTTAAGAAATCTCAAAAAATTCATGAATCCACGATTTTTTAAGTACAAAAGTTATATTGTTTGCTATGAATTGTTATCTGAGCGCAAGCACTAGAAGTGTTTTGGCCTAAATCACTTGGGACAAAACCGTCCCAGTGCGATCGCGCAGGATTGAATAATGAAAATTTTTATTCAAAACTCACATCCGTCAAAATTTTCTCTCGAGCTTCCCTCAATGCCTGTCTCTCAGCTTCTTTAACCCTGGAGCTCTCGAATTGTATCAATGACATTGCACCCGAATAAATTGAGGAACGATGATCTCAACAACGAGCAAACGTAATACTCGACTATTGTGAGCAAATTGAAGGATCAAATTATCAAATTATTCAGTTATTACGCAGAATACTTTGTGAAAAACAATTTTCACCGTGAGTATATACCTGCGGTTTGCCTGAAACAACGAAAATAGAGTCCCTATCTTCGTTGCATGCAACTGAGCTTTTGCTACGAAAACATATGTAAAAGTGAGGTTATGAATGTTTACGAAACGGATTTTTTAACAAACATATTTTTTTATTTATCGAACTACCTATACAAGGACGGTGTCGGCGTGTAGGAAGGGGAATTATAAACAATAAAGTTAGATCACCCCGAACAGAAGAACCCAACAAAGGTTATATATAAATTTAACCTTGAGATGCCCAGTTTGCTGATAAGAAGTGCCTATACATAAAAAATTGTATTTTTTATCTCCAAAATCTCAATTGGCACGCCTGGGTACAAACATTCTGTAAAATAATTAAGCAGGAAAATAGAAGTAATTTTGATATATGTATATATATATATAAATACATTTTTTGCCCGTAAACTCGTAAACATCAATTTATTTGGAAATTAACGCGGGAAAATGACGGCGCAAGCGCGCGCATGCGCAAAATTATTCGTTCAGCCGGATGTTGAAAATTTGGACGAATCAACGAAGCGAACGCGGTAGTTTGGCCAAAGGAGTGGGGAGCTTCCGGTAGGCAAGAATTTTCGTAACGGTTACAGTTTAAACGGCAAACGGCTTTGTGAGAGAGAGAGATATTGTGAATTGTGAAAAACGTGCAGCGGTCGAGAATTAGCAGCCCTTTGAATATTTTTACGTTATTTTATGTCAGCAGCACGAAATTTTCGAGAAGATTGACGGAGTCGCGGCTCAGTGTTTGCCGCAAGAGGGGAAAAAAAAATAAGGTAAGAATTTTGAGAGATGTAAATTGAAAGCAACCGGTGTTAAAACTGGCGTCACTCGTTCGACGGAAAAAAAAAACTTCGACCGCGCTAAAGATTTGTTATTCTTTTTTGTTTTCTCATCTTTTGCTCGACTTTGTCGAAAATATTTTTTTTTTCACAAAATACATGAAGCGTCAAACAAGTTTTTCATTTGAGACATTTTCGTCTTGATGTTTTGTTTTTTTTAAACTTGAATTTCTCACATTTATCACCACACTTATCGCTATTACGGAATGGCATTTAGTTATAAGTTCATCAAGATGGACAGAACTCTCGATTCGATAAGACCCTCCGACGTTGAGGGAGCCAACGCGGAGATGTCGTATCTGTACGGACGAGATCCTAGTATCTTAGCTTTCGGTCAACGACCGATACCCTCGAGCAAGCAAAATTTAATTTCGCTGTACGAGGACGAAGAGATGGAATATTCCGATCAGGCGAGTTCGACTGCATCAACTTCCATTAATCTTCAAACGGTTAAAGTTTACCTTCGCATGAAACCTTTGCCGCGTAAATTCAAATTGACCAAGGAAGAGGCGGACGCGTATCGAATAACGAGCCCAACGACGCTCGTTACTAAACTACCGACGCTCGATCACACGTTCAGTTCTCTGAAGGCCCAAAAAAGTATAGCGTCCGTGTGTCGTAAGTTTACGTTCAGCAGAACTTTCGGGCCCGAAACGACGCAGCTTGAACTCTTTGACGAAGTAATACAGCCGAGAATGGTTGATTTCCTGGGTGGACAGAATTGCACCGTCATGACCTACGGTAAGATATATATTCCATTATCGAATCACCTTTTTTATATAATATATATATATATTAGGGCGGTTCAAAAAAGGGCCTTTTTTTTTTTAATTTCGCTCTTCTCCAAGATTCTTGTACTTTTTTACTAAAAAAAATAGCTCACGCGAAAGGGCTGGGCTGAAAAAATTTTTTTACTACTGCCTCAACGACGTTGAAATTTTGAAAAAAGGCTATTTTCGGGAATTTAAAAATTGAGATATCCATAAATCCTTCGGTGGCTATGTTTTATATGACGAAACAAAAGTTTTTGTCAAACCTGAGATGCGTGCGATTTTTTTTAGTACCGAAAAATCTGTTTTGAAATTATTTTTTACGAATTTCAACATCCGCAACAGCAGAGATTAGAAAAATCAAAGTTTATCATCTTTGACTAGTTTCATTGCCGCTGTAACTTCGAAGGCTATTCCAATTGATAGTACACTCTAATTTTTTTTAACAATTCTTGTTGGATATAACTTATCTTTTCCCAGAATTGTTTTAATTATCGTTTTAATAATTTATTATTTATTATTTTATTATTATTTATTATTGCACGAGTACATTACGATTTTACAAACAAGAGATACAATTTAATAAAAATCCGCGATGTACCCTGAATAACTATAGCTGTATAAACGCATAGGGCCCTTGTCCACACCTAGGGTAGTAATTTCTGTTTCGAAATATTTTTAGTAGTTGGTGTGAAAAGAAAACGATTTCCCTTTTTTTTTTTTTTTTTTTTATGTCAAGGATTAAAAACTAATAACAAAAATAAAAAATAAACGATTTACTCGAATCAACTAAATCCCTATACATTGTGCTATCGTTTATTTATTATTGTATAAAAAACGAGTTGAAGAATTCAACCTTCATATTCTTTATCATCTCTGTTATTTTTTCATTTGTTTGTTTATCGCGGATGGGATTTGTGATGTTTAGTGGGGATAAAATTATCTGTATCAGATTCTTTTTTAACATGAATATATTTTTAAAATGATCATAATCGTTACGTAAGATAAGATTGAATAAAAAAATATTTATTCTATTGACTTTGCACAATTTTTTAAGTTACACTTTCGACGTAATTTGTGTCACTTTCTTGGTCGAAAATTTTAGTAATTTTAATGGAACTGATAAATTAATGGAAAAAAAAAAAACATTTATTGAGTCTCTAATTTTTTTGAGCTATATTTCGAGTCTTCAAATACAAGAAAAAATGTTTACATAATTTTAAAAACATTTTGTATGGGGGTTTTTTTTTTTTGCAGTCTCATGGGCTGGGCTGGATTTGAGTTGCGTTTGAATGTCGTTTTCTTGGAAATTATTTCCTTTCAACATGCGAAAATATGACAATATATATGACATTAATATGACAAATCTTTTAAGAATAATTATAATACTGGCGGATTATCGTAGATCAGGCTCTTATCCTAATTCCTGATCGGTGGAAAATTTTCCATCGAACAGAGATTCGACACATGGTAAAAGCTTTGAAAAATTATTTTTTTTTTTTTAATTACACTTTCTCGGTTGAAAATTTTAATAATTTTTAAGGAACTGATAAATTAATTGAAAAAAAAACATTTATTTCTTGAGTCTGTAGTTTTTCTGACTGTACATTTCAACTCTTTCAAATACAAAAAAAAATTATACATAATTTTTAAAATGATTTTTTTATGAGGGTCTTTTGCAGCCTCATGGAAGCCATTTTGATCCACTGGCGTGCTTGATTGCAGCTCACTGGAACGTCTGGAAAAAAAATATATACATCCATAGAAAAAGTATAACTATGGCCCCAGTATAGACTACGATTATTTTGTTTGAGGAAAAATTCACAAAATGATGGACCTCCAAAGTTGATGGTCTCAAAAATAGCATTTTTTTTGTAAAAAAAAAACGTTAAAAATCGATTTAAAAAATTAATCGATCTTTTTTCGTTCTGGTCTATACTGGGTTCATACGTTTTCTAAGAATATATAATTTTTCAGACGTTTCAGTGAGTCGCAATCGAGCACACGCCAATGGATCAAAGTGGCTTCCATAAGGCTGCAAAAGAACCCTTTAAAAAATTATGTATACATTTTTTCTTATATTTGACAGACTTAAAATATATGTCAGAAAAATTAGACTCAAGAAATGTATTTTTCACCCGACTGCGATAAAATGACCGTATTTCGCACCTGAAACGCGGGTCGAAAGTCATCAATTCCTGACCAGAGGGAAGAAAAGTAGATTTCCGGGCAAAAAAGTAAATTTCCGGGCAAATGACTACATTCGGTCTTCTCTTCAACCACCAAACGTATTTGTTCGAAATAAAAACATCAATATATTTTTAACAAATCTTTATTATATATGTTTTTTTTATTTATTTTTTTTAATAATACATAAAGCCAAGTTCGATCAAATGCACTAATTGAATTAGTGATTGAAGCGCGGTAGCTGCGAAAAAGTAATGAAAAATAGTTCGTTTTTGAAAAAGAACACTGCATTGAAACAGTTTTGACAAATCTCATCTTGGTTTTTTTTTTTTTTTATAATAATATATGAAGCCAAGTTTAGCAAATTCACTACTTGAATTACTGATTCAGGTTCGATAACTGCAGAAAACTAACGAAAAACAGTTAATTCCTGAAAAGGAACGTTGGATTGGAACAGTTCGATATGTTTATGACCATTGGTGTTCCTTGGGCATTTATCGACGAGTTCGTGAAAGTTTCTTTGTGAATGACGTTAGATGTTGATGCTTCACTACATAATTGTAATGGACCAAATTCGAATGGTTATCGATTACAGTTTATGTCAGTGGAAATTTATGTTCCTGGCTGGATAAAAAAAAATATAGTTACTACTATGTATGATCCTCCGTGATGTATACTATAATATATAATATACTATATATGGATATATATTATATATATGGTCATAGGATTGCGTTCTTTCTTGTCTGTTGACATCGAAACGTAATTCGCTGCTATCTACCGAATAGAAATTCAACCCTGACTACGCGAGATTTATGAAAGATTTAATACAAATTTTTTCGATAATCGCACAATATTTCAACGCAATTTACATCGTATTTTTTCTGTTTAGAATATTTTTCACTTCTTGCAAATATCTAATTCATTGAAAATAGCAATAATGATTGCCATATTATGTTTTCAGTCGATAAAACGAAAAATTTGTAGACAAAGTAGGGTTTGTGTGGGATCTGTTGGAACGCACTTCCCTTATGCGAAGCGATTTGAGCATACCTTCGGTGTTGTTTTTCGTATTTTTTGGTCATTTTATCGTAGTCGGGTGAAAAGAAGTATATGCCACACGGGAGGAGCGGATTTTTACCTCGCGCTCGGCAAAAATCACGCACTTTCCTCCCTAGTAGCATAATGTACTATTTTTTTTTAATTTAATTTATCAGTTCCATAAAAATTATTGAAATTTTCGACCGAGAATTATTCTCAAAAGATTCGTTTTGATTGCATTATTGTCCTATTTTCGCTGTCGAAAGTAAATAATTTCCACGAAAACGACATTCAAAAGTGTATCAATAATAATCGTTAATGTCAATCCATCGCGTCTCAGTATTTCCGAATTTTTTTTCTTTTCCTTGACCGGATACGCTCCTATGGACGAAAGTATCTTAAAAAACAAAATTTTTTTTTTTAAAACAAAGGAACGACAAATTCGGGCAAATCATACACGCTGCAAGGCACAACAACATCGCCCGGGATCATACCTCGAGGTCTCGAGTTCGTATTCTCAAATATAAATCCGAGGCCGACGCCTTGCTACAAGCCAACTCACAGCAGTAACGTAATTTCCCTGAACGCGGTCGATCGTGCTCAAGAGCTCGAAGCGAAGAATAAACTCCTTACTTTTGCCTCGATTGACAAGCATCATTACATAAACGCTTATAAACAGATGCAAAAATTACTGCAAGAAGAATCTCCGATACGGGCAAGTCAGGCATACGACGCTCATTACAGCGTTTGGGTGTCGTTTGCCGAAATTTATAACGAAAATATTTACGATTTGCTGTCCAATGATTGTCAGAAGCGTCGCCCGCTATTGAAACTTGGCGCTGATAGTCACGATCGAGCTTTTATAAAAGGTCTAAAAACTATTTCCGTAAATTCGGGTTCCGAGGCATATCAAGTTTTAATGGCGGGTCAGTACAATCTCAAAGTAGCAGCAACGGCATTGAACGCCCGTAGTTCGCGCTCTCATTGCATATTCACGATACAATTGCTGAAATATTACGGTGAAAATGATCCGGAATCCGTTGAGATAAGTACATTCACATTTTGCGATCTTGCCGGCTCGGAGCGTCTCAAAAAGACCCTCAATGTCGGCGACAGGCTCAAAGAGGCCCAAAATATAAACACGAGTCTTCTCGTTCTCGGGCGTTGCCTGAAAACTATTTACGAGGGACAATCGACGAGACAAAGACAGGAGCAGCACATAGGACCCTTTCGTGAATCGAAACTGACGCGTTTGTTCCAACGCGCTCTCTCGGGCAAGGAACAAATTGCGCTAATTGTAAACGTAAATCCGATACCAAATATGTACATCGAGACGCAGAATGTTTTAAATTTCTCCGCCATAGCGAAGAAAATCGTCGTTGAGCCGAAAAAAATATTTCGCCGAGCCTCGAATTCACGATTTTCCAAGATCGTTGCCCAGAGCGTTAAATCGAATACCGATTGGGACGCCGTCGAGCTTTGCGATATCGTTGAGAATACGAATGCAACGGTTAACGGCAGTGTTTTCATAAATCCCGAGGATTATGACGATCTCGTTGACGAGAACAAGTCACTGAAGAAGGAGATTGGCTCGCTGAAAGCGTCGATGCTCGAAAAAGATTTGCAGATACGCCAGGAATTGACCGACACGTATACGGCTATGATGAAAAAATTGGAAATCGAATGGAAAAATCGCATAAAAGATGTCGAGGCCGAGACCGAGGATCATTTTGAATGGAGGGTGAACATGGTCGAGGCATTTTACAAAGATAAAATCAATGAAATAACGTCGAATAAGCGTCGACGAACGGACGAGAGCTGCAACGACGAACAGGCCAAAGATATCACCGAGTTGGAGATTGAAAATTCACGATTACAGTCGAAGGTGCATATGTTGAAAAAAACAAGAAAACAGCTTCGCGATAAAAACGAAACGTTGCTTACGGAAAAGAACAAGATCGCTTTTGAAATGGGTCTGGCAAATGACGAAATAAAGAGTCTCAAGAGCCTACTGTCGTCGGCGCAAACTAATCTTTGCAAGGACGATGAAAGTATCGCCTACGTCGAACAATTGAGAAAGCAACTCTCCGATCAACGAGAATATATCAAGGTAATGTTTTTTTTTTTGTTTTTTTTTCTCCAATTACTACAGAAAAACGTGCAAATTATAAGTTTGCACGAGTCTCCTGCCATGAGCAAGCGGTTCTTTCAATTTTTCCTTCCTCATGAAGAAAGCTTTGCGAGCGAGATAAAATAATGAGGAAGCAATGTACAAGTTTCTAATTTGTATGCTTTTTTTTTTCTTCGCCACCCAGACTATTAGCGACTATTAGGGTAAAAAAATGTTGTGACACGATAAGCTCAAATTTGCAAAAGTTAACGCGCGCACACAATTTTTTGAATATTTAAACATTTTTTTTTTTTAATCTGGACCACTTGAGAGATTCTCAGCAAATTTTATGCCAATTATCCTCGTCCCCGTGGCTATTAACGTAAAAAGTTTTGGCTCGATAGCGTAAAATTTGCGAAAGCGCGCAAACACATTTTTTGAAAATTTCAAAATTTTCTTAAATCCAAACCCTTTGAGGAATTTTTTGGAAATTCAATATCAATCATCCTTGTCCCACGATTTATGTAAAAAGTTTAGGCTTCTAAGGGTCATATTTGTGAAAGTTAGGGGGCGCGCACACATTTTTCGAAAATTCCGGAATATTCTAAAATTTGAAGCCCTTGAGAAATTTTGGCGAGATTCTATGCCAATCTTTTTTGTCCTAAAGACGATTTATGTAAAAAGTTTAGGCCTGGCAGCTTTTAATCTACGAAAGTTAGAGCGCGGACACCGATTTTATCACGCGCGCGCACACGTAAGTCTGAACATTTTTTCTAAATGTGTGTTTGCACACATTTGAAAATGTGAGGAAACAAAAATTAAGAAATCTGTTGAATATACCACACCCTACCATGCATATTTTTCGTCTCTCGATTACTTGAAATTTCGTCTTTGAGAATATTAACCCCTTCACTGGCAAGGATGCATATATGCGTCCTAAACTGAAGTGGACATTTCAGGCAAGGACCCGTATATGCGTCCAGTGCCAAAAACGAGGATTCAGGATGGTTCTGGTGCGTGAACGACCGTCTAAAGAGGTTTTTTGGATCGCTGAACACGAGTCTGGTGTGAAATTTTCAAAATCCCAAATGACCGATCCAATATTGCTGACCGAAAATTTTAGAAAATCTTAAAATTCGGCGAATTTATATTAAATCGATGTTCAGGGGGCTTATTGACTCGTTGAACACGAATTTCGTGTCAAAATTTGAAAATTCATAACCGCTGATCAAATATGGCGACCATAATTTCGAAAAATCTTAAAATCCGGCGAATTTAGATGAAATTGGTGTTCAGGGAGTTTTTCGACTCGCGCGACAAGAGCTCGATGTTGTTGGATGAAAACGAGATCTAATGCTAGTTTAAAAGTAAAGTAAGTAAGCGTAAAATTATGAAAAAACGTCTCAGAGTACATATATGAGCTCTTTCTCCGACTTTTTTTTTATTTCACTGTCAGAAATGTCCATCTAGGTCACCAGAATCGTCTGCCAGTGAAGTGGCTTGATATAAATAAATATATCGGGTGCATAATTTTGCAGGGAGCTCTGAAATATTATCTCGAAATTTTTCCATTACTCGACAGAAATTGAAGGAATGTTTGAACGAAGCGAAAGGCGAATATATCAGCATAACGTCGGACGCGATGATGATGGAAAATCGCTTGAAAGAACGCGACGAAGAGCTCGCCGAGATGACAGAATCCATCGCCGATCTCAAGTTATATCTGGAGAACACGAACGCTTGTCTCGAAGAAAAAACAAAAGCGACCGACGTACTGGAGGAAAAAGTCCAGCAACAGGCGAATTTGATGCTCATCGAAGAGGAGAAGAATCGCAAGAAAGATGACGAATATTTGGAAATAATTCGAGAGTTGAAAGAAAAAATTGCCTCTTTGGAAGAATCATCATCCTCGAGTGAGAAACCCAGCTCAGATTCCAAAGTACCGGCTATCGACGTGAAAAAAGAAATAATTTCCGAGTCCGAGGGCGATTCATCGACGGAATTTCCAAAAACCATTGCACCGGACAGAATATTTATCAAGACCGATAACGATCAAGTTTTGGGGATTCCATCGTCGACGTACGACGACGACGACGACGACGATCGTAACAGCGAGATGTTCGTTCAAGTTCGTGAAATAACTCTCGATGAAAATATCGACGAGTCGGTGAACGAGAGACCCGTGGACATGCGACGCAAACGCAGCGAGACCGAGAACGAAAATTGTGCTTTGAAGAAGAAACTTTCGGAGAGCCTCGACGAAATTGAATCGTTGAAGGAATCCCTCGATTCGATGAAAAATAAGCTCAATGATGCAACTTTGAAACCAAAAGAATTGCAAGATGCCCAGGATCGTGACCGCGAGACGAAAGCGCGCAATGATGAATCTCTGTCGATTGAAAAACTCGAGGAATTCGTATCATTGAAGGATTTCCAGAGTCAAACGAGCATGATCGCGATGCGCGAAGATGGAAATCAGACGGAAAAAATTGACGATTTTCATAAGTCCGTACAAACAAGTTTCGTTGCACCGATCGGACACGATAAATCTGTGCAGACAACGGTATACGTGAATGAAGAATTGATGAATATGGAAAAGTTACTCGTCGTACTTCAGGAGAAATGCAACGAGCTCGAGGCTGATTCGAAAGAAAAGCAATTGGTAGGTGCAACGTCCTCCTTGCGGATTATTTCGTGGAAAATTGATGAATGAAACTGTAACTTTTCCGCATGGATGTATCTTTGTGTAAAATGAAAAATTATAATAATTTGTTTTCATCGTTTCGCAGTCGATTTTACAACTCGAGCGAGATATCGAAAAAAATCGTGAAGCTAAAGATTTACTGGAGCAACAATCGAACGAGGATCGCGAGAGTATACGAAGTCTGAATGATGCCCTGAAATCTTCGGAGAATAAAGCTTCTGCCGCATTTGCCGAGGTCGATTCAGCGAAACAAAAATTAAACGATTCCGAGGAGAACCAAAAGAAGCTTCACGAACAGATTTCCAAGGTAAATATTAATAAATAAATTTAAGAAAAAGTCGAAATTTTCTTTCTTCTCAATCTGTTCGCATCAACGAAGCTTCTCAAATTGAGAAACTTACTTTCCGTACTTTTCTTTCAAACGCAACAACCTTCGGTGGGAATTTTCCATTCGCAAAAAAAAAAAATGCTGAAATTTCGCAGAATTCGAACGCCTGCGTGTTGATTCTTGCGAAACTCAATATCAAATATACTTGAAGGTTACGTTATTTGGGTCGAAAGGGAAAAAAACTGGAAGACATTTTTCGTAAAGTTGCAAAGTTTAAAAAAAAAATGTATTAACTACTAGCCGAGCCGACAAACGTTGTTCTGTTCAAATTTCAATAAATTTTTTTGCGATCGTTTTGTGAATTTGTGAAAAGCTATTGGAAATGCGTAAACTAAAGTAAAAATGAGGGGGAAAAAAAAATGTATTTCTGAGTGATCATTGTATCTATTAACGTTTGTGGCTATGGATATTCAATTTGAGGAGGAGTACATTCAGAAGTGCGCCATTTGTTTGTCCTTTTGCACGATTATTCAAATTCATTGTCGCGCGATTGGTTTCTACTGACCGATGATGTCTCATTCGATGCATATCATCTTCGTTTGCATTTTCTCTTTCTTCTTGTGTACGTGCTGAACGTGTTTGCGATAATCGATTCCGTTCAATTTCATTTCGCTCTTCGCGTTGCTCCGCAGTCCGATTAGATCGAAAATTCGTTTGGTTTGTAGCGTTGCGAGTTCTGCGACCTAAATCGCTCCCCGTCTTATTGGTGACATTGCAATGCGATTAAATTGTGTCAATTCAATTCAATTGCGTCGATAGCGAGACAATGTGCGATGCGAAGAATCACGATTCAACTGAAAAATGGACAATTGATTCACTTTTTTGTTACTGTATAAACGTTTGTCACTTCAAAACTCACCGTATTTCGTAGGTAAATCTGTAAATTTGTTTGAGATCGAACGATGAAGCTTGATTCATTTAATGAAACGATTGCGACGAACTTACAACAGAATTCACAATTCAACTGAAAATAAAACAACTGAATCAATTTTTCGTCACTATGTAACCGATTGGCTTGATTCACAATATTTGCGCACGTAGCAAAATAAATTTGAATATAAATAAAATAACTACTTTTTTGAGGACAGATCGTGAAAAAAAACACAAAAGTAAAAACAAATGTAATTTTATTTTAATCCGGGCTGGAATGCGTTTTTCCAGATTTTTCAGATTTTTTTTTTTCAATTGAAAACATTCAATTGAGTTATTTCCATCCCGGGAGCATAACGAACAAAAGAAAAAAAAGAATCAACCAAATATGTCGTTCCTATCGTCAGTTATGATCGAGAGTGCGTACAAAAATTATGATTTTTGTAGTTTGTCCGAATTTTCCCACTTTCCTTTGTAATTATCCTGATTTTTTTTTTTTTTTTTCTGAAAACTTTTCCAGGACCATAACGAACAAAAGAAAAAAATAATTACGCATATCCCATAGAAAAAAGCACTTTCAATTTTCCCGAATTTTCCAATTTTCCGGGCAAATTTTACAATTTTTCGTTACCTAAAAACCTTATTCGGACTATTACGAACATTTAATAGTAAATTAGCCAAATCGGTCCAACCGTTCTCAAGTGATGCGCTTAGCAACGAACAGCACTTAATTTTTATTTGTACAGATTTTGGACTATTCTGTTCAAATTATATTTGAATTAAAGCGCCAACGAACATTCTTGAAATCAGATATATGTACAATTATGTATATAATATATACATATTTTTTTTTATTGATGTGACTGCAATTTTTCATTCCATCAAGGCGCACGCTGAAAAAATATCGCAACTTGAAAGAACATTCGCTGAGAAGACCAAAGAGCATGAGGAAAAAATCGATGAATTAAATAAATGCGTTGAGCGATGTAAAATCGAGAATAAGCAATTGGAAGAGAGGTTGTGTGAAAATCGAAAAGAATCTGAAGCACTGAGGAAGCGTCTTCAGCAAGCAGACAAGAGAGACCAAGAGAAGGACGACGAGATTAGAACGCTGCAAAAATGTTCGTATATCTTGATGATATTTTTTATCGTGATCATATACTCGTCACGTTGAAACTTTTCTTTCAGGGTATCCCGGAAATATCTTCGAATTTTATTTTTTTTCTATTTTTTTTTCTTGAAATGTCCTTAAAATATCTTTGAAATTTTCTTGGGTCCTCGAAATATTTTCCACTCTGCGGCGCAGCGAATTTTGTTGCCCAAAATCAAATTGAAGATTTTATGACGCGAAAACTTAGTTTTATTCATATGAATGAGCATTGATATATTGAAGAAAAAAAAAAAAATTACAACTTTTGCTCTGCGAATATAAAAATTTTAATTTTGTAAAAATCAAAATCAATATATCAAATATTCAAATGAAATTGATAGATCGAATATATCAGAAGTTTTAAGAAAAAAAAAACGAGATTTTTTAAAGAATAGGTCAAAAAATTATACAATAACGGACAGTAGGTCTTCTCAACTAACTAACGCTATTATAAACTTGCTAAATATGAAAAAAAAAACAATTCTTATAATAACGACTTTAGTCTTTCCGTTTTTATCACTGGTCTCGTGTAATTTTTCTTTTAATTTTATTATTCGCAGCTTACAAAGCTCGCCTTGCCGCAGATATGAACGAGGAATCGAAGAAGGATTCGAAAGAATTGCTGGAAATTAAGGAGTCGCTAGCTCGAACCGACGAAATATATCAGCGATTGAAGGTGGACTCGAAGAAAGAAATCGAATCGCTGGAATTGCAAAATTCCGCGCTGGAAAAACGTTCCAAGATGTGCGAAATTTATCAACAAAAAGCGCAGCATGAGAAATCCGATGCGGAGCGACTGAGAACCGAGAGAGACGAGTTGAAGACAATGCTCAAGCAAAAAGAACTCGAGATGGAGTCATTCACGACAAATCGTGATACGATGATACTCAGGTACGAGACTTTGGTCAAAGGGTATCAGGAAGAATTGGCGCTCGCCAAGAGAGAGGTGCGTAGCGAATCGTTAATTTTTTTCATTCCATATTTTTTTTTTTTTTTTTTTTTTTTCTTGCAAAGCTTGAACAAAAAAATATATTCTGGAAAAGCAATGATCGAATTTAAAATCCAAAGGTTAGCCTAAAAATAAAATTGGCTAATTTCAATTCTTGGCTTTTTTTTTTTATTTTGAGATTATGAGGTTACAGGAACACTTTCAAAGAATGCCGACAACGCCTCGTGGAAAAGTACACAAAGTCGAGGAAGAAGAGAATAAGAAGAGTCAAATTTCAGTCGTAGATCTGTCCGATTCCGAGACTAAGTAAGCGCTCACGATCGTACGAAAAACTGAAATTTCATATTTCGGCAAACTCATTCACGAAATATGAATAATGAAATTACATGATTGTTACGCATATGGAAAAAACTCAGGGAATTTCCGTTTCTCCTGGAATAATCAGGGAAAAGTCAGGAAATTTAGAAAATTCTCTGGAATTTTTTCAGAATTTACTTTTTGCCAGAATTACGAAAAAAAAAGAAACCAACTTAAAAAAAAAACTGAAAAGTATAAAAATAAACATTATTAATATTGATATTATTATTTATTATATACAAAAAAAAAGTTACGTCAGTGCCAAACAATGAAAATTTCAAAAACTAAAAACTAATTTACTCCAAAGCTCTAAAGCTTTTGCATTCGATTTGTCGATACGCAACTGCACAATTATTATTGTAGATAAATGTTTATATTTATTTTTCATTTATTGGCACCGACATAAAAATTTCCGTTTATAATAAAGAACAGGTTCGGTATTTGCTTTTAACGTATTTACTTTTTACTTTACAGTTCTTGAATTATTTTTTATATTTCAGTTTTTTTTTTTTCAAATTTTTTATTTTAATTAACATTTTCACGTAATTGAACGTAAAAAAATTATGTTACTTAGTTCAATATTTATTTTCCATTATAAGGATCAAATTGAGAATTCCCTCAATGTTTTTTCAAGCGGGTTAAAATGTTTTTTTTTTTCCCCACAAAAACGATTCATTGCTATATTTATGTATATAATCCGTCCCGTATAGTTTGCTCGTATTTCCATGCACACGTTCTTTATTTGATCCTAATCTCCCTGGAATATTTGCAAAACCTGAAAAAGTCAGGAAATTTCTAAGTCAATGTGATGCGTAACAATCATGAATTAGCTTGAAATTCATTTCTCACGCAAATTTATTCGATAATAATCGTTTCGTAATATTTCATCTCAGGAGACAAAGACGACAAGTTGCTCTTCCGCCACCGCCGTCGGAAACGAAAAGGAGTACACGCAAGAAAAAATTGTTCACGGCAGCTGACCAGTCCTGCGTTGACATAGAACCTTGCGATGTAAGCGATAACTTTTTTTTTTCGCCCATAATTCGTATTTAAGTTGGAAAAAAAAAAAAAAAAACAGAAGATACAGGAATTTTATTTTTACCACAGGCCATTCCACCGACTCCGTCGCCATTGGCCCCAACGCGCAAATTGAGGAATCGAAAAAAATAGAGAATTATTTCGATCGCATCGAGGAAGGATCTCTCATCGCGGACTTACCGTAAACATCATTGTACAAATTTAAATTTTATTTTTATACTCCATTACCTCAGTATTATTTAATCTACGTGATATGTGATTTCTCGATCGTACTTCGATGCGCGTTCGATTACTTTTAGATTTTTTTTTTTTCCCCCCCGCCGTTATATTTTCAAAAAATTTTGCACTCGGCGAATCCCGAGAATATTAACCCGATGCAAAATCGTTAAAAATATAATTTATACGAGCTTAACATTCTTTCTCGGAGATTTGGTTTTTGGGGAAATGATTTTTTGGAGCTGAATTCGAAGCGTGATTGTGCAAATTTTTTTTTTTCATTGCTCATTAACGAAAAAAGAAAACCATGTTTCGAATTTTGCTACGAAAAAAAAAAATCATTTTCAAAAACCAAATCTCCGGTAAAGAGAGCCGCACGCGCGAACTGAATTTTTAAGAATGAGAGACAAATTACATTTTTAGTCGAGTGTACGGCGGATTTTTTTGTTGAAAAATATGATTGAACTTGAATTTTCTTGCGCATGAATGTAAGCAAGAAAAAAATATGACAAATGGCGTGTTTACTTTTTTTGTTTTTCATGTACAATGAGTTATTTAAAACTTCAAATTAAGTGAAGACTGTACAGATTTCCGAAAAAAAAAAAAAATAAATTCTTATGTACATTCAACGTGAAAAACGATGTGAGTATATACCTATTAATTTTCCTGGACAATCCATTTTCCCAAAAGATGAAAAATTAACTATCGTTTCGGTTAAATTTCTACATGCCTCGTATTTTTAAAAGATTTTGGAAGGATTTCACTTTTAATGAACCAAAAATGAAGCTTTGACAACAGTTTTGAAAAATTCACCATCCGGACATGACCGCTTCGGCATGAGCCAAAAAATTTGCGGAGAAATTATTATCGGTGAACGTTCCGGACTAAAATAAAAACCATCAGGATTCTACGTTAGTTTGTTTTTCCCTAAAAATTAAACATTTCTGATGATAATTTATATGAAAAAATCACTTTTGCTGTGATTTCTCCTATGCGCGTCGTACACCTGGACGAATTAGTCACTTCCGGCGGAAAAAGCTACACGTGCTTCCGGTGTATCATAACCTCAACATTTCGAGAGCAAAACACTTGAAATAAAAATAAAATTGACTTTTCGAGCCTTGATAAATTTGTATATCAAGATATAATTATCTCCGCGCAAGTGTATTTATTGCAGATGAGTCTGGGGGGGGGGGGGGTTACCGAGACATAAATAACAATTGAAATATCGAACGTTGAAAAATTTCAAAAATGATCATTTTGCTCCAATAAATCTGTATCCCGTATTTCGTATGCAATTTTAATTGGTGATGAAAACTCGTTGGCGATGACGACCAATAAAAATAGTTTGAAAAACAAAAAATGGACGGATCTGGATGTGACTCTGAGCGCGCCGATAACGAAAACTCTGAAAAAACTCAAATTTCTAACCGCCACACCGGTCCAGGTATACTATACAATTTTATTATTCGTTTTTCCCCAAAACTTTCGGGATATTTGGAAAGCTTAATGAGAAAATAAAAAATTTAATTCTTCGTATCAGGCTGCTTGCGTTCCTCTCTTATTGTCGGGCAAAGATATTGCGGCGGAGGCTGTTACGGGAAGCGGCAAGACCCTGGCATTTCTCATTCCGTTGCTGGAATTATTGCGGGTAAAAAAACGTATTTCAGTAGCGCCGACACTTTTTGGCGCCGATCCGTTTTTCCATGATGAGAAAATTCTTTATGCGCCGTTTGCAGAAACGCGAGGAAAAATGGAAAGCCACGGAGATCGGCGGCATTGTTATTTCGCCGACCAGAGAACTCGCTACGCAGATAAGCGAAGTTTTGTCTCGCTTTCTCGAGGATATACCCGAGCTAAAGCAGATACTCCTTGTTGGCGGTACAACGGTGAAGGAAGACGTGACGAGACTCAAGGAAGGAGCCAATATTATAATCGCCACGCCCGGCAGATTGGAAGACTTATTGTCCAATTGTAAAAGCATCAATCTCGCTGCCAGCGTCAAGTCATTGGTAAATTGATCTTCAGTTTTTTTTTAAAGAAAAAAAAAATATATATATATATATTTATTAACTTTGCTATTGATATCCACAATTTTTCCATCAATTTCCATCTACTCTGCGATACGATGCTTTGTTCTCGTCAAAGCTAAAGAGCAAGAAAAAAAAAAATGATAATTTTATGCAAAAAAGTACGAAATTTTGAAAATTGAAACTTTGCTCCGCTATGAAAAAATCCATTTTTTACCACCGAAGGAACAAATATCGATGCACCGTTCGAATTACGATGTATATTAATCTTTCGTGTGTAAAAATTTTAACTCAAAATCAAAATGCATTCTCCGATGCAAAGGAGCTCCTCATCTTGGACGAAGCCGACAGACTGTTGGATCTTGGATTCTATGCAACATTGAATACAATCCTGAGCTTTCTACCGCGACTGAGAAGAACCGGTCTTTTCTCGGCAACGCAAACCAAAGAATTGCAACAATTGATAAGAGCCGGTCTGAGAAATCCGGCTCTCGTGTCCGTTAGAGAAAAATCGAGCTTCTCGACACCGCTGAGCTTGAGCAATTATTACGTTCTCGTAAATGCCGAGAATAAATTAGCCACGATGATCGACTTTGTCAGAATCAAGGGTGACAATTTGAAGTACATGGTTTTCTTCGCCACTTGTGCCTGCGTCGATTATTTCAGTCACGTTATAAACTCGTGAGTATTTATATTAATGTCCAATCCGATGCTTCGAGAATCGCAAAAATAATTGCTCATCGAGCTTTTTCAATAAGGAATTAAAATTATATATATATATATATATATATATATATATATATATATATATAATTTTGATTCCTTATTGACAAAGCTCGATGAGCAATTATTTTTTATATAAAAAAATTTTTATATAAAATAATATAATATAATTTAATTTATATAAAATATAAATAATTAATAATATTAATATTATTAATAATTATATATAATATATATAAATTATTAATAATATTATAATTTAATTTATATATTTATATAAATAATATAATTTTATATAAAAAAATTATATATATATATATATAATTTTGATTCCTTATTGACAAAGCTCGATGAGCAATTATTTTTTGCGATTTTTGCGATTGTCCAAAACAATTATGAATATATATACATATATATATTCATAATTGTTTTGTTATCGGGGTATCGATATACCGGAAGTAGATTGGGTCTTGCAATACGATCCACCGTCTACAGCCAGTAGTTTCGTTCACAGGTAAACATTCGATGAATCAAGAAATAAAATTATTTGTAACAAAAAAACAAAAAAAAAAAACAATTATGAATATATATACATATATATATTCATAATTGTTTTGTTATTGTACTGAATTCTATGATTTTTTTTTATAGCAATGCTCGCATCTATAATTCTGATTAATAAAATGACTGTACGCTCACACAGCCATTTTTGCCTCAATTCGCATCAATCAATCTTGAATCGTACGAGTAGCGTTTTAAAAATTCTGAACTTTGCGAGTCCGTAAATTTTTTTAACGCTCGATAATAGTGCTATAGTTATAATTATTAAATTGCACTTTAATTATCAAGTTTTTATGCATTTTTCGTCCAATTATTCATAAATTTCTAGTATTGCTGTATTGTTTCAGAATGTTGCCGACAACGAAGGTCCTAGCTCTGCATGGTAAAATGAAAAACAAGAGGCACAAGGTCTTCGAAGAGTTTCGTGAAATACCAAGCGGTTTGCTCGTATGCACCGACGTTATGGCGCGGGGTATCGATATACCGGAAGTAGATTGGGTCTTGCAATACGATCCACCGTCTACAGCCAGTAGTTTCGTTCATAGGTAAACATTCGATGAACGAAGAAATAAAATTATTTGTAAAAAAAAAAAAAAAAAAAAACAAATAAAAATTTATTTTACAGATGTGGCAGAACCGCTAGAATAGGCAACGATGGAAACGCTCTTCTCTTTCTTCTCGAGACCGAGGACGCTTATATCGAGTTTATCAAGAGAAATCAGAGAGTCGAGCTTCGGCAGCTCGATCTGAGAGCAAAGCCCGAAACATCGTCGAATTGTCGTAAAATCATGAAAAATCTTCAATCGAAGGATCGTCTTTTGTTCGACAAAGCGAATCGCGCATTCGTATCGTACATACAGTCTTACAACAAGCACGAGTGCAGTCTCATTCTTCGACTAAAGGATCTCGATCTTGGTGAGATTGCGATGGGTTTTGGTCTGTTGAAAATGCCGAGAATGCCGGAAATCAAGGGTCGCGACGTATCGAATTTTTTCGAAACCGAAATTGACATAAATGAGATCTCGTACAGGGACAAGCAGCGCGAACAAAATAGATTGGCAAAATTGTCGGAGTATCGTGAAACGGGAATTTGGCCGGGTAAGAGCAAACGTCGCGCCAAACAAACGGAGCCTTGGTCCGTGGCGAAGAAACGTAAGATCGACAGGCAGGAGAAACGGGGCAAGAAAAAGGACAAGAGGAGCCGGAAAATCGAGGAGGGTCTTGTGAAAAAACCAAGGAGAAAGAGAGTCGTGAGCGCCGAGGATATCGCCGAGCTTGCCGAGGACATAGCTCTGATGAAGAAATTGAAAAAAAAAAAGGTATAGCGATGAGAGAGATTTTCGAGTTTGCAAGAGAGAAAAAAAAAAAAAAAGAAAGGAAAATGTAACGCATGATTTTTTTTTTTATGCCCCAAAGTCCGAATACTTTTGTCGATGCTCGTTATATCCCCCGATATCAAAGATTCCCGTTGTTCACTGATCATTTTTTCTTTTTAGAAATTCGATCGCGCTTGCTCCAATTGTTTTCGAGGCTTGAATGTTTTTTTTTTTTCCAGCTCTTCGCACACGCGTTCGTGCAGGAGTCAATTTTTTCTCCTGCATACGCGACTTGTGAAAATTTTTAGTACTCCGGCACGGCAAAAGTTCGACTTTTTTTCCCACGAAAACTGCAATGAATAAGAAGAATAAAAAAAAAAAACAAAGCTTCCTCTTTCAGGAAGTAAAAAATGAAGAAAATACCCGAGGATAACGAAATGTATCATTGATTCTCATTTTGCAGATATCCCGCGAGGAATTCGACGAGGCATTTGGAATTACGTAGAGGATCTCTTCGTCCGTGTTTTATATCAATCTGACCGAATAAATCTCGAGATAAATTTGTACATCGACGTCGAGATTTTTTGTTTTTGTTTTTCTTTCTTTTTTTTTTTTGCCACGCGGTATGTTTACCGCGACGCAGTTCGCCCTTCGCCCGCGAGTTCTTGTGCACCTATATATATATATGCAATTCTATTCCCGAGCACGCTGCTGGCATAAATCGTCGAACGAATGGGTCGAGGGGGGGCAAAAAAAAAAGGGAGAGAAGTCTTGATGTCTCGTTCATGTTTTGCGTAATAAAAGCTAAAGAGATGCGGATTTCGTGGTGTGTGCCCTTCGCGCGAAAGGGGGTCGAGATCGTTTTCTATAGTACACAACGCTACCCACACACTTGTGCCCTTGTGCGGCGCTGCATGTCATTTTTTTTCAACGACGAAGTATCCATTTAAATATTTTCTATCTTCGATAAAATTGTGCATGTACGAAAAAAAACGTAAAAAAAAAAAAAAACGTTTCAAAACTCCAGTACATACGATAATTTTTATTTACTCACTATAAAGAGAGGTGAGAAATTTTTCCTTATTTGTTTGCGTTTTTTTTTTGCTCCAAAAAACTGAGATACAAATTTTTCCGAGTCAATATATATATATATATATATATATATATATATATATATATATATATGGAACGAAGAAAATTGTACACGCAAAAGCTTTTTCCGACAGAGTCATTATACTCGCGTGAGTCATCGCATCGTTCTTGGAAAGGTAATACACGCGTCTCATATACGCATCCGTTAATTTTCCAAATGATTCGATAACAAAAAGAAATTTTAGCAAAGTCGTCTTTTTTTTTTCTCTTTTATTTCGTACTAAATATATCACGAGGCAATTTTAAAGGCCTGCTGAGAAATTTTTGTTTTTCACTTCTGATATATGCGTATGATTTTGGTTTATTTTCCTTTTTTTTTCTTCTTCCTTTCTCAGGAGAGAGCTTTCTCGGCCTGGAGTAAACACGTTTTTTGTTGCGCGTGTATTTTTACGTTGCATATATGCGGGACACACGAAAACGCCTCTCTCTCTCGTCTCTCGTGCGCCCCACCACACACACCGCGCACAGCGAGCCATGGATCCAGGGGCAATATAATTCCAGCAGCTGGCGAGAGCCGCGAAGCTATACGAGGGGCAAGGGGGCCCTTCATCGCTTGGAGTATATGTCTCTATAACGGATGACTCAGAGAAGCGAAGCAGCAAAGAGCAGAGGAGCCTTTTGTACTCCAAAGCCACGCACGACTGGAGCAGTCACTCGCAAACTTGTGACTGTGATGCATACAAGCATGAGGGAACGGGAATCAACGTGAAAACTTTCGAGTTGCATATTATACGACAGGACAGTTTTTTTTTTTTTTTTTTTTAAAGAATTATCAAACTTTAATACTATTTTTTCTTCTTCTCTTTCTCTCCTTTTCGTGGTATGGAAATTTGCTCGGTCTTCGCGTTGCTTATCGTTGAAATTTAAAACTTTTGAATATTCGCGTTGAATTATTCGTTAATATTCTTGTAAGTATATCGTTTTTGAGAAGTTTTTTTTAAATTTTACAATTGGTTTCGAGCAAGTACAAAAAGTGAGAGAGAGAAAGAGATTTGTGAGTATGGGACAAAGCGAAAAGATGGAACAAGAGGATAATCGTCCAAAGTGGTTGCTGGAACTTGAGAACCGCAAACGAAAGGTTTTATAATCCTCGAAATATTTTTTTGAATTATTCATATTTATTTTTTTTGTTTTTTTTTAGTAATTATCAGTGATTTATCAAGGGCTGTGATAATTAATAATAGATCATTGACCAGTGTTGTTGACGAGTAATGTCATTTTATTTGCCAATTAAAATTTATAACTATGCATCGATATAGTTTAACATTCAAATATTTAACGACAAGCATTTTTGTTCGTGTTCGTGTTTTTTTTTTCTCATTTTTGTGCGTAGAAATATTTGTAAAAATGGCTATACACATCTTCAATCTTTATTTGCAAAGTGAATGATCAGTTTCGAGCGATACGAGATTAGAGAACGTATATATAAATATATATAAGAGCCCGCGAGTCCATGAGGTCACAATTATTTATCGTAAATCGTCTCGCACTTCGAGGAAACACGGTTTAACGTTGTTTTTTTTTTTTCGTTGCAATTTTTCATGTACATTCTGACCGAGAAACTGCAGCTTAATTATTTTTCGAAAAGTCATCACCAATACGATATTTTAGTACTTATATATTTTTTTAATTCTTTACTTTTTCGACTTTTTTTTTCAAAAAAGCTATTATAATGAATTTAAAAGATTTTCCCCGAGTTAAATTATTAATTCATTGTTTTTATTCTTTGGTCTGATACATGCAGAGTTGAGACAGAAAAAAAAAGATTAATATATAAATATAAATTGATTTTCAGATCTCGTAGCTTACTGCAATTGTATAGGAGGTGAACATTTATTTAGTTTTTTTTTTAATTGAAAAATCTTTCAATGATCCGATTTTTATTCCACATAGTTTCTTCTATGTGTAAGATTTTTCGATAAAAAAAAATCTAAACCGAAATTCAACTCCTAGGAAATTGCGGCAAGGCAATTTTTTTTTTTCTAAATTTATAATTATTTATCTTTTTGCATGTTAATTGTAAATTTATTGAACCGAGGAGTCAGTAATGCAGCTCGCTCATGGAAAGACGGAATGATTTTGATTTTTTATTTTACCATTTTTTTTCGGACATGATCGTGCATGCTTTGTTAGTATCGATGAATATAATTATATTTTCAGCCGCGTTTGGCCCACGAGGTTGGCGCGGGCGCACCTTGTATGACATGCAGTACCGCGTGTCCCGGCTTGGATCTTCACTTCTGGCGAAAGATATGCAAAAATTGCAAATGCAGCAGGGACGATCACGACGTGCCGAACGACGAATTTCCGCAATTTAATCTTCTGTTCGGGCCTTCCGGGAAGCCCAACAGAAAGATGATCGGTATGTATGGCACTCAGATTATTCAATCTTAAGATTAATTTTTATAAAAAAAAAAAAAAATTCTTCATCGATTTTCACCGAGACAACTAATTTTTATTCAAATCTCCATGGTAATTATCGATTCATCGATTATACTTGGAAGTTTCAATTCACAAATTACGCCTCTGCTCGAACTGACAAAGTTGTGCTAGCAGGAAGTGTCGAAGTAATTTACAAATTTCATTATGGCTTTTTTTTTAATTCACATTATTTAATATCGATCATTTCATTCGCATTCCATTTAATATTCAATAATAAGCCCTTAAAAAATTGACCTCGTGTTCCAGTGCATCGCAGTGGAAAAAAGAGAAAAAAGACAATTCGAGAAACTCGAAACATTGAGTTTATAATAACATCAGAAAATCACGAGCAGAGTAATTTTGAAAGAAAAAAAAAAGTTTTTTATCCAAATTTTCAGAAATAAACTATTCTTTCATTTCATGCATTTGTTTATCGTACGTTTATAAATATACAAAAATTTATCAAATTAATTTCTCAATATTAGAATATAATTTTATTTTTGTTTTTCTCTTCAAGCGTTTACTTTGTCTTCATTAATTTAATTCGTCCTTAATTATCCATATTATTATTATTATTGTTGTAATAAAATTATATTCATTTTTACTCCCAGTACTGAAAGTGAACAAAAAGCAAACCGAGGACGAGATGACATTCGAGTGGGCACCGCCGGACACGACGAGGGAACTCGCAGCGGATTACATGAAGGCATTGCCCGAGGACAAATTGCCAATAAAAGGCTCGTCCGGTGCGGCATTGAGAAAACAACAGTTGCAACGTCAGCTACCGTTGCACGACATTGATCACAAGGTTTGCGACGAGCTTAGCGAGTCCGAGAGAAAGCAGTTTGAAAAATATTTGGAAAACTTGAAGAAATACGTCGGTCAGGGAAAAGTCATGAAGGTAATTTATCATGAAAAAAAGAAAAAAAAAAGAAAATTCATGTCTTGTCTATAAATTGAAGAAAAGCAACAACAACAATATGAGCCAATTGCTGCATGCACTTTTCTTGCTTCTAATTTTTGTCCACTGAAAAATCTTTCTCCACGAGTTTTAAAAAGGATCAAATCGTTCTTTCAGATCTAACCATTTGAATTATTTTCCCATATTTTATTCAATATATATTCAATGAATATATATTCAATGAAGAAAAGTTCATTGAATCGAGACTTGCTTTAACGAGGTGGCAAAAAGTTAACTGTCCATATGTGTCGAACATAAAATAGATAGAATAATTTTGTTTTTTTTTTTGCCTCGCCAGGCCATGGGAGCTCGTCCGTTCGATCTGTCGCTGATGACACCGGCAAACGCAACCGATATGAATCGTTACAGTCCCAGACACAAGCAAAATCAATCGGAAACCGTTCACAGTCTTAATCTTCGTACGCCAAGCAGTTTTGTAAAAAAATCAACGTATCCGAGCGGCTGTCCTCGTAACGTTTCATCGGAATCGGCGAATGATCTTGAAAATCGAAATATCGATTCGTACGCTCGTGATCAGAGTCCGATATCGTCGGCTCGAATGGAGACTGTACGTTCGCCGGCATTTGGCAATACCACGATCGAAAATTCGCCCCAAGGAAGATATCATCGTGCTCTTGCGAATATTCGAAATGACGGCGAGACAACGCGTTCCAGTCCGGTCGACGGAACGCGCAATCCACCGATTATATTTTCCCGAAAATCGAGAATCAGCGATGATACAGCGAATTCGCTGTCGATGATGAGCGATAACGAAAATATTGATAATAATCGTCTTTCGGAAAATTCGTCGGGCACGAGAAACGCGAGTAAGATCGATTGTCAGGATATCGGCGGGGCTGGTTACGGTACTGCCTTGGAATTCGCAACTTCCAACATACTGGCGGCCAATGACGATGGACATGGAGCGTCGTCGTTTTTGGAAAATAATGTAAATCCATTGAAAACAGCCGAGAACAATGACGGAGGCTTAAATTACGCCACTTCCGGTACGATGATTAATCATAAAATTGCTTGCTCCTCGCCGGCAAATTTAAAATTATCCTCGTCGATTTTGAGCAACGATAGCGCGTCGAATTCGGGGCTCTACGACGACGAGCAAAACGATCCTGCGACAATGGCGAGACTTATTCACGAGCGTGAAAATTCTTTGTTGGCTGAGAGAATGCTCAACGAGGCACTTTTACCGCCAAGCTCGATCAACGCGCCCGACATCATTGGCAGTACGCTCGACGAGAGAGGACTCTCGTTTATACGTGAAAAATTGACCTCCAAGTACAGCAGAACGAAGGACAACGACGACGACGAATCCATGAATCCTCGTGGCTCGTCGAGATCGCGTGATTTAACATCCGTTAATTTGAGAAAAGAGGACAATGGAGCGAGATCGAAACGTGCCGATCAGCTACGACGTCAGGTAGCATTCGATCGGGAAACGGATAAAAATGACGTTATCGGAATTATGAAAAATCCTTCGGACATGGCCATCATGAATGAGATTGCGAATGATAATTATTGTCCCGAAGATGCGTCGTTGAATCTTGACGAGCTTCGTCAGCGAGCGAATTACATTGGGGAAATTGGGAATAATGATAAATCGATTGATTCGCGGGAAAATAAAATGTCCGATGCTGCGAGAACTTTCAAGCAGGACGAGCAGCAGCAGCAGCAGCCGTGCAACGAGCCTTGGAGACGCGTGATACGAGGAATTTGCGACGATTATCTCGCTAAGCCCGGACAAACGATCTCGGAAATCGATATCCATGAGGATAATAATGATCGTCGGATCGGCTCGTCGTTCAATAATAATTCACGCGTTGATCCGGCCACGTGCTGCGAATCATTGCGCGCCGAATTAGCGAATTACGGGCCCGGAAATTCCAACATTGTCAGATCCGAGGATCTGCACAATCCTGTTTTTCCCGAGCACGCGAGAATTTCCAAGGGAGCCTTACAGAATCCCGTGAGCGTTGATCGTATCAGAGGCGCGATCGAGGAATTGAGCGTTGCCGATCGAACGATAGCGCAGAATTGCCATCAATGCCGGGAATCCATAAGAGCCGGTGACGTTGTCGTTAGCGCTGAAAAAGCAAATGACGCTTATTGGCATCCCGGCTGCTTCGTTTGCTCGGTATGCAACGAGCTACTCGCCGATCTCGTTTACTTCTATTACAAGGGCAAATTATACTGCGGTCGTGATCTCGCTACGCTATTGGAGATACCGAGATGCTTCGCTTGCGACGAGGTGAGCGAAAGAATATTTGCTATTTTTTTTTTTTTTTTTCTTCTCGCTTTCTCACGGACGAAGCTTCGTTATCCATGAAAACGGATTTTTATTGCGAGATTTTCATGTCAGAGCGCTTGAAATGTTCCGACTAGTCGAGAAATCACGTTTAGGAAAAAAAAAAGTCTGCATGCGCTGGTGTTTGCGAAATTGTAACAGTTGTATCCCGAGAACGCCTTGAGCAATCGTGCTCAAGTTTTGCGCATAAGTAGGAAAGTAAAAGTCCACGGTTTGTTAAAATTTTTTGTCGAGATTGCTAAGAAAATTTCAGATTTTATAGGATTTTGAATTAAAAAAAAAAAAAAGTCTCGCTCCAACTTTCGTAAATTTTCAGCTATCGGGTCGAAACTTCTTACGTAAATAGGCCAGGGGACAAGGATATTTTTTTATTAAATTTCGCGACAGATTTAATGAAATTTTGAATTTTTAAGGAAAATGGTATCTTGATCCTGACATTCGTGAATTTGCCACTATCGAGCCAGGGGGATACTAATGTTGAGTTTAAAAATAACTGGTAAATGGGTGTAAATTTTCAAAAACTTTGAGTTATGTGAAATTTTGTGGGAAAGTTCGCTCTAACTTTTGCGAATTTATCACGACCGAGACAACACTTTGCACATAAATAAGCTAGAAGACAGCAATTTTCGGTATCAATGAAAATATTCGCATAAAAAGTTTGAAATTTCTTAAAATTTGAATTTTTGAATGTTTATGGAAAATAATATGTTTGCTCTAACTTTCGCAAATTTTCTAATATCGAGGCAGCACTTTCCACATAAACAATTCAAGGGATATACTGATGTTCGGTATTGAGTTTGAAAATAATTGATAAATGGGTGTAGATTTTCAAAAACTTTGAGTTGTATGAAATTTTATGGTAAATTATACGTTCGCTCAAAATTTTGCGAATTTACCACGATCATTTCGCACATATAAATAAGCTAGGAGACAAAAATTTTCGGTATTAAGTTTTAAAAGATTCGCTTAAAGAGTTTAAGATTTCTTGAATTTTGAATTTTTAAAAATGTTTATGGAAAATTATATCAGCTTGGCTCAAACTTTCATGAATTTGCTAATATCGAGCTGGCACTTGCCACAAAAAAAAAAAAAAACAGGAGACAGTATTGTTCGTTGAAACGTTAGTTATGCACTACATCATGAGATCCATTGACGATGAGACTAATGGTGATTTGTTCAGCGGTTATTGACTGTGAGCCGAAAAATGATAAAAACATTGTCTGTAGTTTTGACGTTGCAAACACGAAATTACTTTGAAACGTTAAAAATCTTTGAATTATTGTAATCAAATTCGTGGAAAAAGCATGAAAATACGAAATTTTCACATTGCTACATCATTATTTTATTTCGCTCATAAAACTTTCTCCATGAGAAGGCCAAATTTTTAAAAGCCACTTGCTCATAGAGGAATTTTTGCGAGCAAGATAAAATAATGGGGAAGCAATTATGCGAGTTTTTTTTTTCGCAAAGGGAAGTTCGTTCACACAGTGAAAAAAAAAATAAAACAAGATTTTAGGGGACGTTTACCATGAAAGAGGGGTTTTTTTTATACATTGATTGGCCATACAATGAGGTTTCAAAAATCAGACACTACAAACAATATTTAAATATTTTTCATGAGCTCTAGAAATGTCCATATCCGCGTAAAGCTTTTTTTTTTTTTTTTGCAATTTCACTTTTTGCATTCATAAAACTTCCTCCGAGATGCACAAATGTTTCCGAAAACCGAATTCTCTCAAAAGATTTTCACGTATAGTTAAAAAAAAAAAACACCTTCACACAAAAGCTTTTCCTCCAGTTTGAAATTAAACACAAAAGAAAAAAAATTTTGCGAGATATCTGTGCATGATAATAACGAAAATCGTCATCTCGCGAATAATTTTACGAAATTTAACGTTGAAAATTCAAGCCTCGCAATGGAAATGAAAATAAAACTTAAATGCAATATAATTTTATTGGTAATAAAATAATTGTTCTCTCATTGCAGTTGATATTCGTGCGGGAATACACAGTTGCGGAGGGTCACAACTATCATGTAAAGCACTTTTGTTGCTGGGACTGCGACGTGCCATTGGCCGGTCAGCAATACATCTCGGAGAACGATCGTCCTCTGTGCTTGCCGTGTTATCAGATAACATACGCGAAGACTTGTCGAACCTGCAACGGCTTGATTGCTGCCGATCAGCAGGGCGTGGCAGTCAAGAATCTTAATTTTCACGCAAACGACGAATGTTTCTGTTGCGCAACGTGCAATAAGAGCTTGCTCAATGGAAAAATGGCCATCAAGGAGGACAGACCTTTTTGCAGCAAGGAATGCATTGCAAAGTTCCTGAACGAGCGGATCAATTAAAAAGTCGCGTATGGACAAAAGTACGATCTTTTTTTTTACCTTAAATATCGCTAAATTACCGTATGTGGAAATGTTGATAAGAAAAAAAAAAAGAAAAAAAAACACAACGGAGATGACCACCTTTCGTTACTTTCAAATTGGCCTCAATATTCATTATTTGATTCACTACTTTTTTTTTTTTTCTTTCTTCGATATCTATTTGAGAAAAATCATCGACACTAATTTGTGATCGTGTAGTATCATTATTTTTTTTTTTTTTAATTTTTTTTTTGTACGCAACAAGATTCGTTCGTATAATTTCAAGTTTCGTTTTTGCCCATTTATTTTTCATTTTTCTTTGTTTCATAACACACTTGTGATATTAATGTCGTTTTTGAGGCATGCGCGCGCGTAGATCGGTATAACAATGAAAATATCGAACGAATAATAATTGAAATGAAAATTATGGAAAAACAACGAGAGGCAGCCATCACTGTAAATATATAAATAGCAACAGAGCATATTATCATAAATCTTTTTTTTTTTTTTGTTCTTTCTTTACTTTATTCGAAACGAATGTTTATCTCTATTTATCTCTAAGCAGGGGGATCAATGTCTTCCTGTTCGACGAAATACGAGATTGCTCGACGAGCGAGCAATTTGGCGTTAAAAATCTTTATTATTATTACTTTTTTTTTTCCCCCCAATAAGCGGCGAAAAGAGCATAATTGCAGTCATTCGAATCTGAGAGATAACAAATAAAATAAAAAATAAGTGTTGAGCTCGATATTTCATTTTGGGATGTGTAAAGATTCGCCGTTCGATATTTTCCACGGCAATTCCCCCCCCCCCCCCCCCCATTCTCTCGTATTATCCAGTTTAAATTTTTCTCCAATAATTATTTTTCTCGTCTTTATCGTCAGTTTGAAGAAACAGCGAGAAGCCAGTACAAAAGATTTTTTTTTTTTTTTTTTTTTTTTTTTTTTCCCTTCTTTCCGGAATATGTACCAAAATATTTTCAATCGTCCTCGGGGCAAAGTGTGAAGAGCGAGACGATGGTCGTTTTGCGTAAACGGTTGTTTCTTGTTCTCCAGGTTCGTTCGATCAAATATGTATATATATATATATATATTTATAATTTTATATATATATATATATATATGCATATTTGAAATTAGAAGGAACAATTATGAATGTACAATCACACGCGAGCACGAATACATATACACACACACACACATACGCGTATCCGAGAAATTGGGTCGTGGCCCGTGGTTTTTTGTTTTCTAGTTAAAATTTGTTAAACTTAATCTCGAACGATCGCGGAGGGACGACGCCAAGTTTTCTTTTTTTCTTCTTTTTTTTTTTTTTGCATAATTTTTCTTTTCATTCGTTTCGCACCGTCGCGAAGATAAAACTCGTTTAGCGGTCGGATACGAGTCTCTGCATGCAGGTAATTATGCTTGTTTTTTCCATGCTTTTTGTTTTTGTTGTTGTTGTTTTCCTCGTTTTTTTTTTTTTTTTTTTTTTTTTCAATCGTATATATCTATATATAATCATAGGTTCTATAATTAGGTACTTGCAGAGCGAAAGAAAAATATTCATTCTGGGCGATTTTCGTTCGACGAATTTTGCGCATCCCCCCCCCCCCCCCCTCGCCCCGTTAGGCTGCAAAAGATTTGTAAAACCCGCGTCACTCCGATTCACTGTCAACGACTGCCGATACCCTCTTGTTACCACCGCGTGATTCTCGTCGCGACGGAGTATCCGCTTGCGGCGGAGTTGACTTCTTGCCTCCTCTCGCTCGCGTAACACGTCCTTTCGCGATGATAATAAAAGAGAAAAACATTGAAAATAAGATATTTTTTATATTTTTGTGCTTTTATATATGAGATAAAATGAATGTATACGAGTAAAAACATCAATTATCGGCCAAGTTTGGGCTTTCGCTGTCGGGGTATCTTTTTGTATGTTACGCGGCTCGTGGCGTCTGCGTTGAAAAACACGTGACATTAATTTTTTCAGATTTTTTTCCGTAATTTTTTTTAGCTGCCATTGGGGTATCGAATTCTTTCATTTGAAACTTTTTTGTTTTTTTTTTTTTTTTTATTTAATTTTGGCGGCTTGAATTTGAAAAAAAAAACCAATTTTTTCGTTTTTTTTTTGTAAAAAAATCTCAACTTTTCGAAAAAAAAAAAAAAAATATAGGCTAGATAATGTACGTGTAGCATAATAATCTGAAAAGTCGTTTTTTCGCCATTGCCCAAAGTTCAAAAAAAAAAAATTCACTATTTTTTTCAGAAAGCTGAGAAAATTTTACGTAATAGGATGTCATTTTTAAGTTGGGATCTCTAAAAAAACTCCTGGGATTAATAAAAATGTAAAAAAAAAAAACATATATTTCATTTATTCTAACAATTGTCATATTTTTCTATTGGAAATTAAGCTTTGACGTTTTTAAAAGGTTCATTTCATTCTCAGACACCGATAGAACGAATTTATGAGCTTTTTTGTGAGTCCTTTAGTAGCGACATGTACTAATTTTTCATTGAAAATTAATTTTAATGAATGTACCAGAGTCATGTTCATTTTACGAAAAAATTTTTATGCACTTTATGAATTCAATCAACTGAAATGACTGTATGTTGTAATGGTAAAATAATAAAAACAATAACCCTGTATTTACACTAGTACACAACAATTGTCTATTGTTCGTTTCAACAGCCACTCAAAAAAATAAAAAAATATTAAAATTGTTAGAATAAATGAGATTTATGTTTTTTTTTTACATTTTTATTAATCCCAGAAGTGCTCTAAGAGATCCCCAACTTAAAAATGACATATGATGCGTAAAATTTTCTCAGCTTTCTGGAAAAAAACATGGAATTTTTTTTTTAACTTTGGGCAATGGCGAAAAAACGACTTTTCAGATTATAGTCTTGATTTTGAGAGTCTTCTACGCGTATATTAATTAAGCTATATTTTTTTTTCGGAAAATTGATATTTTTTTACAAAAAAAAAATATAGAATTGGTATTTTTTTTTTTCGAATGGTAGTTAAAAAAATAGAGGAAAAAATCTGAAAAAATTATGACACGTGTTTTTCAACACAGACACCCAAGCTGTGTAACTTACAAAAAGATCCCCGATAATGAAGCCCAAATTTGGCCGATAATCGATGTTTTTACTCGTATACTATATATATATATATATATATTTATTTAAATCCGAGTCTCAAATTTAAGAATGTGCCGTTTTATTTTCTTCAAAATACCACAAATTTTTAAAGAAAAAAAAAGTGGCACTTGGGCAATTTTTTAAAATACCGATTATCTGAATATATTTTTTTTTTTAACATGTCCCGTGAAAAGCCGTTCGACCGGATTTCCCGTTTGGGATTTTCCACAAAACTCATATTTTGGGCAAGACAAAAAAATAAAACACGTTGCTTTCAACTTTTAACTCGACTTTACCGCCGGAGATACCCGGATGATCGGAGGAAAGGAGAAAAAAAAAAATATATCGAGGTCCAACAAAATGAATACCGAAGTATTTCGTAAATACCTTCGCTGAGATTGCCGACCGGACTCAATTCTTCAACGTCCTTTTTCAGCTCCATTCGCGCCTTTGCCTTCTTGCACTTCTCCATCGTCGGCCTGCCAACAACGCCGTGAAGAGCGAGTGCCTCTTTCATGCGCGCCAGACGCGCCGTATTCGTTTTACAACCGGCCCAGAATTGTTCATACGATTTTATTGGAATACCGGCCATGGGGAAATACTTCTTCAGTGCCTGTATCCTCCTATCGTCCTCCGGTCGCTGAAAATTATTTATTTTAAAAAAAAATTTCTTTTTTTTTCTTCAAATTATCGTTCGGCATCGAGAAACACGCTCGTGTTGCGATTTTTCTTTTTTTTTTAAATAATTTTCTCACTGTGGGAGATTCATAAAAACATTAAAAATCTTACTACGATCATGATTGCAATTATTTCAGTTGACTAATATTGACTTTTTTTTTTTTTTTTTTTATTACGAATATAATAACTCACGGCTTTGCTACGTTTCTTTCCATTCTTGCGCGACACCTCGCTCGTATCATCCTCGCTCTTGTCCTCGTCCTCGCTTTCCGATGCCTTCTTACGATTCTTCTCCTTGCTTTTCTTCGATCTCTGATCGAGATTCACATCGTCATTCTCCTCCTGCTCGTCCGATTCCTCGTCATCCGACTGTTTGATCAATTTCTTGGGTGTTCTGCCCCGCCTCTTGCCCGGAGTTTTTCCCGTACCCGTTTTCTTCGCCGGCGATGCTTTCTTCATTTTCTTCTTCGTTCGGGGACTATAATCCTCGTCCTCGGATGCATTATCGTCCGAATCCTCGCTACCCGAACTGGCGACCTTCGTGAAACCCTTTTTTTTCCCTCTCTTACGTCCCTTTCCCTCGGGCGATGATTTTCCGCCCTTTGTCGTTGCTCTCTTTGACCTTTTGTCTCCCTTTTCTTCCTCCTCTTCCTCCTCCTCCTCATCCTCTTCCTCGATATCCTCGGATTTCTCACCCTCCGACTCGCTTGCATCGAGCTCCGAATCGTTTGGCTTCGACTTGACGATAATCGTCTTTGGCCGGACTTTTTTCTTACCATCGTCGTCCTCCTCGCGTTCGGAGCTCGAGGCTTCCTTGTCGCTGGCACATTCGACCGACATCTCCAATCCATCCACGACCTCGGGATCTTTGGTTTTCGATTTGCTGACACTCGGCTTTCCCGGCTGCTTCTCGACCGAAACCTTTTCCTTGATCGACGAATCTGCCACATCGTCAACTTCCTCCTCTTCCTCCTCATCCTCCTCCTCCTCCTCCTCGTCATCGGGTTTTTCCTCCGAGTTCACGTCGTTCTGAGTAATATCGAAAAAAAAAAAAAAAAAAATATACAACGAAACTTATAGGGCGCAACTTTCGTTATTTGTAAAATTTTAATTTTACAATGCTCATTTTCATACAATTATTATTTCATGGCTGTTACGTATTATTTACTCTGAAATTCCCTGACTTTTCCGGATTTTTCACGCAGGGTTTTGCAAATATTCCAGACAAATATACGAAACGGATTATATACATAAAAATAGCAATGAATTGTTTTTGTGAAAAAAAAAAAAAAAACAAACAAAATAAAACAAATTACTTTTTTAACCCACTTGAAAAAACATTGAGGGAATTCTCAATTCGATCCTGATATTGAAAGATAAATATCGAACTGGATAACATAATTTTTTTCAAGTTCAAATACATGAAAATGTTGAATATTAAAATAAAAAAAACTGAAATACAAAAAATAGTTAAAGGACTGTAAAGTAAAAAATAAATACATTAAAAGCAAATACCGTACCTGTTCTTTATTGTAAACGGAAATTTTTCAGTCTGTGCCAATAAATGAAAAATAAATATAAACACTTGTCTACAATAATAATTGTGTAGTTGTGTATCGACAAATCGAATGCAGAAGTGTAGCTTTAGAGCTTTCGAGTAAATTAGTTTTTGAAATTACGATGTTGAAATTTGCCTCGTTGGAATGCAATGAAAGTAGGTTTAAAAAAAACTAAATAAACCATTTTCAGCATTTTTTTGAAGTCGATAATCGTTTGAAACCTTGTTTTCGATTTTTTTTACTGGAAATTATTTTTATTTTATTTAAAAAACCAATTTTTGTTGCATTCCAACGATGCAAATTTCAACATCATTTGAAATTTTCATTGTTTGGCACTGACGTAACTTTTGTTGTATACAATAAAGAATAATATAAATATTAAAAATATACAAAAATATTTATTTTTATTCTTTTCAGTTTTTTTTTTTTTTTCAAGTTCGTTTCATTTTTCGTAATTCTGGCAAAAAGTAAATTCTGTAAAAATTCCAAAGAATTTTCTAAATTCCCAGACTTTTCCCTGATTATTCCAGGAGCAAATAAATTCTCTGAGTTTTCCTGGTTTTCCATATTATGCGTAACAATCATGTATTTATAAATCTGAAAGCTCGGGGAAAAAAAAAAAATTCTCATCGGATGTAACGATTTAAATAATATTTTGAATATATATTTTTTTTTCCTTTTGCTTTTTTTTCAATACCTTTTCCGTATTTTCCTTCTTTCCATCTTTATTCTCGACGCTCTCTTTCTTCTGTTCCGCATTTTCGTTGCTGACCGAGGCATCGTTGCGTGCTTTTTCCTCGATATTCTTATCCGCCGAAGAGTCGACAGCGTCAATCTTTTCCTCCGGCTTTGCCGACGTTATTTTCGCTCTTCCGTCGGTTCCCTCCTCCTCGTCAACGTTCATGGTATCGTCCTTGAGGGCGCTGCTGCCGTTCGCCTTGTGCATCGGTTCCGCGATCGCGTCCCTCTCGGGCTCGGACGTACGATCGTTGTTGAGGCTGCGCTGTTTCTTGCTCGGCAGCTCGTGACTCTCATCCTCCGAGGAGTCATCTCTCGGTCTCTTGCCGACCGATTCAATTTTCTTTCCATCCGCGTCACCTCCGACCGACATCGCGGTCGTCTTTGCATCCTCGACCGATTCTCCGTGATCGGATTCGACCATTTTTACGAAATTTCAGATGCCAAATTCAATGTACAAATATACTGTAGAGGGGAGAAAAAAAAAAAAAAAAAGGAAAACTTATACAAAAATATCATCGAGGAGCGATGGATAAGCCGGAGCCTGGAAAGTTAATTTTTTTTCTCTTCTTTAGATCGTTGTTTGCGAATATTCGTTGCGCGATAGGAGTCTTCCTGTATGTTTATTTATAAAATAGTAGAACATACAATTGGCAAATTTATATATCCTGATCTTTCTTTGTATTTGAAATTGAAGATCTCTTTAAAAGATGAAATTTATAAAAAGAATTTCTGATTAGCGAATAAATTAATCCTGGAACCGAAGACACGGTTCGTTCGGCATTTCAACAATAGGGTGTCCTATCAACCCTCGAAATAAATACCCTTTTTTAATTCCCGAAGCCTCCTTATCTGAAAGTACATCGGCTCGAGTAAAAAATATCTCAAAGAATTTTTTAAGGTATTTGTCGCGCGACCCGTGCCGAAGAATAAGCGGAAACGTCGGTGCGGTGTCGCGCGTTGAGCGGGAGACGCATGAAACAAAAGAGAGTCGGACCGTTCGCGCGGTATACCCGCGTATAGCGGGCAACTTTGACCAATTATTTCCGAAAAAGTAAATGGTAGATCATTCTAAAATTTTCCTAGAATATCCGGATTGCGCTTGTCTACTGATTTGCGGAGTGTCGTTAAAATCTTAAATATCGTTTCAAAATCGCAGGACAAAGCAGGGCATTGGCGTGCGTTCAGCATGGATGATACATGTGAAATTTGCTGATTTCAAAAGTAAATATCTCGAATATGAAACGTCAAATCTCGTTGAAATTTAACGCATGTTCAGATGACATAATTAATAATCTATAAAAAGTTTCAAAAAAATGTTCAAAAGAAGCTACCTTGAGGTTTATAACTTAAAAGAAGTTACTTGACAAAGATTATAAATTTTTAAATATTTTTTTTCTTCAAACATTAAATTATTTCCAAAATCAATTTTATGATATTATTAATGATTAAACTTACAGTTGAAACCTCAAAAACTTGTGATTTTCTTTTAGAATTTTTTTTTTGTAATATTTAAGATTGTTAAATATGTCACGGATGCCAATGACCGATGTATTCCGTTGGAAGGTGCCAAAAAAAATAGTCTTCGGTTTCAGGGTTAATAAATGATAATCGAGTCTTTGGAATTTCACCGGGTAAATTTCTGGGATGGACGCTAGAGGAAACTGTAGGCTTATTTTTTTTTGTCGTAGCAACGGCGGAGAGTTATTCTGTAACTATGCGATAAAATACAGGATCGCTCGAAGCTTTCGATAATCTTATTTGTTGATAAAGTCTTCGGGTGTTATATTCGCATAATAAACATTGTAATTTACAATAATAATAATAATAATAATCGTAATAACAGCGGTAGCAACGTCTAATATTGTAATTCTGAGATTAGCGCAGAGATCGATTACTCGGATCATCCAGCGTTATTCCAAACTACACACTATACCAATGGGCTTTTGAGCTTAGTCGTAGCAACAGATACGATCAAACATTCGGAGCTTCGGAAATTTATACGATGAATATTAAAATTATGAAAATAATAATAATAAAAATAATAATTGTTTGGTTATCGCAATTCTGGAATTCTCTAGAAGCTCGATTAGTCGGGTCACCTGACGCTATCGCAAAATAACTATATATCGTTTACATATGTACATATATATGTATGTATAGCCTAGACGATAGGCTAATACGAGAGAGCAAGTTTCCAAAAATTATACGGGTATACAAAACATAATCGCGGGAATGTACGGCACCAAAGGGGAAGGGGGGAAAGGAGGAGAAGAGGAGAATGACGGAGAGGGTGGGGGGCAAGAGGGGAGCCGAGAGCGGCGTCTATTTTAGCGGTAAACAATTGGAGAATGGCATACGAGAACCGCATTACGCGTTATTACGGATATCAGAGATGGAAAAAAAGCGCATAGATAAGAGGCTCGTGTGATAAGAGCGGGGGTGGCGTGTGAGGGTCCGGATCAGAGAAATGTGGGTACACGAGAGGGAATCGAAGTAATTCCATTGAGAAAGCATATAGATACTGCAAAGTCGAGTTCCCGCGGTATGCGAGAAAAAAAAATATATGTATGTATATATATATATATATATGTGTAGTCAAGTATATGTATAGTTATCAAAAACACACGTACTCGTTTCTCCCGTTGCTGATGCTCACGAAATTACGCAGCTGTATCACCAATGTTTTCGGCACTCCGAGAAAATAGCTTTTTTTTTTTTCGTGTAAATCGCGCGATTACAAGAAACGAAAAAAATAAAACACAAAAACAAAAACAAACTCGTTGGAATATATCGTAGACTCACCCCGCGATGTACGTTGTAATATCGTGATATTGGCTCAATTATCACGATTTTATCGTGAATACGTGTAAAATGTTTGCGCGGGCAAAATGTACGCGGCGCGACAACGTTGGGTCGGCCATTGGCCGGTCTATCAATTCGTCGGGATGTATATAATAACGCGGACGAAATTTCCGAGCAAGTTACGATGAACCTACCGTAGCTTGGCTCCGTTAACAAGAGAATGCCGTCTCGCGGCGCTTCTTGGTACTAACAACGTTGAGCAGTAGTGTGGCACACAAAGCAACTTTCGCAAAATCCCAATTTCGATTCGATAATGACTTTTCCAAAAACTACAGACTGACGGTATACCATAGGAATTTTCACGCGTATTTTTATAAACACGAATCGATAATTATTATGACGAATTTTGTTGAGAATAAAAAAAAACGGAAAACGGATGTTTAAATGATTTTTGACAAGCAACGGAAAAGCCCGAGTTTATCCGAAATGATCCGGTAACGTCACGATGTCGTACTTGTCCATATGGTCGTGGTCGTGCCCGATAACAAGGCGCATGCGTCTAATTAGATGACGCGGTTTGTTCAATGGTTAACCTTACTTTTATTAACGTTTTTCTCGAAACATCTTTCTTAAAGTTCTGTGCTATTTGGCATTTTTAGACAAAAATTGAATCGCCACGTGTGCGCGTGTATGTGCGTTCTACAGCAAAAATGATAATGACTCCTTGATTAGAAACAAAATCTCTTCGTTTTTTTTTGACGTTCAACCGGAAACTCTTGGAGCTTTGAAAAAAAAGCATGAAAAAATGTCTAATACGCGATACCGCGTACACGATTTAATAAATGGTCAATGAAAAATATATAAATTCCATTTTGCGGTACTTTTTATTTTGTCTAATAATTGAAAAAGCATAGACAGCATTTTTTGTTTTACAAGAATATATGCACAAAAGTAGACGGCACTGCCAGAATTGAGTGTACGCGGGGGTATATACATGCTCTGTTATTCTCTTCGTCGTAACTCTTTCCATTTTGGTGATAAACAGGACGATGTAAAAGATCATTGGTATCAAAGCTATATATTAATGTATATGGATGCATAAATCGTTTATCTTAAATTTGCCTGCGTTTATATAATTATTGAATAATTTTTTGTTTTTCTTTATCTACTGATACATATTTATTATATGGAAAGAGTATATATATTATACATTTTGTAAAAGTTTCCTTTTTTTTTTTTTTAATAAAAAAAAAAGTCAAGGTCAATGATTTCGAGTACCTGCTTGCTTGGTGTATCTGTGAAACCGAGGTATATGAAAAATATATAATGTGTAAATGTGAAGTTTATGATCGAACCATAGTAATTTTAGATTGCCGGTGGAAAAAAAATGTATTAATAAAGATCGATTACACTGTGCATACAGGCATTTACGCGCTATAATGATGATCCTTTGTAGGTTTTTGTCGTCCATTTGCATTTACTTTGAAGCTCGCTTAATAAATCATAAATAAATCACGTTGCAATATATATATAGCGTCAACTTTTGACATAAAGAATCCCCTTAATATACGCAACTTATATTGCTTGTAGTGGTATTACTTGTAATTTTTTCTGTAAATTCACAAGTCGACGATAATTAAGAATTGATAGTATATAGCGGCTGGTGAAAGGGAGGGGTTACGAGTTTATTACCGGTTGTTTTACTACTTGTTACCACTTCTGTTATGTAAATTAATGACTTGTGTGAAGTTGACCGATCAAGCTGATCAGAGCCTACTTTACTCACCCGTTATCGATGGTCGATAGTAAAAAAAATATATAACCTAAAAACATTAAAGTTTACGATTTTTTATTAAAATTTTTTTAACCAATCGTCCTTTGATCGTTGTTGATGATTTCTGAGCTGATTATTTTGTCGTGATACTTTTATTTTTCCAATATTACGAAACAAAATAAAGAAAATTTCATATTTCGGCGGGTCATAATTTTTGAGGTTGGAGGAAGATCGATTCGATTTTTATCGATTTGGCTTCGATGCGTGTTGTGTTTTTCAAATATACCGGCATTGTGCTTTCCAGTATGAACGGTATGAACAGCAAAACCAAACAAAACGTGTTGATGTTCTTGCTGCGGTGAGGTTTTTAAGTTTTTTTTCTAATTACCTATCCATCGTTTTAATATACACAATATATCCAAAAGAATTGTAAAAAAATGTCGGATGTTGAGGCTGACGAGGTTCCCGAAGTGGCGCGGGATGAAGATACGGTTAAAATATTACTTGCCACTGATTGTCACTTGGGTTATGAGCACAGCACAAAGAGATGTAATTAAAAACAAATGACGATTCGATTAATTCTTTTCCATACTCCTTTGGGTTCTGTTTTTTTTTTTGCGATTGAAACAAACGTACAATTTTGTTGCGCAGTACAGGAAAACGACAGTTTCATTGCGTTCGAAGAGATACTCAAGCTCGCTCTGAGCAACGATGTAGATTTTATACTACTCGGGGGCGATTTGTTTCACGATAGCAAACCAACCCAGAAAGTTGTACTGCAGTGTATGGAATTGCTGAAAAAGTATACGCTGGGCGATCGGTAGGTGCAAAAATTTATCATCCATTTAATTGCATTTTATACGCTTACTTGAAAATAATGTGCCTCATTAGCGTCGTATGGTAGAAAAACAATTTTTTTTTTGCACGTATATTTGCAATTAATACGGCGGGCATGTTAAATTGATTAAAAAAATCATTCTTTCATTAATTTTTAAATATTTCTTTTTCATCATTTTCCCTTTCTGGCAGTTTTGCCTATCCGCTGCCCGTCGGTTGTACCCCTTTTGCATCAAGTTCAAAATCCATGATTCTTATTTTAAAAAAAATACCAAAAAAAAAATCATTTTATCCGAGCCGCTTTTTGGATTCGCTCGTTCCCATCAACTTTGAAAAAAAATCTAGTCTTTAAATATGGTTTTTCAGTCTTTTTTTTTTTCTTTTACAATCGATAAATTTTACTTTTTACACAAAAAAAAAAACAATTTGAAAAAATGCTTACAATTGTTTCAACAGCGAGATCAAGATCCAATTCTTGAGCAACCCCGAAATCATATTTCCGCACGCGTCCCAAAAAATCGTCAACTACGAAGATCCAAATTTGAATGTGGCGATGCCAATCTTCTCCATCCATGGAAATCACGATAATCCAAGTATAAGAAAAAAAAAAAAAAAAAAAAAACAGCTCTGAGTTTCTGACGATAATATCTTCGGGCGCGGCATTGTAAAATTTGCTTGAGGGAAATTTGTTTTTTTTCCCCCCGAGGTTTCGAATCGACCGGCTCGATGGATATACTCGGGGCTTCCGGTTTCATTAATTACTTTGGCAAATGGTCCGACCTGAACGACATTACGATTCCGCCATTGATACTCACCAAGGGCAAAACTTATGTGTCTTTGTACGGATTGAGCTACATAAACGATCAGAGATTGTCCAGATTGCTCAGAGACGACAAGGTCAGAATAAATGAGTAGACGACGAGAATCTCTTTTGCTCTTGAATTTTTTTGCAAACTAAATTTTTCCCCATAATCAATGTGGAATGTTTAAGATTCATAAGAACGAGAGATATTTTTTTGTCGCCCTTTTCCCGAGGCATCCATGGTCGTAGCCCTCTCTTCGCATTTCAACTTATTCGTTTATCCGGTCAGTTTTTAACGTCAAAAACTTACCCTATTCGTCATAAAATGTCTCGACGTTTTATTGAAAAAAAAAAAAAAAACGACTTTTCTATTAGAATTTTGTAAAAAAATATCAAAAGCCAAAGTAACGGAGAAAAAAAAGGCCATTACTTATTACAGTAATTTTCATGGCATTTTTACACTAATAATCGGTAAATTAACGAGAGATATTTTTTTGTCGCCCTTTTCCCAGGGCACCCATGGTCGTAGCCCTCTCTTCGCATTTCAACTTATTTGTTGATACGGTCAGTTTTTAACGTCAAAAACTTACCCTACTCGTCATAAAATGTCTCGACGTTTTATTGAAAAAAAAAAAAACGACTTTTCTATTAGAATTTTGTAAAAAAATATCAAAAGCCAAAGTAACGGAGAAAAAAAAGGCCATTACTTATTACAGTAATTATCATGTCATTTTTACACTAATAATTGGTAAATTAATTATAAAAAAAAATTAAAACATCATTTTCTGGGAGAAATAGAAAAAAAAAAAATTATTATTGAAGATACATCCATATTTTTCATTGATTTAGATCACTTTGCTTCGTCCCTCTGGTATACCCGAACCCTTCAAAATCTTTGTGCTTCATCAAAATCGTGCCAAGCACACGGCGAACGGTTTTATTCCCGAGGACCAGTTGCCCGAATTTTTGGATCTGATATTTTGGGGTCACGAGCACCAGTGTCGCGTAATCCCAGAACAAATAGTCGATAAATCAAACAATCCTATGGGACGTTACCACATCACGCAGCCAGGTCGGTAGGCGTCTCGTAAAATATATCGCGCCGACTGCAAATCGGCTTTTTATGCCGAATATTCGATTTTTCACAGGAAGTTCCGTCGCGACGTCTCTCTGCGAAGGCGAAGCTACGGAAAAGCATGTTGGCCTTCTGAAAATAAATCAAAATCGTTTTAACATTCAGCCGATAAAACTCGAGACGGTTCGACCCTTCGTCTTCGACAATATTCGTCTTCGAGAAATTGACATTAAAGTGGATTATACGAGGCCTCTGGCCGATTTCGTTTACGAGTATATCGATGAATATATCGAGACCGTGCTCTTACCAAAGGCCGAACTTAAAATAACCGGTTCGTAAAAATTTCATTTTTACTCAAATTCGAAATAAACTTTTTCTCTACTTTTTTTTTCTTTTTTGCTTTCTCATGGAGGAAGCTTTGTTTTCGTGAAAAAAAAAAAAAAAACGGAAAAATTCGAGATTTTCATGCCAGTATGTTCAAAATGTCCCAAAACGTCGAGAAAACAAATTTAGAAAAAGTGTCCGTGTGATCACCGCGGCTCTAAATTTCGCGAATATCAAGCAATCGAGCTGAAATTTTTTACACAATTTGTCTCGGGGGACAAGGACGATTGGTATTGAATTTGGCTAGAATCGCATAAGGAGTTTCAGATTTTATAAAATTTTGAAATTTTAAAAAAATGTTACGTACGCGCTCTAACTTTCGTAAATTTGAGGCTATCGAGCCAAAACTTTTTACGCATACAGGCCTGGGGACAAGTATGATTGGGCATTGAATTTAGCTATAAATCCCTGCAGGGGTTACATCATTATTTGCGATTATTCGTTTGTTCGTTATTTTGAAAAAAAAAAAAAATGTGTGCCTACGCTGGAATCAGAGAAAAATTATGAGAGATCGACTTTAAATTTCTCATAGAAATCCATTATTGCGTATATCTCAAATTCAAAAGTCAAACAAAGTGTGTGAACTTTTTTTTTTATGAATATCCAGTCGCCGATTCGAAATTTCGCATACAAATAAGCTGAGAGACAAATTCAATGTTTTGCATTGAATTTTTCATTAGAAATTACAAAAAAAGCATGCAATTTAGCATATTGCTTCCGCATTTATCAGGACTTTTTTTTTATCAAGCCAACTTCAAATTATAAATTTAAAGAAGATAAAAGAAGAAAAGGATGCAAAGCATGTTGCTTCGTTATCATTTTTTTGTGCATCCTTTTCTTCTCTCTTCTTTACATTTACAATCCGAAGTTGGCTTAATTAAAAAAAAAAATCCGGATGAACGAGGAAGCGTGTAATGTGAACATTTTAAAAAATAATTCCCGTTTTCTATTCTTTTTTTTTTTTTTTTTTTTACTTTTTAGGCCATCCTAAACAGCCTACCGTGCCCTTGATTCGTCTGAGAATATTTTACACCGAAGATGCCCAACTATTCGATTCCATGATGTATACGCCGCTGCTATGATCTTTTTTTTTTTTTTTTTTTTCACCATCATCTTAACCCAGCGCCAGTTATTAATTGTCGAAAATTATTTCCCAGGATATCACGGAAATTCTCCGAAAGAGTTGCCAATCCTCGTGATATGATACTCTTCCGAAAAGACAGGAGCCAGCCCGATGACGCAAAGAAAAATTTTTTCAACGAAATCGACGAGGAAGATGGAGATATAAACGATTGTTTTCATCACGATGTGATTAAAAGTTCCAATTCAACGAAAAAATCCCCATTCATTCATTATCATTTGTTATTTTATTTTTTTATTTTTCCGTCTTTCACAATGAAATGAAAAAAAAATATATATATATATTTTATAAAATAAAAATGTTAACAGGATGATGTGGATTGGAGTGTGTCGGTTCAAGACTCGATAAAAAATTACTTTTCCCATGAGAACAAGAAAAATCAATTGACGGTACTGTCCGTTGATGGCATGAACGAGGCTCTCAATAGATTCGTCGAGGCGACCGATGACGAGGCCTTCAAGGATGTCATAAAGTATATTTATGCAAAAAAAAAAAAAAAAACATTTATTTCGTCACATCTATACCAAAAATTGTTGCTAATCCAGATTGTACCCGCTAACGAATATCTTACTGGCAATTTTTTTTTTTAGTCATCAATTGAAGAAAAACATGGAATACATGAAGAAATTTGAATTGGACGATGAGGCGGAGATAATTGATCAGCTGATAGCATACAGAGACGAGAGAATCGCCGCTGAGGAAACCGGTGATGAAAAACGCGACGTTAGTGGGATTTTATTTATTTTTTCTTTTCAATCGATGTTTCGCAATGATTTATTTAAATAGATTTTTGTGAGCCGAGAAAATTCAGGAAATTATCCCAGTCGACGGGTAAAGATATTCATTTCATATAAATTATTTATACAATGACGATTATTTTCCGAATTCGATACGCAAATTCCGTGAATATCCCTTAAAAAAAAAAAAAAAAAACAGCTGAGTGAAATATGTTAGTTTTGAGCCAACGAAATTTTCGCTTGAGAGTCAACTCCTTCGCTTTATTCATTCAACTGCCATGAGCTGTTGGGGTGAAGTAAAAAAAAAAATATGAGGTTAATCGAGGTCAGTTCAACTATGCGGAGCAGTTTGACCAAAAGAATTCGTCGTTTGTTTAAACCTTTTTAAGGCAGTGTCCTGGTTAAAAAAATCGTGTTTTTGTTTGTTTTTTTTTTTTTTTTTTTTTTCATTAATCGATGGTTAAACTATTGGAGAATCTGTAACGCAAAAGAATAGTAAAATCGCAAAGAAAGCGTCGAGCAGCCTGGCAAGTTTGATGCGCGTTTTCTCGAAATCTCGTTTTTTTTTTGTTGTTGTTATTTTTCCAAATTGGCGGGTGCGATAGCAAAAAAAGAAAAACTATTTGACCGATCGACCCAAACCAAAGTTCATTCGCTGGAGTATTGAAAATTATCCTGAATGAACTAAGAACATTGGTAAAAAAAAAAAAAAACGTCATTTTATAACGAATAAAGAAAATAAATGTTTGTAAGAAGCGTCAAAAATATAAGTGAATTAAAAATAATTTTGGTTTCTACACATCGGACAATAATTACGCGCTCTATCTTTCCCGCCAATTCGAGACTCCAGCGGCGAGGCGTTTCGTTGATCAGCCAATAACTCCGCCATTTTGCGACAATTTGACGATCAAAAAAATTCTTTTTTATCTTTCAAATGTGTGTAAAAATACAGTCAAAAGTTTAAGAAGCTTCGTTGTTTATCTTCTTAGAAAAAAAAATCGATAAAATAAATCAGGACACTGCCTCAAAGAAAGTTGATTAGTTGATTAGGCGGCGATGCAATGTTGTTCCAAATTGGATTTTCAGTTCATTTAACAACATATGCATTTATAATGAGAATCAATGGGTCCAATAAATCATGATCACGGATGGACATCTCTCAATGAACTCTTGAAAATCATTTTTAAAAATACTTTTTTTGTTTATTAAAAACAACTTTTTTTTTTCTTCCCGATCCTTATACATTGAAGGATAAATTTCGTTAAAAAAATCGATAAAATCGATAAAAAATTGATAAAATCGATAAAATCGATAAAAAATGGATAAAATCGATTAAAAAAAAAAACATAGTCGCTGTGAAATACTTGAAAATCGTGATTACTCGCTGGGGACCAGGTTCAAAAACTCTTGGACGATAATGCACGAAAGTCTCGAAAGAAGCCGACGCAGACGAAAGCAACGATCTCGCTGGACGATAGCGAGCCAAGCGAAGACGAATTGGACGACGATGAGCAGCCGAGTCGAGGTCGTGGCAGAGCTCGCGGCAGAGGAAGAGCCGCGAGAGCGAGCACGACGAGGACGAGGGGCGGCACGACCCGGGGAAGAGCCGCAAAGACAGCTCTGGATGTGAACGTATCTCCCAAAGCGCCGAGAAAAGTAAACATCTTTGAAGACGACTGGGTGCGTGAAACGAAACGTTTTTAATTTTTTTTTTTTTTCAAAATCACCATCGATCATCGAGATATTGTTTCGTTTCGAATTTTATTATTATAATTTTTTTGCTTAGACTTCAAAGCGCAGCAGCAGAGCCGCACCTTCGGGTTCGATGAGGAATTTCCTCACAAAGACCGCAACTCCGAAGGACAATGAGGAAATATTCCTCGACGATTCCGACTCTAATTGAGGCAATGGTCCCCGCCAAAGCTTTTTTACTTCACACATACGGACCTCACAGATCGCAAGTTGATATTTTTCTATGATAAATAAATATGTTCCATTCGATTTACGATTAATCGATCGATTATTTCGAAACTAATAAATATGTTGGAGGAAAAAAAAAATATATATATATCTCTGAAGCACGTTCGTTAGTTCGAAAAAAAAAACATTGCCAGAAAATTTCCATCGATCTCATTCGCGATGACATATTTTATACAAAATTCCAGAGTTCTGAGATGCTTTGGGATTTAATCATTGTTCGTCTTGTTTTTCCCTTATTTGGTTTATTATTATTCGTCTATCCGGTGATACACGATGGGGTCATTACAGAAATTTGTCTCGATACACAGATTGTCGTTAGATATGAGATTGTTAATCGTACGATTTGAAAAAGTCGAAGCGGTGCGGGAGAATTTTTTTCGTTTTGTTTTGTTTTGTTTTTCTATCGCTCGGTCGTCAATACGTTCGATTCCATTGGTGTTCCATCGCCCGGTCTCGAGTAAGCTGACCTCGCAGTCTCGCAAGCTCTCAATTGCCGCATCTCGGACTGAAAGAGAATTGATACAAATTATTCGAAGATTGAAAAAATCATTTTGTGGAAAAACAAATGAGTCTCGTGCTTGATTTTTCTACCGTATGGGTTTTTTTTTTTTTTACGAGATTTTCAAAATTAATAATTCGATCGTGACCCAAAGTAGACCAAAACGATGGAAAAAAAAAAATTGAGAAAACTCTCTCACCACGAGGGTGTGATAAGCAGACGCCGTGGATTGTGCGCTGAGCTTGCAATTCAAGCGATCGTCATAAAACGAACGCTTTCCCGGACCCCAGCCTTTCGAAAACGTTACCTGGAAACGAAAGATACGAGAAAAAAAAAAAAAAAAAATGCTGACCCCCGTTCTTTTGAATTTACAGAACTTAATTTCAAGTAAATCTCAACGCGTTCAGGAAATCTCAAGCTCGATGCAAAAGCTTTTCGATTTTCGAGCTTGGGCGGATTAAATAAGCCTGCAAATGTGATTTGACAATTCGTTCATTCTTTTCAATCGTTCGCGTTTAATTCCTCTCACGAGAAAGCCAAATTATAATTTGGCTCATAGAGGCGGATCGTGTGAAATGAAAAATTTATTTTACAAGCACATCGGTAAAAATCCAACGCATCTCAGGCGTCTCCGTAGTTCGATTATTCGCAATCGACGATCAAATGCTGAAGAAACGAAAAAAAAAAATTTCGTACCTGCGAAGTTCCAATACCGATGAGGCACATCAATACTCCCAAAATCGCGAGAGAACAAATTATCAGCTTTTGCATCGTGAGAATTTCCTTGCGCTTCACGAAAGTTTCAATTTATTCGAGTGATTTGAATTTTTGAATTTCAGCGAAAAATTGAGGAAATAGATATAAATATATTTTTTTTTTTCGCGAGACTCGGATAGATACGAAGAGTAGATGGTTGAATATTAGTCTGGCGATTCCATAAGTGGTAGCGCACCTTTATATACCCATTTTCCCGTGGTCCGCACGCAGCATCCTGATTTTACCGGGGAAAAATTCCCCCACTCACTTTCCTCTAGCACCAATTCTCGAGCAAATATTTCCCTTATGTGTACGTTGAAGATGAAACCGGCGTCGATTCATCCTCCAGTTGCGTCACGAATCCACATGATATTCTAAAAGATTGATCGAAATTTCTTACAATATTCAATTTTTGTATAAACATATATATTTTTTTAAATTCAGTCTAGCGTTTAGCTATGTGTAACGGTGATGGCAGAAGATTTTTCATTTTGTTTGTTTGTTTCAAATTGATATAAAAAATTGGCGAGTCAATTTCTTCGGAGAGACTTCGAGAAATCGAACAAGTTATAGTGGCTAAATCTCATTTTCGTGTCTTACGAATACGCCTAATTTTCTAGCATGCTAGTAAGACACAAAAAGAAATTGTCATTGACAATTACTTTTCGTCATTCAGTACTTTTTTTTCCTTCAGATATATGTGAATCAATCTTGAAGAAAAAAAAACTTTTCATATTAAGAAGGTTCTTAACATCAATTGGGTGCGGCAAGGGGAACGTGATGGCGCGGCGTGGGCGACGTGCGGGGCAGGTTGCGTTCGGCATTTGTTGTTTCACCAAATACGTTTTCATTTTATTAATTTGCCATTACTCACGCTCAATTCTGTTCACAAGTATATTTCACAATCGGCACGGTAAAAAACTTTCTTCATGGGCAAATTATATCTATTAAGGTCTAATCTGACGTTTAAGCGGTTTTTCGAGGAAATATTACCGTTTTTTCACTCCTAAAATAATCTCCAAACATAACTTCGAATACTTCTCCCATAAGAGCCCACGTATCAGCGGCATATTTGATGTTTTTTTCTCTCCTCAACTACGCGGTCAAAAAATCTGAAATAATTACGGTGTATTCCTAGTACCGGCACAAACCTCTCCTCAAATTTTAGAAACATTCTTACCGTTTTTTTCTGGTTCAAGAACCTCCTTAATGATACGTAAGATCAATAGTTGGCGAGATATAACATTGTTAGTTTCGTTTTCGTACGATTCATGTAACTCGTACGATTAATATTTTAAAAACCAACGCTCGTAGATTTAGATCGCAGAAACTTGATCGAAGATTGAAAAAAAATTGAGAGAAATTTTGAGAAAAATAACGTTACAAAGCAATGGTTTGTAATATTTTCTTTTTTTTTTCAATGTTTCCTAGATTTTCGATGCAGCTAGTACTTTCTGCAAAATACAACTTTTTTTTTACATCCAATTCTGAATACTTATTCACCATTCGATGTAAAAAAAAACAATTTCGAAATTTCTCGTTGCAGATATTACAATTGAAAAATCATTTGCCAGATTTTTTATATTTCATTTTTAAAAAAATGAAGAAAGAATAACTTTATTTCACGTGGTATTGGTTTTTTGCATCTAGGAATTTATAGCGAACCGTGGGTTTTTCATTAAAGTTTTCCGATAATCGTTCAAAGCTCCCTTGATCCATAAGGAATGGGTGATACGTATTTCCATTCTCGATATTTCATTTCATATGTAGGAAAATTCTACTGATTTTTACGGTTATTTCGTGCATTCGATTTCCATGAAAGAAGCAAGCTGCAAGCTGAAACTTGCAATTTGCTTCTTTGAAATTATACACAATGCTCGATGTCCCCTCTGGTGAGGAACTATCTTCATTTTAATTATAGTCTTCCCATGGAGAGGCTGATCTTCTCGTAAGTTTTGGCATTTTTTATTTAGCTAAATTCCACATAAATTTACAAACTTTAGTTTAAATCTGATTTGCGTATACTTAGTTTTTTTTTTTCTAAAATTTTCAATATCGATCTTTTTCCGCAATTTCGAAAACAGCAATTTGATAGATGGAAAAAATAACGGTAACCTTTGAAAAACGATTTTTCTAATTTTTCCCCTCGCGATCATGATTATTACAATAGATTTTTTTTTTTTAAATTAAATATAGCAAAAATCATTACTTCCCGTATTATTTTTTTTTTCGCACCTTGAGCGAAAGCGCCTGAACAATATTTTCCCCGTTTGATGTTTCTACTCTTTGTTGCATTTTTTTAGTTCCGCAAAATTAAATGTTTGCCTTTGCCCCAACTTTCTCGATATGGAGTTTTGAAACGTAAACTCCGCCTACGCGTGGGTGAGTTTGCATTAAATTTTCCTCAAACCAAAGCTAACACTGCTGGGTTAATACCTATTTGTGTTTCTATGCACAAATAAATGAGAGATCTGTGGCATAGGTTTTTTTTTTTTTTACGAATATAGCAAGGGGATTTCTTGCTGGATTTCAAATATTGGGATCAGCGGTAAAGTTGGAAAATCGTTAGGAGAGCCTGAGAAGATTTAACAATTTTTTTTTTTTACTCGACAGTCGTCCTATCATTATGTATAAATGCAAAAAAAAAAAAAAAAATCAAACTAAGGGCCTGTGGCCTTTACAGCCGAAAGTTAATTTTTGTTTCATAAAGGATCGGGAATTTTGGGATCGGAGTGATTAAAATCGAAAGAGCCAAATATTTTTTTCAAACTTTCTTTATTATCTGAAAAATTCACCATGATTTCCATTAACTCGCTATCAAAACTTCAGCGTTTTTTTTTTGTCAACGTTGCGAGTGCGAGGAGTACAATGAGCATAGCAATCAGGCGATTTTGCTTTCCTAAAGTATTTTTTTTACTCTATATCGAACCTCTATGAATTTATCGGGCTAACTTGACGCGATTTTCGCTCCCGTGTTTTATTGCTCGACGAGTCTTTATGTAATTTTATTCATCAACTCGCAGGTCATATCATAGATTTGTTGCGCTATTCATGAAATTACAGGCTTACAAATGAAATTTGTCCAAGAGTCACGGTTAACGTGATCAATTTGCGTGATAAAATATCTCTGGCAGCGATTGAGATTGAAATAACGTCGGAGAAATTTCGTATTCAGTGATTTTTTTTTTTTTTAAATCTTCAATCAAGAGAGCTCGGAGAGTACGAGGGAAAAAGTGAGAGGCCACGATTTTTCTTTTCACAATTTCCCGTCTTTATTGGATTATGCGTGTAATTTTTTGCTGCGAAAAAATGTGCAATTGACAAGCGACATTCAGCTAGTACGAATACTCCCTCTTTTTTTTACACAATTATTCCGGGCAGCTTATCATTGACAGAAAGACGTGCCGTTTTCATAAATTGTAATTAATTTTTTTTTTTTTGTTTTCTCGTCATTTACGTCACCAACTTTCGTGGATTTCACGACTTTGTCAAACGATAATAGGCGTGCGATTCGCACGTCAAGGAATTTTTTCGTTAAACGGTAACGCCAATTTCACCGAGAATTTCCGATAATTTTTCCAAATGTTTTCCTATCGACGTGTACTGACGCTGACTTCGGGCAATCAATTGAAAAGCGTTCATGTACTCGAGCTCGGAAAATTGCGGACCGTTCTCGAGCACGCTATTGAGAATTCCTTCGGGTGTCTCGTAGAAAAGTTCGAAATATTGACGAGCGTAATCGAGGGCGAGCTCGCGCGCCATCGTTATATTCGTGAGAGTCTGCTGCAGGGTAAAGACATTTCTGCACATTCTCTGTATACCGCTCTCGTCTATCTTGACGATGTATTGAGCCGAAGTGATGAGAATCTTTGCGATCAGATGACCCAAACCCTCGAAAATATACTGTAAAAAAAAATTCATTACACAATGAACAAGACTCTGAAAAAAAAAGCTTTATAATTTTTTTTTTATATACGAAAAAATTGCTCGTCCGTAATTGACAAAAATTTTCATTCTTCATTCTCGATGAATCGTCGTCGATAAAACTTTGCGTGTCTGATGGAACAAGGTCGTAAGTGCCATTGTACGACTTTTTCCCATTGCTAAAATCAGAAGGTCGTATATCGTTTTTTTTACGTATTTACGCGAATCATGTAAAAATATGTTCAAAAATGTTAAAATTGCAAATTTGGTCAATTAAAACCAGAGCGTCGCAAGTCCTGTTATATACGACCTTTTGGACCTAATCCAAGGAAGAATAATTACATAAACGAATTTCAGATGGTTGTAAGCGATATTATACGACTTTCTGGCATTGGTAAAAGTAAAAACGTAGAAACGTTTGGAAAAATCTCGAAAATGAGTCATCGGCAGATACGAACTTGTGATTCTAATTTGAGATAAGAACAAATCACAATAACTAATTTCATAAAGTCGAATGCGCCACATAACCATTTTTTTAAAATTATTGTTATTGTTACCGTTTGAAAATTTTCAGCAGCACAAAATAATGAATTCAAAAAATCTTGTATAAGAATCAATGAAATGATTCATTTTTTTTTTTACCAGGAGCCACAAAATAAGTAAATAATTCAAACTACAAAGATATCAAAAAACGAAATTTCTTATCAGCAACTTACGATGATATATGAACGATTTTTGCCAGGGAAAACGAGAATAAAAAAAAAACTTAATACCAGATCGCAAACGCCTGAAAATCTTTAAAAAAAAAAATGGAAAACAAAACCAGAAGGTTGTATCTTGGGTGGATATGTCCTTTGAGCGTTAATCCTTTAATAAGATATCCGCCAACATACGACCTTCAACTTTTAGGTTTTCGAATTTCTAATTTTCAATTATTTGTGCGTTTTAATCATTTTTACAACAAATGACGGAAAAAAAACAATAATTATACGACCTTATGGCACTAAAATCGCTTTTTCGGCGCTTACGATCTTATTCCATTAGACACACGAACTTAACTTTTAGAAGAAATCGTGAAAAATTTATATTTTTTTTCTTCAATTTGCTACTCGGTCGATGACACTGTAAAAGTCGGGCGAATTGCGAATCTCTAAATAGCCTCACCTTTGTTTTCTTCGGATGTAAGGTAGATTGCAACGCCTCGTCAATGTTCTGAAGTACTCTACTGAGCTCTTCGACCCTCGGATCAGCCTCTTGAGGATCCTTAACTTCACCGCACAAATGACTGTACTCTCCTTTCGGCAGTAAATAATGGAAGCACTGAACTCTTACCTGAATTATTTGAAACAAAAAGAAAAAAAAAATCAAGAACAAAATTATATTCACAAATGTCCAACGGAGACTTCTAATTTCGTCGAGATTAAATGTCATCGAAGATATTTCATTGAAAATTTCGTATTGTTAACCTCAAGATGCAACACGAGTATGCAAGTATTGGCGAGCTCCTCGAACTCGTCGGCAACCTGCTCGAGCGATTCGACCAGCGAAACGGGCATGGGAGGCAAAATTATTTGTCCGTCAACGTCGCTCCTTGCCTGATGCAATTCGACGATAAGCGCTCTCGTCGACAGGACAAACCACTCCATGCTCTCCTGCAGCAATGCCAGGCTCCTCAATTGTCCAACGTCCGAGAGAATCTCGTGAGAATTGATGCCACCCTCGCCGAGATTGCTCGCAAGTATCTCGGCCTCGCGTAAATTACGCTGACGCACTTCCTCCGGGCTCTCCTCGTCCTGCGTCTCCTGGCGTCGCATCTGCCATCGTCCCTGCTTGCTCGGTTTTTTGTAAGTCTCGCTCTTCAGATTGTCCCAATTTGGCAAGGATCTGACGAAATTAAAATCGCCACGAATATTCATGATTGAATATCAATATCGCGTATAAAAGCGATATTTTTTAATTCAACCCTTTCGTGGCCCAGCGGTACATTATATGTAGCGCTACTTTTGAAAATTCATAACTTCCATAAAAATTAACGCAGAGTGTTCGTTAAGGGCTTGGTTTAAAGATAAAGGATAGGATTAAATCGTCAAAAATCGTGAAAAATTACAAAATTTGAAAAATTTGTATAATTTTGAGGATGATTTTTTGGGAATATTCATTTATGCTGAAATTACTTGTATATCATGCCAGTAATGGGAATATTATGTCATATTTCGGAATTTCCCAAAATTCAAGATGAAGAATTAAATATGGCGGACCGAAATTTCAGAATTTGAGCTGATCCGCTTAGGATTTTTCGTGTCGCTGATTCCGAATCTGAATTCAAAATTTGAGAATTCCATATGGCCGACCCAATATTGGCGGACAGAGATGACAAAATTTAAGCTGATTCGCATCGTACTCAAATCTCAGGGTTTTTTGGGTCGCTGATTTTGAATCTGGAGTCAGAATTCCAAAATTAAAAATGGCCGACCCAATATGGCAGGCAGAATTTGCAAAATTTGAACTGATCTGCATGAAACTCGTTATTTGGCAGTTTTTTTTTTTTTTTTTTTGGGAATTCCTCAAATAAATACTTGTGCAACTTTTTTACGTCACTTCGAATCATTCTGATGTGAAATGATGAAGAAATTCTGAATTTGATGAAAATTTACTGATCATGGGCACTTCAGGGGATGGTTTTCCTTGATTGGGTCGTTCTGATATTTTCATATGACTTTCTCACCCTTGTTATTTATTTTCCTTTCATTTCACGATTTTTCGCACGAATTACGGACGCGCATATTAAAAAATAAATTTTATATTCCCGAGGGATGGTTTTTCATGCACAAGGGTTGTTTAAAGATAGGGACAATTATGAAATATTTTTTTCCCAAATTTGGAACCCCTGATCTTTCGTATCTAACCCTGACCTTGTTCAAAATCATCCTGGAAATGAGTTGGACGCGAAAGGGTTAAGGGATCTGGCGTCTATTCGTCAAAATAAACAAAAAAAACAAAAAAAAAAAAAAAAAACCAGTTACTACAGTCAAAGTCGTGTCTCTTTGAAGGGGATAGGAGGATTATCCTACGTACTTGATAAATCTACTGATATCGTCGTCCTTGAGCCACGCTGCTGAACATATTCGCTTATCCTCGCTGTCCGGCTGTATTATACCACGATACGCGGCGTTACACGTTTCACGATAATTGTTAAGTACGTTTAACGCGAGCGTACAAAAGTGTTCGCCCTGCAATGGAAGAGCTATCATCAAGGATCGTAGCTCGGCGACGGATTGCTCGACTTTCACGGTGCTCTGAAAAAAAAAAAAAAAAAATAATAAACCATATCGACGGTTTTTAATTTGCCCAAAAAAAAAAATCGAATTTTATGAACAATTCGAGAGAGTTTCGTCGAATAACTTTTTCCGATTGTGTGAAAAATATTAAAACTTTCGAGTGAATCTTGGATTACTTGGCGTCCGGACGCTATCGCGTCACTTTATTCAGATTGACATTAGCAATATTGATAAAACATTATTTCTGAAATATTAATTTTATCGAAAAAGCGCATCGGGCAGAATTTTTCGTCTTTTTCTTCTTCTTCTTCTTCTTCTTCTTCTTCTCTGTTCATGGCCGAATCGAAAAGTAGGTTAAAAGTGCTCCGATTTATAGTAATATGAGTCAGAGATGGGCACAACTAGCTACTTTCGAAACTATAGCTACGACGAAGCTACACGATACAATTGTAAACGAGTAACGAAAATTTCCTAGTTACTTCGATCCAAATGTAACGACATGCCTCTCGTGGTCGCTACTTTTTGTAGCGAGACTGTACGGCCCATACATCCTTAAGCGTACAGCGATTGCAATTACCCATTATTTGGAACATTCAAAATATTTTTAGAATGATTCTCAATTTTTTGGGAGTTCATCATATCTTTGAAATTTTTTTTTTTTTAAATCCGTAATTCCTTAAGCATACAGCGATTACAATTACCCATTATTTGGAACATTCAAAATATTTTTAGAACTATTCTCAATTTTTTTTGGAGTTCATCATATCTTTTTAAAATTTTAGATTTTTTCAAGAATTGAAAATTTATTTTGGGAATATTACCATATCTGTGGCCCCTTTTTCTGACCACGTAACCCTCATATTTCGGCAAAATTAAACACTTTTTCAAGAGTAAAAAAATCAATTTCTGATCAAATAACGGCGCTATAGCGATTGAAAGTAAAAAAAGTCGATTTGGTAAATTTCGGATCTACGACGATTTTTTCATGGATTTCATGGGTATTTGTGTCATATTGCGTGTGTGTGTACTCTGTGTTCGTGCGAGTGTGTATGTGTGTGTGTGTGCGCGCGTGCGGGGACCCGCCGGGGTCTAAGGCCCCTCCGACTGTCACAAACGTATATTTTTATGTTTTAAACTATTTATTTAAACGATTATAAAATCGACATTTTTTATTTTTAATCGCTATACCGCCGTTATTTGATGAAAAATTGATTTTTATTAGTCTTAAAAAAATGATTCTTTTTGCCGAAATATTAATTTTTACACAGTCACAATGAAAAAACCCGAAATGTAGCGAAAAATCGATTTTTTTTTTTCGTTCGCATTTTTTCGCATCGCTTCGGCACCGCATCCCTGAGCCGAATATCGATTTTTTTCACTCTTGAAAAGGTGTTTCTTTCGGTCGAAATATGAAGGTCACGTGGTCAGAAATAGAGGCCACAGATATCGCGATGCTGCCTTTATTTTGTTCCACTAATCATTATAGGGTATTGAAGAATGGAGTTTGGATGATCACTTTTCGTATAGTTAATGATATCCAAAATGAAAATATTAATTTTCAGCCAATACATAATATTTCTGGAAATTACTCGAGAAAATTCCATTTATTTCATTGAAATATTTATTTTATAATTTTTGTCCAATAAAACTAGAAATTGGCGCCACCTTCGATTCGACCTACGTCACTTGCCCTCGATGACTCTTAAGGCGATGTATCACAACCTCCGACCACCTTGAAAACGCGAATTCTACTTTCTCCGAGATGATACAAGCGATCAGAATGAAACAAGCTTAGCCACTGGCAGTATGTTGACAAAAAGTGGCTAAGCTTTTTTTATTCCGATCAGTTGTGCCGTTTGGGAGAAAGTACCTTCAAGGATTTTCAGCTATCTCTCGCACTCACGTGTCACGCGGTCCGTGTGCGACTTAAAAAAAAATAAAAAATAAAAAATTTATAAAAATATGATAAACTCTCAAAAAATTGAGAATCATTCTAAAAATATTTTGAATGTTCCGAATAATGGGTAATTGTAATCGATGTACGCTTATGGAACTACGGATTAAAAAAAAAAGTAACGAAATTCGATTTGTTACTTCGCTACTCGCTACAAAAGTAGCGGGTAGCGAAAAAAATTTCGCTACTCGCTACAAAAGTAGTGGGTTGCGAAAAAAATTTCGCTACTCGCTATAGAAGTAGGGGGTAGCAAAAAAATTTTGCTACTCTCAACAAAAGTAGCGGGTAGCAAAAAAAACTTCGCTACTCGCTATAAAAGTAGCGGGTAGCGAAAAAAATTCCGCTACTCGCTACAAAAGTAGCGGGTAGCGAAAAAAATTCCGCGACTCGCTACTAAAGTAGTGGGTAGCGAAAAAAAATTCGCTACTCACTATAAAAGTAGCGGGTAGCAAAAAAAAATTCGCTATTCGCAACAAAAGTAGCGGGTAGCAAAAAAAAATTCGCTATTCGCAACAAAAGTAGCGGGTAGCGAAAAAGATTTCGCTACTCGCTACAAAAGTAGCGGGTAGCAAAAAAAAATTCGCTATTCGCAACAAAAGTAGCGGGTAGCAAAAAAAAATTCGCTATTCGCAACAAAAGTAGCGGGTAGCGAAAAAGATTTCGCTACTCGCTACAAAAGTAGCGGGTAGCAAAAAAAAATTCGCTATTCGCAACAAAAGTAGCGGGTAGCAAAAAAAAATTCGCTATTCGCAACAAAAGTAGCGGGGAGCTAAAAAAATTCCGCTACTCGCTACAAAAGTAGTGGCTAGCGAAAAAAATTTCGCTACTCGCTACTAAAGTAGTGGCTAGCGAAAAAAATTTCGCTACTCGCTACAAAAGTAGCGGGTAGCGAAAAAAATTTCGCTACTCGCTACAAAAGTAGCGGGTAACGAAAAAAATTCCGCTACTCGCTACAAAAGTAGTGGGTAGCGAAAAAAATTTCGCTACTCGCTACTAAAGTAGTGGGTAGCGAAAAAAATTTCGCTACTCGCTATAAAAGTAGCGGGTAGCGAAAAAAATTTCGCTACTCGCTTTAAAAGTAGTGGGTAGCGAAAAAAATTTCGCTACTCGCTACAAAAGTAGTGGGTAGCGAAAAAAATTTCGCTACTCGCTACAAAAGTAGCGGGTAGCGAGAAAAAATCCGCTACTCGCTACAAAAGTAGTGGCTAGCGAAAAAAATTTCGCTACTCGCTACAAAAGTAGCGGGTAGCGAAAAAAATTTCGTTACTCGCTACAAAAGTAGTAGGTAGCGAAAAAAATTTCGCCACTCGCTATAAAAGTAGCGGGTAGCGAAAAAAATTTCGCTACTCGCTACAAAAGTAGCGGGTAGCGAAAAAAATTTCGCTACTCGCTACAAAAGTAGCGGGTAACGAAAAAAATTCCGCTACTCGCTACAAAAGTAGTGGGTAGCGAAAAAAATTTCGCTACTCGCTACAAAAGTACCAGGTAGCGAAAAAAATTCCGCCACTCGCTACAAAAGTAGCGGGTAGCGAAAAAAATTTCGCTACTCGCTATAAAAGTAGCGGGTAGCGAAAAAAATTTCGCTACTCGCTACAAAAGTAGTGGGTAGCGAAAAAAATTTCGCTACTCGCTACAAAAGTAGCGGGTAGCGAAAAAAATTTCGCCACTCGCTTTAAAAGTAGTGGGTAGCAAAAACAATTTCGCTACTCGCTACAAAAGTAGCGGGTAGCGAAAGGAATTCCGCTACTCGCTACAAAAGTAGCGGGTACCGAAAAAAATTCCGCTACTCGCTACAAAAGTAGCGAAAAAAATTTCGCTACTCGCTAGAAAAAGTAGCGACCACGAGAGGCATGTCGTTACATTTGAATCGAAGTAGCTACGAAAATTTCGTTACACGTTACATATGTAGCTAGTAACGCGTAGCGACCAGTTACAGATTTGGACATCTCTGATATGAGCGAAAGATACCTGCAACAGAGGTCGGATTAAACCGAGATCCTTCATGAGTTCCGGCGGGGTCGTGGCTCGCCAGGCCTCCGTGCCTTTCGTCACAGCATCGATCGTCGTTGCCACCATAGCGTGGTGTCTGTCCAAAAATACCTCCTTGACGTAACCGGTGATAAAACTATTGAGCATGCAGGGACTTCTGAAAGCAGATTCGCGAGGATCATTCGATTGCATTGCGAGGAAAAAATTTTTATCAAAGAAATTCAATGATCATACCCGGGCTTGCAGTCGAGGGCTCGTTCGATCTCTTCGATAAATTGCATCATAGGCCTGAATATAAACGTAATATTCTTTGGATCTGGTTCACATACGAGTTTCTTGTTACCGACGGTTTGTCCGTTTTCCTGGATTTAATGGAAAACAATACATTTGAAAAAAAAAAAAAAATAAAATAAAATAAACATCCCAATAATATTCATCGAGCAATCGAAATATCTAGCTATGGAAAATTATTAATAAGGTTAGCAGAAGGCTGGTCATTGTTATTTATCAAACAAATCGATACCTAAATAAAATGACAAATAGAAGAGATTGTTTCTAAGGATGCTCGATTTTTATTTGCCTAAATTTTAGTAGACAAAAAAAATCGAGGATCCACGTAACATTTTTTTCCAACTTCACCGCTCTGTTTACACTACAATGGATAGCCGGATATTTTGATGGATTGACCCTAAAATTGAGGAAAAAAAATTGATTGAAAAAAAAAAAACTGCCATTTACCACCAGACTGAAGTTACTGTAACGATGCTCTTTGAGATAACTGTTCAGCGCTTTTGGATTCGACGAAGAGTCGAATTTGAAGAGAGGTCCGGTTTTCTGTCGCTGCGGCTTTCTTCGCGCAAAATATGTGTTTATGTCGCTCGTAGGTTCTCTCAGAGTCGTTGACGAGTGAAAAGGTCCCTCGACCATATTTTGTATGTCCAGATACTCCGTTAATAGTAATTGAAGCTGCAACGAAATTGCAATTTTTTTTTTTTTTTTCGAAATATGTTACAGCATCCCAGGTGAAATTTTTTTTTTTTTTTCGATCGGTTCACTGCTTATCCATGTCGAATTTTTGTTTTTTTTTTTTTTTTTTTATTTCATGAGAATTTTGAAATTTTCTCAAAGACTTACGACAGCTTGAATCCTGCTCCATACGTCCGGCATCTCGTACAAATTTACGCGCAAATTGTATTTTTGAATAACGTGAGAAAAACTGCGCAATGCCATTGAATGAGCTCCGGCGACCAATCTCATCTGATCGAACACGGTATTGAGCAGTTCGAGCAGTATACTTTGGCTATCGGTCGGATCATTGCCACCGCTCAAACGAATTTCCATACTTTGCGAGGCTATCGGTTTACTCGCCGTCGCTTGTTTATCGAAATTTCTCTGTATCTCATCGGACGTACGAGCTATTATGTTCAACAGTTCCGTCTGCATCTGAACTTTTATTGCCTGAAACGGGGGAAAAAAAAAAAAAAAAAAAAAAAAAAAACGAAATTCTTATTGGAATTGTCGTTTCGTCGATAGAGACTTAACCAGGATTATCTGGAAAAAAGCTTTTTTTTTTGCCTTTTTTCCGTTTCTGATAAAACTCGTACGGTACCTCCACAACTTCGGGTATTTTGTTGAGCAGAGCAAGGCACTCTATTATAATGGCGATAAAATGTTCCGAATTCTCTTCCGGATTCAATGAATTTTCGTCCTCCACGATATTGCTCAAATCTTCCAAATTGACATTCATATTTCCTCTGACGAGACATAATATCATTAACGTTTCATTGAAAATTTAAAATTCACGTTTGTTCTCAATGAATGAGCATTTTCATCGAGTTCAGTAAGAATGAATGAAAGGATGAAATTTTTTTTTTTTTTTAAGAAATTTCGCATTTTTCGTTTAATTTTCGTAAATTTTTCAAGTCTAGCGAATACCGACTGAGTGAATATAAAATTTTCTGCACTGATTTATCATTTAAATTTCGAAGTTCAACGAATGCGCACGGATTCCTGAAATTTGGACAATTCGTCCTGAAAATTTATCTTACTCTTTGACAAAGACAAGATATTGCGAAAAAAAAATTATTTTTTCCACGAAGCTCGATGAACAAGAGAAAATTATGGATAAACAATGCGTAATTTTTCAATTTGGGGTATTTAAAAAAAAAAAAAAAAAAAAAATGCACAACCAACCTGGACGTTTGAGTCCTGGGATAAGGAGGCATAGCATCGAGGAGAGCGCGCTTGACTTTGTTGCCTCTCGAGCCGCGAGATTCGTTGCCTCGTTGAAAATCACGACCCGATCCTTGCCTCTTGAGAAAAACTTCTCTCGTTGTCTCGTGATAAAGATGCCTGCTTAGTTCCTCCAAAAGTTTCATGTGCAATTGTTGCTTTCTCGTTTCCAGCTCGATTCTCACTTCTCTCAGGGCCTCGACACCCTCGAGACTACCGTCGCCCATTGATAACGACGAAACGAGCAATTGCGTCGCATGTAGATACAGCTTTTTGTTCAAATAATGGCTCAGACGCGACGGTACGTCGCGAAGTTGATCTCTGGGAAAGGAAAAAAAAAAAAAAAAAAAAAAAAGATTCTTCATTCGTACATTCATAAATTGTTGATTCATGAATTTTCATAAAATGCATAATCAAGAAAATAAGCAAAATAGGTGAAATTCGTTTAGTGGAGAATTCCGGATAGTTAAAAATATTTTTTTTGCAATAACAAATTACTCTTTGACCGCTATTGCATTGGAATCCTCCATTTTTTTCCGTTTTGCCTTAAAAATCCACAGGACCAGAAATATTTGTCTCCGACGAATCAACTCGACTAAAGAATATTAATGAATAATGACGTTCATTGTAGGGGCTAATAAATTTTGCTTTTTCACGCAGACAATGTTTTGTTTAAGGATTAGTAGTTTTTTTTTTTTTTTGAGGCTCACATATCGTTCAAAAGTTGCAGAACGTGCTTGTGCTCGATGCCCTCGAGCCATAGCTTCATGAGCTCTTCCCTTCTGCATCTCAGCAGTTGCTTGCAAGCGTTCAAATTTTCTTTAACCGCGTGAATCTTTTCTCTCGAAGCCGTAACTCTCTCGGACAGTGTACTGAAAATCTAAATATAAAAATAACATTGAAAATTCGATGATTGCTCCGAGATTTCTGAATAATTGGCGAAATTTTTCGCCGTTTCGGTGAACTAACTTTCATGACTTCCGTGAGATCTTGCTCGTGAAGCGATACCAATTCGTCGAGACGCTGATCGCTCCTCTTGTACTCCTTTTCGAGCTTTGCCTTCTCGACTTCTCTCTGCTCATTGGTCTCGCTAGCCGATAATGCTCTTATAACCGAGATGAGCAGTCCGCTCTGCGTGAAATATGTAAAAATTTGAGGTTCGTGACAGATGAAAAAAATAATAATTGATAACCTCTGTGAAATAATGAATAGCGTAAAATTATCGGGCGAGATAAAATGCTTATTTGGATTTGAGCGAATTAAGAAAAAAAAATTGACTAACGATTTCTTTGGTTGGTTTGATTCCTCGAGGAGGTTTGACAGGAGGTGCTGTTGACATTTTTTTTTTATATTTATTTTGATATCACGAAAATGTCAGAAAAAAAAAAAAAGAAAAGTTATTTAGGGGGCGAGATTCATGGAGTGTCTCGAAAAATCGCCGTCAGAGGACACTGCGCAATTCGAAAGCTTTTCTGTCACGTGACTTCTTGACTTCTCCGATATAAAAGAGCGGCAAAAAATTCTCCACTTCCGGAGGGAGCTTTCGATCATAAATCTAAATTATTAGAGTTATCAACGATGTACGTTGAGTTATCCTCTGAATATTTAAAAAAAGTCTATATAGCAGAGATGAGTGTCTGTTATATTATATGAGACGAAAACAAAAACAAAAACATTCTAAATTCATCGATTAATCGAATCTCGAAATATCGATTTTTCAAAAAACAGGTGATTAATTATTGTGATTATTACATCTACCTGCTATAGTTCAGTGTATACCTGTCAGCTGTCAGAATTAAACCGTGTCACGGAGGTTGAATGACATTTTGCGTTTTTCTTTATCACTGAAAATTAAGAGTAACGGAAAAATACAGCACTAATTGATATATCATCGATATGTCGAGTATGACGATATCCGCTGTTCGTTCGCGAACCAGTATACTCGACAAGCCACTGAGCAAAGGGAAAGGTGAGGTTAGCCTCAGTTGTTACGCACTTTTGTTTTCGGAACTCGTGCAATATTGTCAGAATCGTGTTTACACGGTGCCGGAGCTGCAGAGCAAGTGAGTTTTCATTTCATTTTTTATTTATCGTCGATTTATAATGATAATAATATTAATTTATCATTTATATACATCTCTCCTTACACCCTATACAATGTAAATAAAAGATAAATATAGTCCATAAATATGTACCACCCAGGTCTGATTCGGTCAACCTAGGGTCAACCTTTTGAACTTTTCAACCCTTTTGAATTTGACCACATTTGAGGCACTATTGTGTCTGCTTGTGGCTTCCCCGGGTAGTTTTACAAATCTTGCAGTTTCATAGTGAGCGCGTGACATAATCCATAATCTCGTCATTCATCCCAAGATGTTTTCAGTAGTCCTGCTATCCTTTTTGGGCACAGTTCTCGTAGCTTTTCGCGAATAAAATCTTTCAATGTGAGCTTTCCCATAATCGAAGAATCCCATTTTGACTTTCGCACGACATTAGGTTTAAGAACTTTGGAGCTACGTATTCATGACTCCTCCTTCCCGTCGTGGTTCTAGTTATCGGCACCCGTGACCAAGTTAAGTGCTTGCGACCGCTCTTTGTCGTACCTCTGCCCTAAAGAGCTTATTCTCTGCATAATATTTCAACAAAGCATTACAAAAAAGTTGCTTAACATCGGCGCTTCTGTTTCCTCATGCAACTGTTGGGACGGAAAGAGCCTGTTTTTTCCATACATAATCTTCAGTATTTTCCTGCTTAAGTCATCCAATGGTCTAGTCGCGTTATCCGCTGCTCCACCCCAACCGATGACTCCGTAACCCATAATTGAAACGAACAAAGCATATTGTACACTATTTTTAAGATCGAGGTGTTTAGTACTGTTTTGAGTCTGTTGAATGCAAAGATAAAGTAGCGCAGTTTTTTTGACTAATTTATTGATATCCTCATCACATCTATAGTTCCGATCTATAATAATCCCGAGATACTTCTCCCTTATCGCTTCCCCTTTTTTACAATTTTATATTACAAAACAACACACGCATAAATTATAGCTGGGTAACTTTATCAATATCATGCGGTAAAAAAGTTTCGCGAAAGAAAATCGGGTAATTATGCAGTTTGAGGATTTATCCGAATTTTCATGATTTTTTTTTTTCCTCACAGGGAAATAACGTTCGAGAGAGCATTACAAGCAATAATCAGTCGGGGGAGCTCGGAAAAGTAATGTCCAAGTACTTGTCTCATGCAATTTTTCCGGAATCTTTACGAATTTTCCTTATATCGTACGGGTAACAGGAAAATTGGCCTCGGAAAATTGGCCCTCTGGAAAAATGTGCGTGCGTGCGTGCTGATTATTGTTTGTAATGGTCTCTCTAACGCTATTTCCCTATGAGGAAAAAAAAAAAAAACATAAAAATTCGGAAAAGTCCTCAAATTGCATAATTACAAAAAATCGAAATATACATTTATCTAGCATAGAATTCATTGCGATCGAATTTGTCAGATTGGTGGAAATGGGCGCGGAGGTCGGTCACAGAATAACCGATCTTCTGGTAGTCCGTGAGAAAAGCGGCAAAAGGGAGGTCAAACTTTTGAACGCTTTGCTGTTTGTAAAAAGTACCCTCTGGAAATCGCTATTCGGTCGCGAAGCCGACAAATTGGAGCACGCGAACGACGACGAGCGAACTTATTACATCATAGAGAAAGAATCGTTGGTTAATAAATTTGTATCCGTGCCCAAAGACAAGGGAAACCTGAATTGCGCTTCTTTCGTTGCGGGAATCGTCGAAGCCGTACTCTGCGATTCTGGTTTCGTGAGTTTTTCATTCACGACTATATAAATCACGGCCGATCTTACTCATTTTTTTCTGCATGAACGAGCAATTGTTATTTCAGCCCGCCAAGGTGACGGCTCATTGGCACAAAGGGACGACCTATATGGTAAAATTTGACGATGCCGTTGTGGCGCGAGACAAGCAACTGGAAGACCGATAATTATGAGATAATGAGCAATTGTACAAATAAAATGAAATATATTCAAATTATTCGTCAGCGTCGATGCTTGCAATGAAAATTTTCAAAGAAACCCTCGCGATATCGATAATGACTCATTGATGCAAGTAATTGCGCAAATAAAAGAAGCGTATGAATCATTATTCGATATTTTCCAAGTATATACGAAAATTCATGAAAAATCCATTGCCTCCCGTCCCCCGTCCCCCCCCCAAGGATTGCTCGAATAATTGAGAACGATTAGGGCCAGCGATGAGGTTTTTTATTTTGCATCGTTGCGCCTCTACGACGGGCTTTATCATTTCAGTTGTGTTTCCAATTTACACTTTTACATTCGAACAACCGTATCTAGGGCAGATATTTTTTTTTCTCCTCATTAACATTTACGTGAATTTGAATTCTCTGTCTCTGTAACTAATTTGTCCGGTGCGATAGCGCTCTTCTTCTCTGTCCTGTGAATAGAGAAATTTGAAAAAAAAAAAAAAAAAAAAACGATCAATAAAAGACACGACGAATAATTTCATAGGGGGCTCAAGGTTTTTACTTACCCTGGATCCGATGATGACGTACATGGCTAAAACCATCGGGCATACAACAGCGCCGATGTAGAACATACCGCTTTTGAAGTTGGGCCTGAAGAAGTGCTGGGTCGTAACTCTCATTGAATGAAAACGTTGCAAACCGCTGTCAAACTGTACGGACGAAAAATTTGATAAAAAAAAGAATTAAAAAACTGGTAAATATGAGAACTATGGTAATACTCAAGGATGAGCTTTTAAAGTTATTTGTATTCCAAGAAAGAGCCGGAAACATTTATAGTATTGAACGAATCGCTATCTCCGATATATTGTGTGTGTGTTTGGAATTATATTTGATACTGCGATTTTTTTTTTTTGTGAATTTAGCCATCTGCCTTGAAATTGAATTAATTTTTTTGGTAACATTTTCTGAAAGCCTAAAGATTTTCAAAGGAGAAGCCTTACTGTATACCTCTGGAATAGCTTAGTTGATATGGATTCAATAATGTTCGGTTTGTATTCCCTGATAATCAAAATTGTAACTTAAAAAATGTTCTTTTCGTATCAGCATCTTGGAGAGCGATTGGATTGAATCATTGGAAGTAGTGAAGCGGTAGACTTGAAATTTTATAAATATATAAATATTTATCGAGAAAGGCAAGCTTTAGGAACAAGATTATGGAGAATAGCAAATGTTTAATTTTATTCTAAAAAAAATTTTTAATAATTTCGAAAAGAAAATACCTCTACACAGTATTACATAACAATAGACAGCTGACAAAGAACAATCAAACACTGTAAATTCAACACAGTTTCCGAACGTCTCTAAGTGCTTGAATAATGTGAGCTTAATCTATTCAATGCCGGCAGAATGACAGCTTAACTGTTTTTTTTTAATCACAACATTACGATCCGATAGAATTGTGAAGGGATTGAAAATGATTGAAGGTTAATAAATATAGAGGAAACACTTGCCACGGAGCCGCCTTCACCGGTTGCCATGCGATAAGGATTACCGATCTGTTTCAAGTACTCGTGACGAAGCTTTTCGCGTCGAGCAGCTCGAGCTAGCAAGATTTTTCGTTCGGTTGCTGAAACATCGAAAGTATCCTTCGGACCCGACATGATTTTTATCACTCTCCGAAAAGTGCTTGTCGACAAGAAGAGTCACACAACGGGGGTGGGGGGTGGGGGCTTCTACACCGAGCCCAATGAAGTTGCAGCGTTTCGATTATATCGAAAACTCGTACGATATATCGAATTAACGTGAAGATTTCAAATTTTAAATTTTCAACTTCGCGAAAATAATGTTCTCTTTTATATCGAAATTCCAGCGTCGATGAGAAAGCCTATAGAAAGCCTTAGTACGTGAGCAATTTTTTTTCGTCATTCTGTACAAGAATAACAATGAGCGCATTATACACAGACAAAAAAATAGGTTTCTTTTTTAAACCCAGTTTTTTAAAAATAGTGTTGCGGCACGACTAATTAAAGATTTTAGGACTTGAATCAATTGCTCGGGTTGAATGAATAAATACAAAACGCAATTCAATGCGTTTTCTTTTTTAGGTGTGTGTATATATAGTTACACACATACAGACGCATTCCGTCATATCAGAGATAAAAAAAAATACCTCTTATAAGTTGTATATACATATCCTTTGGCCCTGTTCTCATATAGTACATATATACTTATGCATTCATAGCCATAATAACCAGCCGTGAAGCATAATAATATTCATAAAACCTGTCCTTAGAGTCATATAACATAAACATAGTTCATTCATCAAGAGGGAGAGAGAGAGAGAGAGAGAGAGAGAGAGAGAGAGAGAGAAACTATATTATGCCAGACCTTTTACAAGATTTTCGCATAATATTATATTTTACAGCACGAGGATACATATTCGTGTTGCGCAATATATGTGATCACGCAGTTAGCAAATATCCCAACGTCATATGATTCAACGAAAAAAAAACAAACATAAATTTTACATATACACGCGTATAATATGCTCCGATTTTGAGAGGTTTATATGCATGTGTGGGCTGCACGATAAAATATATAATATTTTGTTTTATCAAAGTCACATGAGCGCTAGAAAAACATATGACTCGTGTTCTCTCGGGTTACACCAGTTCAACGGGGGTGAGAAAATCTCACGTGACAAGATAAAAGCCTTGTACACACACATATGGTTTTTTTTGCTCGGAGAGCCTCTATATACGCTATGGATGAGAAGAACAAAGCAAAGTTGTATTTATGACTCACGCTGTACAGTCGTTGGGTCTCTCTCGTTTTTAAAGGAAGAAGGAAAGAGAGGGGATAAAGCCTAGACAAACATCGCTTTTAGCGTCGGGACGACGCGGTTGCTCGATCTTTCATTTTCATTTATTCATTAGCTCTCGAGCGTTTGACGAGGTCTTTCTTTCGTTCCAAGCAGAGTTTCTTTAATATTTCATCGTTCCGTGAGTACCCTCATACAATATAACAATTAGCAAATTGCTCGTGTTATTATTCTGTTGCTATATATGTGTAGTAAAATATATATATATATATATATATCTTACTGCATTATTCAGGATACATTATAATTGCATTCTACGATTCGGTTTTATAAGATTTTTGCGCATCAATACTTTTATGAATAAAAATTGTTTATTGTTTTTTTCTTCTTCAATTCGCGGAAAAAAATACGTCGCGTCTAGTGTCAGAATTATTTTTTCCTTATTCGCGGAACAAGTCTTGCGTATCATATTTTTATTTTCTCCATTTTGTCGTGAGTTACTCGTCCCGCTTGCCCCCATTACCTGTCACACAAAGAAGTATACAAAGGTGTCGCTGTGTATATCCTGTCACTTTTCACCGTTACGCGATCGAAATTTCGGCTACAATTTATATATATATTTTTTTTCAATTAGAAGCATTTTACCGTTTAATTGCATCAGATTCTCCATTAAAAGTACGTATTCCGCTGTTGCAGTGTTGCTTTGTTTTCTTTGTTACCTTGAAATTATATCCACTACGGGTGATTTGTGAGGAACAAATAATCACGCTACAAAATGTGTACACTGCTCTCACGTTTGACCCTGAACACAAATAATATATAGCCCTGGCACGGAGCACGTTCTATGTGCAATATATGAAAAATCCATTCGAAAATCTAATAGCCCTGTCCTTGAGGTTTTCTCTCGAAGTATTTTCTTGAATACAAAATCGTTGGGCACTTTCACGTGAAAACTCGCGTACGTTAATTCTTTATAAAACATTTAAGCTTTTATTAATGTCGAAAAAATGTGAAATATAAAATAATTTTTTTCAAAATAAATAAAAATCTTTATTATGACGTATCGTTATTATTTATCGCGATTTATATGTCACGATTTTCACGATGTATATATCTATATGAATACACAATTTTAATACCAACGTTTTTTGTATGATAAATAATGATGAAATTATTCGGTGGATTTTAATTTATCGTTTGATATATTACCGATTGTCACGAGAGTAAATTGAAGCACGAATTCGACACTCGAGGATTTGCGTATCTCGAAACAAAGCGATTAGTTTCAGAATGGTTAGAGGGTGCGAGGGGAACTTGTACATTAAAATTATGTAAAAGCTCCAGGGTCAATAGGACGCAAAGTTTTATCCGATAATTTCACAATCACGAATGTGCGTTCTATACATTTGCGACTTGTAATGATGAAACTAATGACTCAAATCTATGACAAACACATTTCCTGAAACTAGGCGTATATCTCATCTGTAAGATAATTATCGTCAATAGTATTGGCTGGTAAATTACTTGGTTCGATTTTCTCTCTTATTTCTCAGACAACAAATCAACCATGAGGACTCTGCTCTTTGTATTGGTCGCTATCTTCGCTGCGACCCAAGCCATCAAGCTGTTGGACATTGCCGAAGCCGAATGGAAGGCTTTCAAGGTATTGTTCCTATTTTTCATTTATAAAATGTACAATTTCATGGTTGTTGCGCATATGGAAAACCGGGAAAACTCAGGAAATTTCTTTCCTCCTGGAATAATCGGGGAAAAGTCAGGGAATTTAGAAAATTCTCTGGAATTTTTCCAAAATTGACTTTTTGCCAGAATTACGAAATATGAAACCAACTTTAAAAAAAACTGAAAAGTATAAAAATAAATATTTTTTCTATATTTTCAATATTTATATTATTCTTTATTATATACAACAAAAGTTCCGTCAGTGAATCAGAAAAGTCAGGGAATTTAGAAAACTCTCTGGGATTTTTCCAAAATTGACTTTTTGCCAGAATTACGAAATATGAAACCAACTTAAAAAAAAACTGAAAAGTATAAAAATAAATATTTTTTCTATATTTTCAATATTTATATTATTCTTTATTATATACAACAAAAGTTCCGTCAGTGAATCAGAAAAGTCAGGGAATTTAGAAAACTCGCTGGGATTTTTCTAAAATTTACTTTTTGCCAGAATTACGAAATATGAAACCAACTTGAAAGAAAAACTGAAAAGTATAAAAATAAATATTTTTGTATATTTTTAATATTTATATTATTCTTTATTATATACAACAAAAGTTACGTAAGTGCCAAACGATGAAAATTTCAAAAACTAAAAACTAATTTATTCTAAAGCTCTAAAGCTACGCTTCTGCATTAGATTCGTCGATACGAAACTACACAATTATTATTGTAGATAAGTGTTTGTATTTATTTTTCATTTATTGGCACCGACATAAAAATTTCCGTTTATAATAAAGAACAGGTTCGGTATTTGCTTTTAATGTATTTATTTTTAACTTTACAGTGCTTAAATTATTTTTGTATTTCAGTTTTTTTTTAATTATTTTTTATTTTAATATTTAACATTTTGTTATTTGACATTTTTTTATTTCCCTGGAATATTTGCAAAACCTGTATGGAAAACCTGGAAAAGTCAGGGAATTTCTGAGTCAATAATGCCGTAACAACCATGAAACAAGAGTGCGATCGTTACTCTCCATTTTTTGTAATCGCATCGCTTATCAGTATTTTCTTTCCCTCGAAAATTTGAGTAGGTTTTACCCAAGAAGCATTCGCGATTAATCAAATTTTCAAAATAAATAAAATGCTAATCTTCAATAGAAATAATATCACAGAGTAATTCTCGCTTTGAAACAATTTTTTTTTTCTGTATAAAATTATATTATTAGCATTCCTTTACGAAGTACCGACTTGATGCTTATCTCAGAGTAAAATTTGAAAACATAAAACTAGTGATCGTACGTGATATCGCGCGATTCAAGCATTATTTTTATGTAAAAATTGACGAAAGTCTCGAAGAAAAAAAAATGCTAGTACAAAACCAAAAAAATTAAAAAAAAAAAACTGTAATGATGAATAGGAGTTACGATTTTCGATAATTTTGACTGATATTTTGATAAAAAGTTGATTATCCTGAAAAATCAATTAGGCCAGATTTTCGATTTCCTTAATTTTTGTAAATCACTAAAATCGTCCGTCAGCATAGAATTTTTGTTTTCTTTTTCGGTGTTTGAATGTTCAAATAAAAATTCAGAAGCCCTGCCTGCATGATAGCCGGGGATCATAGACACAAATTGCGTATTAAAAAATCATACTGGGCTCTGCTTATCAAATGGGTGACTCAGAATTCTCGGCTTGCCGTTAGTAACACGATATCGAATACAGATTAGCTCGCCTGGCTGCCCCTCTAAATAAATTTCGTCAAACAACAGCAAGTCTCGCGTGACAACTGCTCAGTGCTGATCAAAATACTGTTTTTCTTTCCGCTACATGTATTTCCTTACAGACAATAACGTCTCGCATGACACTATTGCTCAATAATCCTCAAACGATTATTCGTTTTTTATTTTTTTCACACACTGCCTCACTCACGCTGTATCACGATTTAACGATCTGTGCTATATATCGGACACGGGATTTCCAACGATTCAAAAACACGAGTGTGCGTTTATCGCCGGAACATGTATTGAAAAAAAAAAAAAAAAAAAAAAAAAACTGTTTGCAGGCTGAGCACAGCAAGAAGTACGACAATGAGATAGAGAATAATTTCCGGATGAAGATTTTCATGGAAAACAAACTCAAGATCGCTGAGCATAATCTTAAATACGGTTCCGGAAATGCTACCTACAAACTGAAAACCAATAAATACGCTGATATGGTGGGTATCTTCGAAATTAGCAATCCTTTTTACATAAAATTGTCGAGGATCGAACAAAAAAAAAATATTTTTTTTTTGTTTGAATAAATCGAATTTATTTGAAAAAATCGAATATTCCCCATGGATCACCATCACGAAGACGAATATTCAGATCCGAATCTAAATAATTGTTGCGAGATGATTTTTTTAAACTAAAAAAAGATATATTTAAAAAAAACCAGCACAAACTTGTTTTTTTTTTTTTTATCGATTAACCGGAAGAATATTTTGTAAAATCTCTCGTTTGGGAGTTTTCGTAAACTTAAAAATATCATAATTGCCTGATTTATCCGTAAAAATGACCCAATCAATGGACAGCGATGAAATCTTTAATTCACGCGAAAAATAATGAGCCTCGAGTTCGTTCGACGAATATAATTATAAATTTCTTCAGCTTCATCATGAATTCATCGAGGCACTCAATGGTTTCAAAAAACCATCGGGCAAACTTTTGGGATCGGTGAAAAAGCCCGCTGGTGCAAATTTCATTGCGCCAGCGAACGTTGAGCTTCCTTCGTCGGTCGATTGGAGAAAGCACGGTGCCGTTACTCCGGTCAAAGATCAGGGCCATTGCGGCTCTTGCTGGGCTTTCTCAGCTGTGAGTATCAAAAATTTACACCAATTATAATCAATCACGAAACGCTAATCTTTGAGACCCGCATGAAATTTTTTCCTTCCTCTTGCTCATCTCGTCGATCCAATAATATCAAAATGAGTTTATAAAAGATATAAATTGAAAAATATCACTCGCGCGCTCGATTGAACTCGTAGACGGGTGCATTGGAGGGTCAGCACTTTAGACGCGACGGCGTACTCGTTTCGCTGAGCGAACAAAATCTCGTCGATTGTTCGCAAGATTACGGAAATAACGGTTGCGAGGGTGGCCTCATGGATCAAGCGTTCACCTACATAAAGAATAACAAGGGTATCGATACCGAGAAGACTTATATCTATGAAGCCAAAGACGACACGTGCAGGTACGTTTTTTTTACCAAAATTTTCACTCATACACGCGAGAGAAAGAAAAAATTATGAGGATAGACGAATGAATTTATGTCGAAAAAATGCGTTTTCAGATTGTCCAGCGAGCTAAAAAAAAAAAATTATTATGTTTAAAAGAATTATTTTTACGCCCCACAAGCACTTTCGTTCGATCTTTTATGCCTCAGATTTACGGCTACGCATATTTTTTATAAATTACCTTTACACGTGCAGAAATCGAACAAAGAATTAGCAATAAAGTTCGCATAATTTATAAATTTATAGGCCATACGAAAAAAAAAGAACTTAGTTTGTTTTAAAATGCACCTAAATGAATTTTCACGTAAATATCTCGAGCGATTCGTCCATTGTTCTCACACGGAGGAAACCAAGATTCGTAGCATTTTTTTTTTTCTCGCATTTCGCGAACGAGGGGGACACCTTTGTGAGCAAAAATCCTTGCAAGTTTTCTTCCTTCCATCCCCCGGTCTCATTTTCCTTGGAAGATCCGTATTTCGCTATTGTTACAAAGTTAAACGAGTCATTGGGCACGATGATTAATGTTAATGAGGGGGACTTTAATGGGCGCAGATACAATCCAAGAAACAGCGGTGCCGAGGACGTTGGCTTCGTCGACATACCGGAAGGTGACGAGGAAAAATTGAAAGCCGCGGTCGCGACAGTCGGACCCGTTTCGGTCGCCATCGATGCTTCCCAGGGAAGCTTCCAATTTTACGCCGAGGGCGTTTACAACGAGACCGATTGCTCGTCCACGGAATTGGATCACGGTGTTCTGATAGTTGGTTACGGTACCGATGAGAACGGCGTCGATTATTGGCTCGTTAAGAACAGCTGGGGCAATACCTGGGGACTCGATGGATATATAAAAATGTCACGTAACATGAACAATCAGTGCGGTATCGCGACTTCCGCGAGCTATCCACTCGTCTAGAGCTCCTTTCATTTTTCTCTGCTCGCGCTCTCTATCATCGATGTCTCATATTTTTTTTTTTTTTTTTTTCACAAAGCCATATTAGCAGCTGAACTTTTATGGGGCTACCCAATAAGGAGAGTATACTTGTCCTCGTGACTGGTGTAAATATTTAAGTATACAGGGAAAAAAAAAAAAAAAAAAAAAATTCACAAGATGCATTAGCAAAGGATGAGGGAGCGCCGATGGGAGGCTCTGAAAAATTGATCAGCGCTGTGTGTTGAATATTAGTTTGTTGCTCCTACCAATTGCTCGCGGAAGAGACACAATTTTCCGAACTTTCCAGTTGCGAGCAGCTCGCATAGCTGATATAAAAACGCACAGCCTCTGCTGCCTTTTTCATTTAATCGTAGCAACTTTCGTTTTATCGTTCGCACCTTTATCGTGCATTATCTTTAGTTTTGTTCTCTCTCTCTTTTTTTTTACTCGACAATTTTTTTTTTTTTTTTTAACTTTACAAATCATTCGTTTTTTAAGAGAATCGTACAAGTTTCATTTTACTTTATGGTCAAGGGACAGCGAATTTTCTATCATTCCAATTCTCTCTGTTTATGATTCAATAAAATTGCGATGATACGAGATACGAAGCTCGATTTTTTGTTTGATTATCCGACGATTTTACGAACAGGCTGTACGTAGTTTTTTTTTTTTTTTTTTTTTTGATTCTTTCTTTAAAATAATCTTATGCTGTGCGGTGTTTGGCATCGATTTTTCGAAATACAAGAAAAAATGGGGAATATCTATCGCGATTGGATCACGATATGGATGAAGATACGAGCGGCATTACGAAATCGAATAATTTATCGTTCGACCCGTCGAATCGCCAAAATGACGATTCGGGTTTAACAAACCGGTCGTATAATTTTTTTTCCCCGTTATTTGTTGGTAAAAATTATTAAAACGTACGAACAATTGAAATCTAGGAATTTGAAAACCTTATAGCAGAAGGTCGTATGTTGGCGGATATGACCTGATTTTAGGTTCTTATTAAAGGATTATAATTCTCAAAGTATCCGCCCAAGATACGACCTTCTGGTTTTGAGTTTTCTTTTTTTTTTTTTTAATTTTCGTTTTCCCTGGTAAAAATCTTTCATATATATCCATCATAAGTTGTTGATAAGAAATTTCATTTTTTTTGGATATCTTTATAGTTTAAATTATTTACTTATTTTGTGATTCCTGATTTTTTAAAATTTATGATTCGTACAAAAGATTTTTCGAATCCATTTTTGTGGAAAAAATCACGAGTGCTGCTGAAAATTTTCAAACGGAAATAATAATAATAAAAAATCGTTATGTGGCGCATACGACCTTGTGAAATTAGTTATTCTGATTTGTTCTTATCTCAAATGAGAATCACAAGGTCGTATCTGCTGATGGCTCATTTTGGCGATTTTTCCAAATGTTTCGACGTTTTCACTTTTACCAATGCCAGAAAGTCCTATAATGTCGCTTGCGACCTTCTGAAATTAGTTTACGCGATTATTCCTCCTTCAGTTGGCTCCAAAAAGGTTGTATACGCCAGAACTCGCGACGTTTTGGTCTCAAGTGGCCAAATTTCAATTTTAACGTCTTCGAACGCTTTTTACGCGATTCGCGTAAATAAAAAAAAAATTATCGCTATTCGTTTTTTTTTTCAGTTGATCAGAAACAACGAAGTTTCGGTGTTTTCCATTTGAAAAATATTGTTCTATCCATATGGGGAGGAGGTTTGGGCGAAATTGTGATTCGAAACAAATCACAGGGATAAGGTCGGATGTACTCGGAAGCAGCGAGGAATGATAATCAATTTCTCGTTTAACTTATTCACTTTATTTTGATGATTTTTTTTTTTTTCTTTTTTCGCGTCTTCAATCTCTTCGATATAAAATTTGTGTCTAACGATGCCACGCAGCGAACAATCTCCATCCAGAGGAAAAATCGTTAACCATTACACTTTCGTTCCGTCGTTATATTTACACGACTAGGTCTAAGGCCGTAGACGTCGAACTCGTATTCGTTTGTTTTTGTTTTTGTTTTTTTTTTTTTTTTTTTTTTTCGCTTTTTCATCGGCGCATCATCATCGTGCGGAGAGTACGAATTCTTCGAGCAATGCGACAGTCGTCAAATGTTATACATCTCGCATATCCGTTCTTTATGCTTAAAATGCAAGGAAATAATGCGTATCTGTGTTGTTGCCTCAGCTCGCGAGTCCGATCGCAAAATCTCGCATGTAGATTTTCCCCGATTAGATAACAGAAACAAATTTACGAGTTCGGAAAAACACGAGCCGGGGGGCATTTCATCGACAGATGCATCTCATTCGGGATTGGTCTCTTCGTTTTTTTTTCCTTTTTGTTTTTTTTTTTTATTTTGTTTTGGTAACTGATCGAGAATGACCGACGATTTAATTCCTTCCCCTTCGACAATATCGCATAGAACTTGTCGAAAAAAAATCTCTGGCGGACACGGAAACGGATTTTTTTTTTTTCCTCGCGCTTTATCGTTCGAGCTTCCCCGTTCTTAACCGCGCGCGGATACACGGAATTTACGAGCTCTTCTTTCAGCAATCTCGTAACAATGAAAGGAAAAAAAAAAAAAAAAAAATATTCTCAGTATCAACAAACTGCAGAGCCAAACGAGCTGACGGATACGCGCTCTGCGTGTGTACACCTTATACACGATTTTCAATAACATTGAGACTTTTACGTCTTCGTCGAATTTTTACACCCTCGGAGGTTTTTTTTTTTTTTTTCATTCGCTTTCTTCAATTTCTCTCTCGTTCTTTCTTTCCCACTCTCTCTCTCTCTCTCTCTCTCTCTCTCTCTCTCTCTCTCTCTCTCTCTCTCTCTCTCACTCTTTATTTTACGTTTTTTCCTCGATCGGTGAACAATCGAAGGAGAATCGAACGAAACAAAGCACGCTCTTTGCGTCCAAAGAGGTACATTTTTTTACTCGGATATATCGTTTCCACTAGAGTCCTAAATAATTCTTTTTTTTTCTTTAATCAATTCTTTTTTTTTCAATCGCGGAAAGATTCTCGATTTCCGCGACGTTTTTACAATACGTAATATTTAACTTGGCCTCGTTATCTCTTTCTCTTTCTCTCTCTCTGTGTGGCTTTTTCCTGTTTAAAAGTTCAATATGACACGCTGCCCGTTAGCTATAGCGATAATTTCAACGAGCCCGTTAAAATCGGAATCTCACGAGCCCACGAGAGGATACGACTTCCGTTTCGAAGCTCAACTCGTCATCCGGTGATACGGAGATTGCGAAGACGAGGGGGGGGGGGGGGGGGGGGGGGAAAGAAAAATTATTTCGTCAAAATTGCACATTCGCGATTAAAACGAACGTAAAAAAAGAAGCCTTATCGATTCTTTTCTTACCTCCCGAAGATAAAAAAAATTTTTTTTTCCTTTCTTTATTCGCGATTAATAGCGTCCAGCAATTAACCGATAAGATTGTAACGGAGTTGCTCGTATCGCCCACGAGGACGAAAGATCCGAGTTGAATTTGGATAAATTTTTTTTCTTTCTTTGTTTATTTTTTACTTTTTCATGCCGATCAAGCGTGACGAGAGAAACGAAAAATGCGAGAGAAAAATTATAGACCTGTGATCGATCGTTAAAACGCGAGAGTTGGGTAGAAAAAATTTGCAATCAATCGTCTCGCGGAGCTTGTGACTTTCGTCGCGATTGTCTGAGGGGGAAAAAAAAACCCGGATAAAAAAAGAGAGAAACGAACGACGGAGTTCCAAAAAAAATAGCTTTTCGAGATCATCTCTCGGCAGTTATGGGAAAACGTTCTCATGATTTTGTTTTTTTTTCCCCTCGTCACCCGAGCGTTCGTTACCTCGTGAAAAACATATAATATGCGGTACATGTGCTCGAGTGCCTCGTGGGGAAAACGTTGGACACGAGTTTTTCTCTCGCTTTTACCCATAATCGAGCAGAAAAGAGAAAAAAAAACCCCCAAAAAACCTACCGAAATCAAAATATGGGCTACGATAATTCGAGTAAAACGAAAAAAAAAAAAAAAAAAAAAAAAAAAAATCATCAATCTCAATGCGTAATAGCTCTCATCCCGAAAATTTGGTATTTCCGTGCAGCAGAGTTTGCGGATAACGCGATCGTTACATTACTCAAGCAATAGGACACGCGTAACGATCGTTCGTCTCTCTCTCTCTCTCTCTCCCTCTCTTTCCGTTTCTCGCTCATCGATCTGGAAAAATCGTATCCACCGTGACTAAATAACGACGTCCGAAATTCGAATCGCCCTCGAGAGAGATTTTCGTACGATATATCGATAACTTTTTTTTCTTCCGGTCTCTCTCCTTCCATTCTCTCTCTCTCCCTCTCTTTCTCCATTTTTTTTTAAGCTTGTTATACGAATTTTCATCTCCCTCACCCTCGCGTCTTTGCGACGGGACGAGGACAAGAAAAAAAAAAAAAAAAAAGAAAAAAAAAAAAAAAAAAAAAAAAATTACTAACATTTCTCTCTTCCCGTCCATCGCCTCGGTTACTGATTGTGCGGCAGTATGATGGTCTGTTGAGAACCTGGTGGCGGCTGAGGTGGCAGATACTGCATGTGCTGAGGCGGTATCGGTATGTGAGGCGGTATTATCGGGCACATTATCGGATAACTCGGCGCGTGTCCCTGCGGCGGTGGTTGAGGATACGAGGGCTGCGGCGTTCCCGGCGGATTGTAAGCTCCCGGTGTGTGAGACTGATTCTGATTCGCCGGCGAGGGTGCCTGACTCGGCTGTTGCTGTCCGACGTGCTGATGCGGATGTCCGTGGGGTCCCATGTACTGCAGGCCAGGATTTTGGGGACCCTGCGACTCGTGATGATGATGATAAGGCGATGCCATGTGCGGCGGCGGCGGCGGTGCCTGTACCATTCGTACCATTTGCTGATAAGCCGGCTGGCCCGGATAAGGCACCTGAAATGGCGGATGCATGGGCGCCGGTGCGAGCAATGGCTGTCCCGTTGCCGCTGCGACCTGCATCTGCGAGGCTATGTCCGGAGCGCGATGCTGCATCATCGGAACTGGAAAAAAAAAAAAATCCACGGTGATGTTCCAATATGCAGCGCGGCCCCCCGTTGAGCACGATACAAAGAGATGTCGCGGTGTGGTTGTACCGTTTTTTTTTGTTTTTTTGTTTTTTGGGAGAGCCGAGAACACCCGGGGGACACTTTTTCTTTTTTTTTCGTAGTTGCTCGATAAATTTTCGATTTTTTTGAAATATATTGGATGCCGGAGTACAAGAAATATTTCAAAATCTTTGGGAAATCAGATTTAGTCTCTGTACGTATATGTGTGCGCATGGTTGTTACGCATTATTGATTCAGAAATTCCCTGAGTTTTCTAGAGTTTTCCATACAGATTTTGAAAATATTCTAGGGAGATTGGGGTCAAATAAAAAAAAATGTTGAATATGAAAATGAAACGTTTGAAAAAAAACTGAAATACAAAAAATAATTTAAGCACGGTAAAGTAAAAAATAAATACATTAAAAGCAAATACCGAGCCTGTTCTTTGTTATAAACGGAAATATTTGTCAGTGCCAATAAATGAAAAATAAATATAAACACTTGGCTACAATAATAATTGTGTAGTTGCGTATCGACAAATCGAATGCATAGAAGCGTAACTTTAGAGCTTTGGAGTAAATTAGTTTTTAATTTTTGAAATTTTTATCGTTTGGCACTGACGTAACTTTTGTTGTATATAATAAAGAATAATATAAATATTAAAAATATACAAAAATATTTATTCTTATACTTTTCAGTTTTTCTTTTAAGTTGGTTTCATTTTTCGTAATTCTGGCAAAAAGTGAATTCTGTAAAAATTTCAGAGAATTTTTGTAAATTTTCCCTGTTTTCCATATGTGTAACAACCATTGTGTGTTTGTGTTTTATGAGCTCGAAAAATTAAAATGCCGATATATCTGGAAAACGATTCGAGCCATACTGAACAAACAAGGCAAACACAGTGCGAGCATACTTTTGTTTGTTGCAAGCTTCGTCAGAATGGCTGGAAAATTTTGGATTTCATAGAATCCGAATATTCTTGAGATATTTTGCTAACGATTTATGAAATTTAAAAAAAAAATGGATTTTGTCGAGCATCTAAAATGGTTGCTCCCTTTACATTTAAAGGGAGCAACCATTTTAGATGCTCGACAAAATCCATTTTTTTTTTAAATTTCATAAATCGTTAGCAAAATATCTCAAGAATATTCGGATTTTTAAAATATATTCTTGAGATATTTTGCTAACGATTTATGAAATTAAAAATAAAAATGGATTTTGTCGAGCATCTAAAAAAAAAATGGATTTTGTCGAGCATCTAAAATGGTTGCTCCCTTTAAATGTAAAGGGAGCAACCATTTTAGATGCTCGACAAAATCCATTTTTTTTTTAAATTTCATAAATCGTTAGCAAAATATCTCAAGAATATATTTTAAAAATTTCAAAACGGTATTCGGATTTCTTCTGATGGTATGTATATAAATGGTAACGCCTCTCCCAAGTGCGCTCAGCTTATACGGTGAAATTTAAACGAGTTTTTCTCGAAACGATTTTTTTTTTTTCAATTTGCGGGAGTCATAACTCAAAAACTAAATGATCGATCATCTTCAACATTGAAACACGTTTACATGATATAATTTATGAAAACATGAACCTAAAGTTGGAAAGAATAGATTGTTAGAAACATATTTATTGTTGCAAAAATGCCGTAAAAAAATATGCTAAAATCGATAATTTTTTTTTTCACACACGTTCTAACATTCAATTTTCCATTTTTCTTCAAAATTTAGGTACATGTACTTAAAAAAAACATCTCAATGATGTAAAAAAATGTTTCGGGTCATTCCAGATGCGAATTGCAAGCTGCACAATTCCCCCAAATCGATAACAAGGATGAGAACACGCCAAGGGACACAGCGAATTACATCTTCATTGATGCATCAAATAAGTTAAAAAAAATTACCAGAGATTTATGAAAACATGAATAAATTATTCTCAGAGTTTGGGAAATTTCCATTGTTTTTTTTTTCACATTAAAAAAAAATCACCCAATTTTCGGTCTCCTAAAGTAGCTGCTCCCCTCAAGAGAGAATTCATTAAATACGAAAAAAAAAACATTGTGTAAGCAATGAGTTGCAACTTTCACGTGATTTTTCCTTCATTGCAACATTTTTTTTTTTTTTTCGTCACAGCCACGTGTTTGTGGTCGATCGTAAACAAACTTCGTCACCACATTTCCAAGGATTTCTTGATTTTTATTTTTACCTCGTGTTCGACGATTCATTAAATTTCCGATATGCAACAATACTTGTAAGAATTATGAATTACTACGTATGAATTGCTACGATACCTAGATACTGCTGACCCTTCCGGAGCCTGGTCATGGATTGGGCCTGGGGTTGTGAAAAAGGCCCCGGCGGCTGATTCGTCACCACGTAAGCCGGCATAACAACCGTCGTTGGCATCGCCGCACTGGAGTACTGCGGTGTCTGGGGCGTATGAGGCCTGCTGGGTGTCGGAGTGCTTGGTGAACGCTAATTAAAAAAAAAAAACACATTTTCTAACGTTTTCAAACAATTTTTCGCTGGTGAAACTGAACGCAATGCATTGAGAGGGGATATCGAAATGTCAGTTATGAATTATAAACGACGAAAATGCATCATTGCATATTAAAACGTGAACCAACTATTAGGATTTTGAATATTTCTGGATGAGATTCGAATCGCGTACTCGGACTATTATTTCGAAAAATTAATGTTGCCCCAGATTCACATTTGATTTCCGAATAAAAATTAACGACCCTCGACAATAAACGTTATTATCAATTTTTCTTTCTTTTTTCCAATTTTTATACGATCGTTTGATCATTATCGCGCCGTATCAATCGTAAAATCTTCGTGATTGTTGAAAAAAAAAAAAAGTATTTTCATTGCTCAAAGAGCTGATATTATTGCACATATCATTAATCCCTTCACTGACAGACGATTCTGAGACCTAGGTGGACATTTCTGGCAGTGAAAAAAAAGTCGGAGAAAGAGCTCACAAATGTACGATATGGCGTTTTTTTTTCTTCATAATTTTACATTTGCTCAAAACCGCCCACGAATACCAAAACCACCCTGAAGTACCAAAATTCATCCTTGTGTTCCTAGGATATGATTGAAGAGTCGAAAAACCCCCCGGAACACCAATTTCAAGATGATTCCCCCGGATTTTATCGAAATTATGGTCGCCATGTTGGATCAGCCATTTTGAATTTTCAAATTTTGTCTTTAGCGAGTAAAAAAAAAACCCATGAACATCAATTTCATCTGTATTCGCCGAATTTTCAGATTTCCCAGAATTTTCGGTCGGCCATACTGAATCGGTCGTTTGAAATTTTGAAAATTTCACAGCAGATTCGTGTTCAGCGACCCCCCCCCAAAAAAAAAAAACCCTTACAGACGGTCGTTCACGCGCCAGAGAACCATCCCGAATCCTCGATTTTTGGCACTGAACATAATTTACGTAGATATATATATTAATTTAGATTTGTATTTAATTTATTATAATTATATTTAATTTATTATTAATTTAGATATATATATATTAATTTATGTAGATATATATATATGTAATTATAGAACATAATTACATATATATGTAATTATTTTAATAATTATGTTCATAATTATGTAATTATGTTCTAGTAGAACATATATATATGCGTCCTTGGCCCAGAAATATCCACCTCAGTTTAGGACGCGGTGTATATGCGTCCTTGCCCGGTGAAGGGCAAATATATACCTTTTCAGGACGGGAATTTTTACGTTGGAATTGGACTTTTTTTTTTTACACGATATCCGTACGTAATATCGAAAATCTGTCATGTCAAGTGCCCGACAAATTTGATGGTCGAAATTTCGACCAGTCCCGTTCTTCGAAGGTTAAACGTATCGGGAACGATCGGATACTGACCGGTGTGAAGGGTTTTGCATTAGGATTGAATTCCTTGGCGTTCGGATTAAGCGTTGACTTCTTGAAGGCAGTGGTGATTTTTTCGACCGCCGGCTCAACGATCGGCGTTTGTTGTTGCATCGGCGGTGATGTTTGCTGCTGTCGCTGCTGCATCTGCTGAGGGGGACTCGAGGTTCTCAGCGGAATAGGACCCGTCGGTGGTTTACTCGTAACCGGTGTTTCCTCCTGAACCGGTTGATGATGCGGCGTTTGATGTTGTTGCTGTTGTTGTTGTTGTTGTTGTTGTTGTTGTTGTTGCTGAGGTGTCGATGGGTGCTGATGAACCTGCTGATGATGAGGCAGAGAAAGTTGGGGCGGAGGTTGAGACTCCTGATGATGTTGTTGCTGCTGCTGCTGCTGCTGCTGATGTTGTTGTTGTTGTTGTTGTTGTTGTTGTTGTTGTTGTTGTTGTTGTTGTTGTTGTTGAGGCGACGATTGCTGCTGCTGTTGTGGTTGTTGTTGATGCTGTTGTTGTTTTCGGGAATGAGGAACGGAATCCTGATTCGTCGTTGTCTCTGCGAGTTTAAAATCCGCTGAGAATTGACGAAGCTCCGAGTGTTGTTCGTCTCTTGCCCGCGGCGCTGGTATTTTTCTGTGCTCCGGTTTTGCCGTCAAGATCTCGCATCTCGGGCCGTCAATGGAATTTTGCTGTTGCAACAAAGTGTGCGGCGTATGAGATGATTGTTGCTGCTGCTGTTGTTGCTGTTGTTGTTGTTGTTGTTGTTGTTGCGGCTGCTGATGCGAAGCTGCAACGTTCGCTTGAGGAAACGGTGCCGGTGGTGCTTTATCCGACTGATAGACCTGCTGCCTTCCGGGACGTTCGCGCTTATCCATACTCAGTTTGTTCGGCGCTGTTGTTTGCTGCTGCTGAGACTGCTGCTGTTGCTGCGACGGAAAAGCCACCTGTGGTATCGCAGCCGCGATCTGCTGAACCTGCGGCTGAACTTGAGCCATTACTGGGAACGGCGAGAAAAAGATAAACGACAAGTAAGAAGAAAAATTAAAAGGTCTTCCTCGTTACGGGGGGAATATCTTGAGGATGTTTTGGGGGAAAAAAAAATAAATTACACGAATATATCAATAGTGACTGAGGATAGAATTATAAAAAACGAAAAAAATAAAAAATGTGAACGGGGGAGAAAAATTAATGAATAAGAAAAAACGAAATATTTTCCGCAAATTTGGATAATCGAGAATTCATTTGCGAAAGCAATGCGCACACGTTGCCGCAGGTTCGAGAAATAGTTTATCCTAATTGCAGGGCCTCCACTGCCCGATGCTCCTCAAATTTGTGGCAGCAGTGGGGGGGGGGGGGGGGGGGGGGGGGGCATGAAAGTAGGCAAAAAAGTGGCATGAAATCAGAAAAAAAAAGTAGCCTCGAATGTTCCATGGAATTCCATAGAACATTCGAGGCTACTTTTTTTTTCTGATTTCATGCCACTTATATAATATATATATTATATAAAGATATAATTATATCAAAAGATATAATTATATCTTTCGACCGATTATGGATCATATTTTCCGTAGCGTGGCCAAAAAAATTTCAGAATTCTTAGAAATCTTATGTATTTTTCATCGCAGTATGTATTTTCACTGTACCTACATGAGGCATTCCACGCCGATTCGACCAATGATTTTCTCTCGCCATTCCTGATATGATTCATAATTTTTTATACGATTGTCCTTACTGACAAAATTAATTCGAAATTTTCTCAGATTTTTTTGTTGGACAAACCGTTACTTATTTGTGGTCTTTTTGCCAATCCTCAAACATCCACGAACCGAGCTTTCGCGTGTGTACAGTACCATTTAGCCAAGGGACTGAGGCAGCGATTGTTTTTGAGCGACAAGTATGCAATTACTTTTTGCCATATTGGAAATAGAGTTTTTTTTTACCATCAAATCAATGGTGCCGTTAATCATTACGATCAATTTCTAGAAAAAATATAATTCAGAAGCATTGAAAACACCTTTGAAAGTCATTAACATCACCCTCAGGAAATATACATTCTTTTTTTTTTTGAGAACTTTTTGTTAAGAATTTCCAAAAATGCTGTTCTGCTTGAAGTTTGAAAAAAAAAAAAAAATCTGAAAACAATCAGAAGTGATTTTGAGGGCGAGGAAAATGATATAAATAATCATAAATCAGATCGTAAATAGTGAGGGAAAATCAATGGTCGAGTTAGCGTGGAATGCCTCGCATATCAACCACTTTGACCCAGGGGACACTTCAATTCTCTTTTTTGTCTTTTTTTTTTTTTTATAAATGTTACGTCTTTTCTCAATGAAATTTCGAGGTTTTACTATCAATATGCGTAAAATAGTGTCAATCAGTGGCAATTTGTGAAAATTAGGGGCTAAAAAGTGGCATCATTGGAAAAAGTGACACCCTAGTGGCATTAGTGGCAGCCCTGACGAGGCTTCTTCGATGAAGAAAGTGTCTTCGGGGGAGTGTGGATTTGAGAGCATATGGAATATAGCTCGACTGTCCTGTCGTAACGTTTGTGAAATGAAAAATAGTTCGAAGTAGGATTCGAAGTAAGGGCGGATCATTGTTCTACTTTTGCTAACAGAGCAGCGGCTATAAATGCATGGTTGTTATTATTGACTCAGAAATTCCCTGACTTTTCCAGATTTTCCACACAGATTTTGCAAATATTCCAAGGAGATTTAGGGTCAAATAAAAAAAAAGGTTAAATATTAAAATAAAAAATTAAAAAAAAAAAAAACTGAAATACAAAAAATCATTCAAGCACTGTAAAGTAAAAAATAAATACATTAAAAGCAAATACCAAATCTGTTCTTTGATATAAACGGAAATTTTTATGTCGATGCCAATAAATGAAAAATAAATATAAACACTTATCTACAATAATAATTGTGTAGTTGCCTATCGACAAATCGAATGCATAAGCGTAGCTTTAGAGCTTTGGAGTAAATTAGTTTTTAATTTTTGAAATTTTTATTGTTTGACAATGACGTAACTTTTGTTGTACATAATAAAGAATAATATAAATATTAAAAATATACAAAAATATTTACTCTCATACTTTTCAGTTTTTCTTTTGAGTTGGTTTCATTTTTCGTAATTCTGGCAAAAAGTTAATTCTGTAAAAATTCCCGAGAATTTTCTAAATTCCCGGACTTTTCCGGGAGGAAATAAATTTCCTGAGTTTTCCCCGATTTTCCATGTGCGGTAACAATCATGAAATGGGGGAAAAAAAAAAAAAAAAAACGAATGAGAAATGGTAAACTCACGTGGAATAGGTGCACCCGGGGGAGGTTGAGTAGTGGACGGCGGTACGAAAGGGGGTGGAGTGTTGTAAGCCACGACGACACCGCTCGGTGGCATGGCCATTCCAAGAGCTCCGGGATGCTGTACAGGCGGATGAACGGGCGGACCACCGACTGGAATGTTGCTCGTTTGTGGATTCACGTTTACCGTAGGCGGTGGTTGATTGAAAACATTCTTTCCGCTCGTTACGGGTCCCGGCGAGGGAGGCGGCGGTGTCGAGCGCGTTAGCTTACCAACGTTTGTATCTTTTCTCTTGGCAGGCGGTAAATATTTGCCCTCGTGTGGTCTCACCTGTGGTTTTTTTTTCCGAGACAGAGGAGCAACATTAAGAAAAAAAAAAAAAAAAAAAAAAACAAGATCAAACTGAAACTGTAAATATTCGGGGCTACAGGGCTGTAAATCGAGCTATCGAAATACCCCACCGAAAAAAAATAAAAAAAAAAAACAAGATCAATGCAATCCTGAAATTGTAAATATTCGAGGCCACAGGACTGTAAATCGAGCTATCGAAATACCCCACCGAAATTTTCACATAATGGCCTTTTGCTATTCTCGCTTGCAGTCGCTGTGTCTCGATTACCATTAATTTCTTTCTCATATCATAGCAAAGAGAGTGAGATGTTTTTTTTTTTTTCTTTTTTTTTTCATTTCTAAAGCAAATGTAATAACGAAAAGAACAAAATTTAAGAACGACCACACTCCGTGTCTGGATTCGAATTTTATCCTTTTATGCTATCCCACATGACAATGCTTCCCTTAAACGAAGTATTAGAATTGAAAAAAAATAAAAAAAAAAAAAATAAAAAATACTTGTCGCAATTACCACCGCTGCGAATCGCTCCTCCTCGTCGCCGTTCTCGAGCTCCAAGCGAGCTTTGTGATTCGGCTGTGATTCAATCTCGCTTGCGATCTCCGCCGCTTTTTGCTCCTGATCCTTGTAATCCTTGGTATCCTTGCGCTGCAACTGCAGCGTATAATCGACCAGCTGAGGATCGAACGTCGAAGTTACGCCGAACATTTGCTCGTTCGTACGAAACATCTCGATTACGTCCCAGCCATTCTGGTTCGTAAGAACAAATTAATAATATGAGTAATTATCATTAGTGAAATTATCGCGCAATCGTTTCAACGAATGACGCGATTTTTTCATTTTTGCCGCTGGATCAATCTATTTGAATCAGGCTAATTAATATCACAATCTACAAAAAAAAAAAAACAAATCTAAGCAAAAACAAAAACAAATCTAAGCAAAAACAAAAAAAAAACGATGAAAATTCAAAGTTTTTGTTCGATGTACTCACAGAGGCACCGTCCAGGGTGAATTCGTCTCCGTTCATGGCTATCGGCGGTACCCAAGGTTCGAGCTCTTTCTCGCCGACCAAGCCGTTGAACTTGCTGATCGCCGTGTCCGTTTGAAAAGTGTCCTTTATCGCGTAATCGAGATCAACGTCCTTAGCGGACATTGTTATTATATCCTGCGGCTTGAATATTAATTTCTCGACTACGCTGTCGACCGTTATCTTTCCCGTTCCATCGACGCGATGTGCCATTTCCAAAACTACGTCAAACTGACTCGAGAAAGTGCGAAATATTCCCTCGTACAACGAGCCATTTTGCGTTTGAATCTGGTGATGGAATTAAAAAAAAAAAAATTTTTTTAAAAAAAACATTTAGGTGATACAAATCCAAATATATATGCGTCTGTATAAATATGCTTGTATGTATTTCACGCAATGTAAAACAGTTTTTGGTCAATTGTCAATGATTTCGACGGATGTTCGCAATGCATGTTTTTCTTATCAAATAACGATAGGAGACTTGAAAAATGATGAAAAAAAAAATTTAACAGCCCTGAAAATATCGAAATCGTTGACCATCGGCCAATAACCGTTCTCCGCTCTACGTTTCATACACTTTCTTTCTGCAAACTGCAATAATCATAAAAATGACAATAATAAATCCGGAAAATCAATGAAATCGACCTAAGTTTCAATTTGGCGACATTCAACGCACGATTTTTTACACAAACGCGAATCCCTAAAGTAGAATTAACATGTTTGATAATCCAATCTTCGCGTCGTATCGAAAAACGAATTTTTGGTAATCGAAGATAATCTTTGCATCGCTCTTCGATGTAAAATCGCAAAAATACAAATAATTATAATAGACTTTATACGTTTTTGAATATTTTAATAAATTTGGCTTTGCGTCGTATCCAAAATTAACAAGTTAAAATTAACCTCCTCAAGGAGGTTCTTAGCCCAGAGAAAAACGGTAAGAATGATTCTAAAATTTGAGGGGAGGTTTGTGCCGGTACTAGGAATACACCATAATTATTTCAGATTTTTTGACCGCGCGGTTGAGGAGAAAAAAAAACATCAAATATGCCGCTTATACGTGGGCTCTTATGGGAGAAGTATTCGAAGCTATGATCGGAGATTATTTTAGGAGTGAAAAAACGATAATATTTCCCCGAAGAACCGCTTAAACGACAGATTGGACCTTTGTAGATATAATTTGCCCATAAAGAAAGTTTTTCCACCGTTCCGATTGTGAAATATACTTGTAAACAGAATTGAGCGTGAGTAATGGCGAATTAATAAAATGAAAACGTATTTGGTGAAACAAATGCAGAACGCAACTTGCCCCGCGCGTCGCCCCTTGCCGCCGCCAAATTGATGTTAAGAACCTCCTTAAGCGTTAAAGAATCGTGTCAAGTTATACGAAATTCAAGATATTTTCATGGAAATTTCGGATCATTGGACAGCGCCACGTTCGAATTACCTGAACTACGTTGCCGACGTGGCTGGTAATGGCGTGCATGAAGTGAGCATTGTTATAAACTCCCTCGGCAACGACGCATCTTTCTTGAGGACCCCGAGCCCGCGGGGATCTGAAAGCAACGGGCAAACATGAAATTAGCCAAAAAACCGCCGTCGGAACATTTTTCTTTGTCCCGTAACTCATGATCGAGTCCCTCCGTGATTCTGGAATACCCTCGAATCGCCGGGATTTGTTTTTTTTTTTTTAATTTAAATTTTCTCGCGATCGTCGTCGAACTTCGTCGGGTGACGATACTTTTGTCATTCGTGCACAACAACCGGCCGGTTCGAGGAAACATTGCGAGGAAGAAAGAAAAGAATAGAAAAAAAAACAAAAACAAAAAACAAAAAAACAAAAACAAATCACGAGTCGATGAAAGATTTTACCTCGTGGGATTTGAGCGATTTTTCCTTTTACTGTTCATCCTGCTAGTCGACGTTTCGTCGCCGGTTCGCGGATATTTTTCGCCTTGTCTCTGGCCTCCTTCCCGTTTCCTAGTGGGGACCGGAATTTTGACTAATTTACCGGTTACTCCTTGACGCCGAAAAAAAAAACACACGCGTGTTTATATATTATATATATACATATAAAATATATGTATATACATATATAATCTTGGGGAAAGAGTGAAGCGTTTCGTTAGGAAAAAAAAACGCGCTTCGGCCTCGTAATTTTCAGAGGGAATTTTCCGACAGTAAAAAGAGAGGGTGTGAGAGAGAGAGCGTCCGAATGACAAACGCGATTGTCGCTGTTTGAATTTCGCGCGTTTTTTTTTTCCTGCTCAAGTATGAGCGAAGAGTGGCACACACGCACGCACACCACAGGTACATGCGAAATGAAGATATATATATATATATTTTTTTTTTTTACGCGAGCTCGTTATTTTATCATTCTTTCACGTTCGCGTGTTTGAGAATTGCGAAGAGGGCTCTGCGGATATGTTTTTTTTTTATTTTTATTTTTTCTTTTTTTGCAACGACCTTTTAGGTTATGAACGAGGGAACCGTTGGAAAACAAAAGAGAAAAGTGTTTATTGGCAACGATCGGGGCGCAATACACGATTTCACGAGACGGGCGGCACGATTTATAATATTACACGTTCGAACGTTTACGTGACTTTTTTATTCTCCCTTCCTTTGTGTCACTCTCTCTTTCTCTCTCTCTCTCGCTCTCACTCTATCTCTGTTAAGCAGAGAGTCTATAAGATACACACGTCTCGGGGATTAACCGAATTTTCGGGTGGATGCAACGCGCCAAGTTTTTCCTATCCGGGGGATAGACACCTCGCTTCGCGAACACGAGAATTTCGTGTCGTGTGTGACGTAACGTACGGGCGCACTCTCTCTCTGTACACCCTTCACTCAGAGGGATATAACGCGGCTAGGAGAGGGAAGCGAGCACAACGGTCGTGAGGAGAGGGAGGGGGGGAAGCTAGGGAGGACAATCTTGGCGTTTTTTCAACTCGGTGCTTCGTTTACGTTTATATCAAATATCGCGATATGCTTGTCGTAAGTAATAGCGTTTACAACGGCCAGAATGGCGTCCTTATTTTTTTTATCGCGACAGTCGTCGAATTTATTTCGATAAATCAACATGTGGTGAACATGAGAGTATATTATATTATATATATGCATATACATATATACATATATGAGATATGAGTGTGTGTATATTTATGAAATCAGGGAGCAGCACTCTAGTCGCCCGATCGGCCCGATCCCGGTGACTGATCGCGTTTTCTTTCTCTTTTTCATGATTCCCCGTGTGTGCTTGTGTGGTGGTCGCGCGCGTGTGTGTGTGTTTGCCACCCTGGTTAAGGCGATGTGAAACACACGTTGATAAACGCCCGTGAGAGCTCCTCTGGTAAGAAAACCGCGTTTCCCTATTTTTTCCGAAACGGCTGATTTTTCGGTCAAAAACAAATTAGATTTTCATACTTCTTTTCACATCCTGCATGAAAACCTAATCTACTTTTGTCCGAGATATCAACAGTCTCGGAATAATAGGGAGATAATCTTCGCGAATCGGACGATCGGTAAAGTAGAACTCGGATCCATTCTCTTATCTAGGCGCGTGTTCATGCATTTCGCGTGGGGGAATTTTTGATTCGCTTTAGTTTTGTCCGTGGCTTTGGCAAGAGTGGTATAAAAAGTCATAAGCCATGCAACTGTAATCGTAATTTATTTCATCTTTCTACCAATCGTTTGCTAGTCAATGCCGATCATTTATTATAATTGATATACATATTATTTTTAATATGCATATAATTATAATTATAGTAAAAGATGTTAGATTCGCAACAAACGGAAAAAGATCAAAATATTTACCATATAACAATGATTTTTATTAATAATTAATAATCATTAATAAAAATTATTGTGATATTACAAATATTCTTAATTATTTCATGTTTTTTTGAATCCAAAATTTGTACTAGTTCTTCTCGACTATCATCGCCGAATGTTTGAAAATCAAGTTTGAATGTGACGCCTTATTTTGGTCAAGTGATACAGCGGGAACGTTGATTTCCAACCACCGATGCCCCCTCGGGTAGCGTGAGCCCTCTAGTTTGTGATAAGCAAACGATGAGGAATTATCGTTTGCTGGATTTTCACTAAAACTGGGTTGTAGAAATTACTGACTATATTTGTAAGGTTGACTTTTAGTTTTTCAACGAGCGGTATTAAAATTTAGTCTAGGAAAGAAATCTTAGGTTTCACGAATATTTACGTTTTAGTCTTATATTTCTCGAGTATTCTATGAAAGTTTATTCCATGCAATCCCATGTCAATAAGTTTATTTTCGAAAGCACATACGTCGAACAATATCTTCCTTGATGATTCGTCTATCAATTCTCTGTTTAACTATATATGTATAATATATCAACTATTTTCTGGGCTTCGTCGATGCATGTATGATAATTTATATATTCATAAATTGTTAACGTCGTCACCACTAACTGGTTCTCGATCCTCTCAGAGTTATTCAGAACGATAGCGCATATACTATTCAATCACTGTTAATAGATTTACTTTTGCAATATAAATTTTACTACGGCATATATGTGGGATTCGAAATATTCGCGCGACTATCACAGTGCCAGGTGAACCCTCTATCGGCGAATCCCTACATTCGTCACAGAAAAACCCTCGTGGCGCCATCTAGCCATCGACGTAATAATCTTGATACTATTCTCAACCCGTGAATATGAACGGTTATCACTTTCCCGCGCTTTTGTCATCAGTACATAATAACGTAATTCTTACTTTAAACATTTTTTTTTTAATTATTATTTTTTAACGAAATAATAAATTTGTATTGAATGAAAATTAACATAAAATAATAATACAAGAAAGAAATCGTGCGCTCGTATTAAAATTGAATATAAAAATCATTTATTAATTATGACAGGTGTAATTGTAAATTTCATGGCAACTCGCTTGAACAAATCATTTTACAAATTCATCGAAATTTTTAATAAATAATTCAGGATATTTTCGAAGTTTGGGCGCGCAGAAAATTGTGATAATCTTTGCGAATAAAAAAAAAAAAAAAAAATTATCATCGAACTTAATTTGAAACGAAGGTATAAATGAAATATCAATTACAAATAAAATGAAAATATAAAAATATAAATTGAAAATTCATTAAATTTTAAGTGCTGAGTCTTTTAGTTTAGATTTGATTGAATTTTAATCGAATAATTTCCTTGACCCCAAAATACTTATGCAATGTTTCTTTACTAATTGTTATTCTTTTTTTCTTTTAATCCTCTACATCGAGCATAGGGATATGTTTAAGTTACATAGTGTCATTTTCTGTGTTCCTATTTTATTTTATTTTATTATTTCTTTTTTTGTAATATAATATTCAAAAATTCGAACGACCGCGTCTCATGTTATCAGGCTCGTCAATGTCGTACGCGGCGTTTAATTTTTTCACGAAATTTTTCGCTCTATCGGTGATAAAGCTATCGACCTGTCCGAGCACATTAACCCATTGAATCATTTTCTCGAAATTTCGTTTTATCCTCTCATTTTTTTCCTTTTGATATACTTCCTTGGACGCCATGGACATGGGATATCTTTTCGATGATTTTACCAATTCCGGAGATTTTTCAACAAGTCCCGTTATCCTTTCAAATATATCTTTCTCATCCTTTGTAAATTCCTCGATCTCCATCGATTTAGTTATCTGAAAATATATATTTCATTTCAATGCACATAATTTTCTTCAAGTTAATGAATAAAATGAGTTTGTAAATGAAATAATTGGTCAATTCGAATGTTAACTAATATTCTAGTTGATAAATGATTTAAAATTATTAAAATTACTTATTCATGAATTAATTTATATATATTTTTTTTCGTACGATAATTTAATGTAGTTTAATGTTTTTTTTTTTAATATTTAACCAGCCAAAAAATTTCGAAGTTCATTTTTCTCTTTAAAAATTTAATCGCTTCAACATTATCAAAAGTACAGAGTTTTTTAAAAATAAATTAGTCTCAATTTTCCGAATGCTTAACGATGAAAAAAAATTGACAAATTTTTCATAAAAATCATTGATAAACTTATCGCGATCGGGGTTTTAGTTTTTTAGTCAAATCTCAAATTTTGGAAAAAAATTTCTTTAAATCTTTTGACATAGAGCAGAAATTAGATCGGGCCAAAAATTTCTGCCTAAAATTTGTCGATATCAACGAATCTTTGTGTATCAATCAATAAGGCAGTAATTTTTTATTAAATTTTTTTCTTTGTTTTTAATTTCAATACGTACCGTAAGCACAACAATGCAGATCAAGAAAAATGCAGCACTCGTTGAATAAGCCATCGTTCGGAAATTGATTTTTTGAAGATCGACGAAGTATAATTAAAAAAAATTATTGCGAAATCTGTGAAATTAAAAAAAAAAACGATTAATTTAAATGTATTATTTAAAAAAAAAAATTTTATTTGATTAGAATTCAAGAAAAATAAAAAAAAAATACTTGCAGGCTCCTTGCACCTTGTCTTTCCTTCGATGATTGAGTTGTAATAAAAAAAAATTGACTCGTTGAGTGAGCTGTCGCACAATTTAATGCGAAATTTGCTGAATTCAAATTATATGGAAATATTTCGTTGCGAGGAATTCGCATCGACCTCGTTTCGAATCTGCCGACTCGTTCACGTTTCATCGTCGTATTTTCATAGGGATGATTATAATGACGTTGCAATTTCACGATACCGAGCCGACGAAAGTTTCGATCTCGCAATTTCGCGCATCTTTTTTTTATAAGCGATCAATCTTTTCACGTGATATCTCAGACGACTCTGATCGTCGGAGAATTTCTTGGCCATCAACGATCGACGATTCGACTGTTTGGCGATAAATTTTTCACGATTTTTCCACTGAAAAATCGAAGTAAATTTTCCTTAAGATCGTCTCAGATTAAAAAAATAATTATGCTCTCTCTCTCTCTCTTTTTACTTAAAAATATTTAATCAAATTGGCACATATTTTCTTCTCGTGGATTATAAAAAAAAAAAACTCTACAGAATTTTATTTTATTCAAATTTCAAATACGATCCACCGAGATTATAATTTGATTGAAAGGGTTTTTTTTTTAATTTGACAAAAATTAAAGTCTATTTGTGGCGAAGAATATTTTTTTTTTTTTTAGTTTTTCGTCGATTGGAATCGTTTTTTATTCTTCGTACAATTAATGCCCTTCGACACTCTGCTCAATAAAATAATTTATCCGGGGAAAAAAAGAAATTGACCATACTCGTAAAATCTTAAAGTTAGAACGTAATAATTAATATCCCAGCTACGATAGTTTGAAAAATTAAAAAAAAATCAATTATCAATAAATTCTACCGACCCGGTATAGAGTCGATACAATATTTTAGTATTATAGTATTTTAATATCGTAAATAATAATAACAAATGAGACAGTCAAACCTGGCAGCTCGGTGGATGATACTTGAGGATCTCGAGATTAAAGGCAATTATTTCTTCAGCGATTATCAGATAAAAAATTATCAGAATGAAAAAGAATCGTCTGCGATTCGATCTGGAAGTGACGAAAGGCGACATTTCCGAAAGTAAAATCATTGCAACGTGTATTTTATAATTGAAAAATGTATTTTTGACACAATAAGTCGTAGGAACTTTCTTTCGAGACTGATGTACCACGCGATATTATTCTCCCAGTCGTTTAATTCGAGAAGCATAATTTCGCTGACATAACTGTAAAGTGAAGAAAAAAAAATAATCATTTGGTGTTTAAGGCAAATATGTTTTTTTTTTTAAACAAGACTGTTACATAATGAGGAAGCTCTTTTGTACTTCCGGATGAAGCGAGATATCGCGGATTATCGTCAAGGATAATTCTACAGTCGATCACAATTTAAGTATTCTCAGATCGAGCATTGTGAAGTGAAAAGAATTAAAAAGAAAAAAAAATTAAGATTGTAAAATCGAGAATTAAGATGCAGTGGACGAAATCTCTTATATTGATCTTGGCACTCGTTCTATCGAATATCGGCGGGGTAATTAAATTTTCAATTATCATAATTGATCTTGCAATTAGAGAAAATAATAATAATAATTTTTTGAATAAAGATTTACGTTTTTTTTTCCCTGTAAAAAATTCAAACTACCCTCGAACGATTAAAATGATACTCGAGCAATTATAAAAATTCATAATCGATCGTATAGGATGTGAGTGCAGCGCCGAGAACGAAAGATTACTGCGAGCAGGATGAGCTTCAGAGCCCATTGAGTCACTTGGCTTCGAGAATCATGGGGAAAATTTTGCGATGGATATCATTGGTATCCGATTTGTTTCCCATTGGGGTCGTAAAAAAGTCCCCGAGGCCCACTGATCGTGCAATCAGTCCGGAGGTTATCGATGATCCCTACAACTACGATTACTTCGAGAATTTCCAGTATCGCGACTGACTTCGAATACACGTTCGAACTTTTTGTAAATAAATTTTTTCGTATTTTTTTTTACATTCTACATCCATTCGCTCGATCTTCATATATTATTTTTCGCAATTATTATTATACGCAAGAACAATATCAGCAATTTTTGTCGTAGAAGATACCGATAAGACCCAAGTATAACTGTACAGAATATTAATAAATAATTACGTTTAATTGAAAAAAAAAAAAAAAACGATTCTTCGTGGTTGCTTTCATTTTTTTTTTTCGATGATTTTACTTAAGGTAAACTGTGGCAGCTCACGTCACAGTCGTCGCACACTACCACAAACAATTATATTTATTAAGAATTTCATGATTAATATTGAAATTCTAATAATTGCAAGATATGATCGATAATACTTCACTAAGGTAAACGTCCCAATAGCCGGACATGTAACCAGTAGCCGGACACCTCATGTTAAACTATATCTATATAGTGGTATATATTAGGTATAGTTTAACATGGGGTGTCCGGCTACTGGTACACGTCCGGCTATTGGGACGTTTACCTTTAACGTATAAGAAAAAAATCGACTAGCGTCTTACGCGGAATGTAAATTATTTTCATCTGTTTATTCCGGCCCTCGTTTTATGGAGACTCTGTATCAACGGATTTCTTAACGAATATATAATGAAAGATTTTTAACACTCATCGTTTAGATTGTACGTGTATTCGAGATAAACTATAGCTCATTTTGTTAGGAAAAAGTAGGGTTTTTTCCATGCAGCAGTTAAACTATACCCGCAAAACTCAATTGAACCATGTATAATATTCGTGTTCTATTATTGGGACAAGAAAATCATAAGCCGTAGCGGCCGTACCCCTGTCAAGACACCGTTCGGAGACTGGTACAGACGCACGTAGTTTGATAGGCCCAGTATCCGCACAGAGTACGACATTCAGCTGTTTCGCTATATAGGGACCATGCACGTTAATACACTCTTACCAAAGCGATTATGCATAGTGTCGTGTACGTATATATATACATTTTCCCCCCAACAAAGTGTTCGTTCTGGACTGTAGATGTCGCAACTAGTATGCATGTACACGAGTACAGGTTCTCACTTTCGTGAGAGTGTATTAGTTTGCACGGTCCCTATCGGTGTCGATACTCGCATATGGCACGCCGGGCCGGTGACATGCTGTCAAAATTTAATCCTTAACGTTCGTGACGAAATTGAAATTTTGTATTTTGAATTAATCGCTATCCATTTTATCGTGATGCACTATATTGAGTTTCAAAACCCTAGCGGGAAAAACAACCACCCAAGCAACCGCGCAGACAACCGGTTGTTTTGTGCAAAAAAGCAACCGCAAAAGATGCGGTTGCTTGCGGTTGCTAGTTGCTGGTGGTTGCTAATGCAGTTGTTGATGGTTGCTTTAAGTTCATACAATCGCGATCGACCGATCATGCGGTTGTTGTTCTTTTCCAAAGTCCGCTGAATATGCCGGGATCGATTAAGGTAATCGGGGACGTTATTTATTGTATCATACGTGTAGTATTACGTAGTCCTCCTCTGTTAAGATAGAAAGTTGCTAAATACTTCATAAGAAAAACCGTAATTTTAGAAAAAATACAATATCCAGGAGTTTGGATTTAACCCATTAAGGATGTATTGGACGTACCTTCCCAACCAAAATTGACTTTCGTCGCGACAATATTGCATACTTTGTGATAAGATAAAAATCGGAAAAAATTCAACCACAATAAAGACGATAAAAGATTAATTTTGAACAATAATAGAGCCAAAAAGTTATCAATAAATTGTTTAAACAAAACATTGTTTACCAAATTTTTAGGGGAAGTTTCCTTTTTGATACGTGAAATGAATTCGTTGATTTTTCTGACTACACATGAGTTTTTTAAAAATTTTCTTATCATTTTGAAATTTCGGTTTTCGAAAATTTTTTAATTTTGAAAAATGAAGGAAGAATCATGAATTTTGGATATGTTTTCGTAAAAACGTTGTATATTTTACAATTTAGAAGTTTCCAGGGCATTGAACGAATAGTTTCGTAAATACAACCTTTACAAGTTTCCGAAACCTGAAATTTCAAAATGATAAGAAAATTTAAAAGAAATTCACGTGTAGTCAGAAAAATCAATGAATTCATTTCACATGACAAAAAGAAACATTCCTTAAAAATTTGTTAAGCAATGTTTTGTTGAAACAAATTATTGATAACTTTTGAGCATTATTATTATTAAAAAGTCTTTATTGTAGTTGTAAATCGTCTTTATTGTAGTTGAATTTTTTCCGATTTTTTTCTTATCATGAAGTAGGCAATATTGTCGACGAAAGTCACTTTTGGTTGGGAAGGTACGTCCGATACATCCTTAACGACCAAGATAGTTAATTTTATAACATGTTTTTGAACCTAAATTTTACATCTAACAAAGTAATAAATGAATATAATGTAAGGTTCTCATATTTTCGGGTGTGATAAAATAGAATCCCAAACGGGCATTGCGGTTTTAAAAAAAAAGTAAAAAAATCCGATTTTAGAGAATCAAAAAAGGGACAAAAAAGTTCCTGTACAACAATCTCTTGGATGAACGGGTAAGGCGCGGGCGCGTGTCAAAGAATAAAACTGCACCCAAACGCGTTTTATATGCGGATTAAAAAAGTAAAAAAATCTGATTTTAGATGATCAAAAAAGGGACAAAAAAGTTCCCGTACGGTCATCTCTCGGATGAACAGGTGAGGCGGGGGCGCGTGCCAAAGAATGAAACTGAACCCAAACGCGCTTTATATGCGGCTTAAAAAAAATATTAAAAAATCCGTTTTTAGAGAATCGAAAAAATAACAATAAAGATGCTGTACAGATATCTCTCAAAAAGTCATAGTTTAAAAGCTACAAATTGCCAAACTTCCAATGTGCAGGTATGCAGATATCTTCAGGGTCATATCGGTGACCCCAAAAACCCTTAAAGAACACGTTTCACGATAATTCGTTAATTTTTGAAAATTGGTTACGCCATTTCAAATTTGGTATTTTTCACTTCGAATTGGTAATCAGCGACCCCAAAAACCCCCTAGAACATATTTCACGATAATTCGTTAATTTTTAAAAATTGGTTCCGCCATATTGGATCCGCCATTTTGAATTTAGCATTTTTCACTTCGAATTCAGCAACCCCAAAAACCCCTTGAAACACGTTTCACGCTAATCCGTTAAATTTTAAAAATTGGTTCCGCCATATTGGATCCGCCATCTTGAATTTTGTATTTTTTACTTCGAATTCGTAATCAGCGACATCGAAAACCCTCAAATTGCTTACCTTTATGCAAAAATATTTGCGAGAGAAAAACGTGTGACCCAATCGATTAAGACAACCACTAACAACTGCACGAGCAACTACCAGCAACTAGCAACCGCAAGAAACTGCATCTTTTGCGGTTGCTTTTTTGCACAAAGCAACCGTTGTCTGCCCGGTTGCTTGTAGGGTTGTTTTACACGAGACAACCGGTTGCTTTTACCGCTAGGGAAGCTAATTCTATTGAGATTTAAGAATCGATGCTCATTAACTCGGGCTTTTAGTGTTCGAATATCGTATCGTGCGGACACTGGGTCTTCTCATGTCCGAACACTGGGAATTGGCGAATAAGCGCAGCGCACGGACACTGGTACATTTCAGCTTTCCATCTTTCTCGCGGTGTAAATAATAAATTACGCAATATTTTAATGAACATTGCATGTGTTTTAGAAACTCAAAATCATAATCTTCAAGGTGTTTCAAGTCATTAATAGAACGCACGAGGCTTTACGTCCTAAATTTGAATAGCAATCTCAACGGTCCCTTAGGTGTGCGGCCACTGGTACATTTACCTTACGTATGAGAATAAAAATTCGCAATTATTTTTTTGTTTGTTGTCCTTAGCCTAAAAAAAGAAGCGTGCAAATTTCTAATTTGCACCCTTTTTTCTATAAATTCGATTTCAGTAATTGTCACTGAAATTTTTTTTTATTTCCAAATTTTCTATTTCAAATTTGAATTCTCCTAAATCGATTCTTGCTAAATTCAATACCAAACGCGTGATCCAAACTAAAAGTCTATTTGTGTAAAAAAAAACTTTTGCTCATTAGCAAAAAAATACGAAAAATTGGAGCTATTGGAGTTTTTTTAAATTCAAAATTTAAAAATGTCAATCTCAGTGCCATATGCATCCTTGTCCCACAATCTTTTCACATACAAACTTTTGGCTCGATAGCCAAAAACTTTCGGCAGTTAGGGAGCTGTTAGAGATTTTTTTTTTTTGAAAAATTCAACATTTTTTATGATCCAAACCCCTCGAACAATTCTTGCCAAATTCAATACTAACCATGCTTGTGACTAAGTGTATTTGGGTAAAAAAAATAGCTCAATAGCTGCGAAATTACGAAAGTTCGAACCGCCACAGACATTATTTTTCGGAAAATTAAAAATCCTGTGAAATAAAAAGTTCTAATGTTATTTGAACAAAAATAGCAGTAAACAAAGACGGGTACATGTTTTACCTGTGTACCAAGTTTCAGCTTGATTGCTCAAGTGGTTCTCCGGATAGACAGATTTGAATTTTAAATTATTGATTTTTGACGCTTTTATCTTAAACATTCTGGCATGAAATTCTCGAATTTTTTATTTTTATTTTCATGAGACGCAAACTTCCTCCGTGAGGAAGGGAAACCTAATTTTCTCAACGTGTTTTGCAGTCGTTCCCGATATATTTTGTGTTACCGTGTGTTATATGATTGAGCTCAAAGAGTTTTTCGGGCCGAGCAGTTTAGGGCTATGGGGCTCAAAACCATTCGCCATTTCGAAGGTAAAGGAATCAAAGTTCGAATGAACAAAAAAACCCTTGCAATTTTCCCGAGTATGGCGATTTCTCTAAAAAAAAAAAATTCAATTTCGTTAAAACGACGAAGCCCTTTATCGATTTTTCCCAAAATTGATGGCAAATAAAAATTGAATCAAGCAGAGATAAAAGAAAATAAAAGTACACACGTGAATAACAAAATGATAATGATAACAACGACATGAATGAAAATACAACCTAAATTTTAATAATTTTATTTCTCTGCGACTTTGTACATAGTATATATATCTGTCATAAAACGTGACTTCAGCTCTATTGACATTTCAATATCTGACGTGACATAGTACGAGTGATGATTTACATATTCTTACGAAATCGCGAAAAGCGTTTTATATATATATTTCTTACGAAACGGCGCGTCGCTTAAAGCCTCGTGTCGTTACGATAAGAAACAAACAAACAAAAAAACATTCGCAACCTCGCGAGTTCGTGGCCGCAATTGTCATTATGCAGCCTTAGCAGCAGTCGCCTGCTTTTGAAGCTGACTGTTGAGATTTTGGGTAGCCTCAACGGCTATCTCGACAGCCTTTTTCGTGAATTTGGCAATGTCCTCCTGTGCCTTGGCGGAATTTTGACCGATCGCTTTGGCCGCTTTGTCGGATTCGCTTACGAGAACGTTGACGCCCTCGTTGAACTTGGCCTGAAGCTGAGCAGCTTGCTCCTGTGCATTCGGGATCTGGGCATTGATGTCGTCCACCACTTTGCTCAGTTTACCCTTTATGTCGGTCCAGAGTTGCTCCAATTCCGGACTCTTCGCTTTGATCTGAACGAAAAGCAAAGAAAGAAAATATAAAAACAATTTTTTTTTTTCATTCAAGAACGCACATTCGCACGTTTCTTTCCTCATCGTTCCGTTTGATTTTTTCTTTGAAAATACTCGAAGAACCACCCGTGTGTAAACCCTTTGTCGCTATATATGGGCGTGATATCGTAAAATGACTTTCTGTCAATGGGCGGGAATTGGGTGCAGTAAGCTCGATTTTGTTAAAAATTTTGATAAAAAGGCATTTCTTTGTCATAAGCAAAGACGTCCCAATTTCCATCGAATGCTGATTTTATGCTTATTTAAGATCGATAATCAATTGAGATACGTGTGAAATTTTAGAAATATCTGGTATCCAGCGCGATGGAAAAGTATCCTTCATTGTAGAGTAAAGCGTGAAATTTCGACCGATGCACCCGCGTGCGGCCATCTTTCCCTCGTCTTCGATTCCAATCAAAATTTATACACGAGACCCCATCGTTATGCAGCTAGCACGTTGTTGCAATCTTTGCGTTTTACGTCATTGACATATTACGCAAATATATGCTTGTAATGAAAATTTGTGAAAGGCACGCATATGTGGGTCGGCACATCCCGCGAAATATTAATTAAAAATAAAGAAAATCGATCGGCATATATTCGATCTAGTGTGTTTTTATGATTGTGCGAAAAAAAAAAAAATCAATTCCTCGATAAATTTTGAGAGCATATACTATTGTGTAAATTGTTTGATTCACTCACGTCCTCGGAGACTTGGGTGATGTAAGTCTGTACATTGTTGACGAGATTCGTGCTCTGCGTCTTAATCGTGTTCACGACCGTCTCTTGATCCGGAAGATTTAGCTGTTCCTGAATCTGCTTTCCAAGATTGTTAATGTTCTCCTGGGCGTTAGTTATCAGCTCGACGAGCTGCGGCGGTTCCTGATTCAATTGATTACCCGTGGTCTGTGGATGAGCGACAGCGATTGTCACGAGAGCGAACAATGCGATTCCAATAGGTCCCTTCATCTTTTTATATTTATATAAATATATATACGTATTTATTTAAATGATAATAAAAATAATAATACAACACTATGTTCGAGTTCTCTTGATCACTGGATGCTGAGAATAAGACTGATGAAACTCATCGCGGAATCGCTCCCCTTTATATAGGCAATCCTTATCATGAAAACCGGGGTCAAAGTGTCATTAGTTAGGGTATCTCTCTTGACGAATCCCTCTGACACATGAATTTTCGTTGGAATAACTTTCTTCGTACAGATGCGTACGCATAAGAGAGGACTCAAGAAAGATAAGAGGGCGAAAGAGAATAAGAGAGAGAGAGAGAGAGAGAGAGAGAGAGAGAGAGAGAGAGAGAGCAAAAGAGCTTGGATTATGATATTTGGGTATTTGATTTTTTTAAATAATGTATAAGTGTACGTAGATTGGCGTCAGGTTCGGAGACACCTACCTCCCCTCACCGGAATATTAACCGTTGTTTTTGTGCGAAAAATTAACCACTAAATAAACCCAAGAGCAATGGTTATTTAACGATTGTTGATAGTTGTTTACACGGTCTGGTTGCTTACACGGTTGTTCATTAGCTGCGAAACCAACTGCGACTTCCAGTGATGGTTACAACACGGTTGTGAATCAGTAAGTTTTTCGCACAAAGCTACCGATTATTTTACAGTTGTTTCATGGTTGCTTTCGGACTATAGGGTCTTCCTGAAAAGCCACTCATAATTGAATGAAAAAATGTAATGGTCTTTTCTTGGTAAATCTTTGAATCGTTTTCGAGTTATCTCGACGTAGCGGCGGCTTATGATTTTGCCGCAGGTGACATACGTTCTTTTGCTTCTTCATTTAATGAAAGTTTCTTTTATGGATCTTTTATCCTTGTAATATGCAAATCGAATTCGCTTCTAATCGTCATTGATGTGAAAATTGAAAAATATACAAAAGCGTTGATCCGGATTCGAAAAAAAAAAACCACGAGGTCATTGTTTTGGCTCATTGCATATATAATACAAAGATTGGGAATATCGAGAACACGTGTACATCATTTTTCAAATAAAACTTCGAACAAGTCGAAAAATGACACGCATCCGTAATCTTAGAGAAGCCATACGCCGATGTCTTTGAACAAAAATAATGATTTTTCTGTCGAGAACTAAAATATTCTTGCGATAAAACCCAAAATACAATAATACTTTCAGAAAGAGTGCATAAAAAGAAAATTGCAAAGTGGGAAAGTTCGGAGAGAAATTGTTGCCGAAAATAACAACAGCTTTTGGTTCAAGTCTTTACACGCACACCATTGGCACAATTTTGAATCGCTGATTCCGGAGAATCATCGTGCAATCTCGTGCACGGGGGTTCTCGGGTCAAGCCAGAAGTCGAATTTGCCGATAGACAAACACGAAAAGATATCTCGCTCTTTCGTACCAATACACGAAATATTAATATGCAGCAGATTGACTTTCATCGCGAAATTTTTCGCTAATTTTTCGAGACGCTCAGGGGACATATTATACGAGTCAAGGATATCATTTGATGATCCTGCGGGATAAAATTTAGTCAAATTAAATCTTATATGCTCCTATTGTTAATCCTAGAGTGAAAAATGCCATTATAAGATCCGTGAAATGCCTTTGAAAAATCGACGCGTTCCATAGCACGAAATTCTATTGGGTGTAGCACCCTAATTAACTAGCCAAACTCGCGAATCCTCATTAGACTGATAAAGGAAATCCTAAGATGAATATCCCAGTTAGTGAAAATTTAACGAAGGATCCCCGCGTTCTATTTACATTTTTCAATCATATCTGCGAGTATGATATCCAAAAACTTTGGTTTCATATCAACAATTTCGTTCATGCTGAATGTAATAGTATTGAATTTTTTGTAAAAACGTTGAAAAATCAGGGTAAATAAGCAAATTAAAAATGCGTGTTTGATGTCCGAGTTACTGACAAGCCGCCAATTTTGTGGCCCAGATAATCCGACGACAGAGTCCCAGTTAATGAACAGTCGGGAATCAATCCGAAAAAATAGTTATTATACTTTTATTTCACATTTATTCAGTTCCATTTACATTTGTTTGATAAATAAATGAAAAAACTTCAGTACGTTGAGCAGAATTTCTAAGGAGAAGACAGAAAACTGTTTAGGTTTATGGAACACACCAATCAATAACTCGGACATGCCCTAAATTCGTTGTCCCATAATTAATAACGGAATAGATGAAGGTGCCGATTTTCAAAGCTAAACTCATAAATATATCGAAAATAGTAACTATACTTTGACCTTTTTCGGGTCGGAAAGTTGATAACTGAACCTTGATTTGCGGGTATTGATTCAACGAACCGATAAAATGTATGTAAATGATCATTAAATATATGCCGGATCGTTCAACAACTCTGGGACGCGTTCACTATATCTGGGCCGTTTACCTTACAGACGAAATAACGAGCATGACCAAAAAACACGAAAGCGTCAAAGCCTCGAATTCATAAAACAAAATTCTGTCATGCCGAGTTGAAAATTTTTTTACTCGCCCCCCTCGCGTTGATAAGAATAATCCTGCGACGACTGAAAATGATTGTCTTATCTAAAAAAAAAGGACTATAGTTATTTGAACTATGATTTTGTCTAGATCGACACGTAGTGCAGTCGCCAGAACTGAGAAATTCCATTAAAAACAAACGTTACGTAAAAGATTGAAGAAAAAAAAATAAAAATTATAAACTCAATAACTGTTATCATTGCATCTGAAAAAAAAAACGTAGATGGCAAATTATTCAATAAAAATTAAAAAAAAAAACACCCACGCACACAAGGTCTGAATAATAATTAATATGCCACGAGGATTATTTTAACGACGTATTTTGGAGAAGCGTCGTCCCATGAATTTCAGGGATTAATGGTCATATATTTGTAAATGTTTATAAAATATGTCGTGAGCATGTGGAGATGATGCGTTTGTAGTCTAACATAGTATTATTATAATATGTGAGTGCATAATACTGGCTCTTGGAAGACCAGAGGGTCGTATCTTTTTTCATTCTCTTATCAGAACGAATCGTTCGACATTAGAGATCCCCTTGACCCGTATATCGACGTGAACGTTTTTTTTTCGTTTTTTTTTGTTAAGAAATATGCAGTCATCAAACATTAATCGAGTCTGCGTAAGAAGCTATGCCCATTTATATGTTTACTTTTATATAATCTCTTTCAATTTTACACTTTAATCGAATGCTAATTATTTAATCTAGGAAATAAATAAAAATTTCACGATTTAAATTTTTCAATCCGCTGTTCAACCATTTCACCGATCGAAAATAGGCTTTACTCGATAAAAAAAAAATCCATAAAAATTTAAGGGAAACAAGGAAGAGATAGTAAAAATTTGCCAAAAAAAAAAATTCGTACACATTTGGTTTATCGATGTATTTTCGATTATATTTTATGATTCAACAGTATACTTTTGTTTTCTTTCATTTTATACGTGTATACATGTTCAATTACAATTTATTTCTCAACGAAGGGAAAAAAAAAAGAAATTGATTATTCGGTTTTTGGTACGATCTTGGCTGCCTCAGTTTGGATAGATGTAGCTGCGTTCTCTAAAAACTTTTGACCATCCTGAACCAATTTGCTCAGACCCGGATCCTCCATGATTTCCTTGAAACCCTTTTGCAATGACGCCATGGCATCGCTCAGAGCTGATTCGATTTTGTTGCCAGCCGTTGGCTCGGCTGGTTCACCCGCGGACTGAGGATAAGCCTGCAAAAAAAAAAAAAGGATCATAAATTGGTATGCCATATTTTACGGAAAAGAAATGAAATTATAATTGTATGTGCAAGCAAAGGAATCAGCATCGCGATCATGAACAATTCCAAGAAGAGACGCGGACGATGGAATAGTTATTTAGTTTTTAATTTTGTTTTTAATTTACAAATTGAACAATTCATTTAATGTCGAACGTTGAAGGGTGAGTCGTCAATTTTTCGCTCGATATATTCCAGAAAATAATGCTCTTTGACAATTACTTTCGATTTGTATTATCTTAACGCTTCGGGGTTATTCGATTTAACGTCGACAGTCGAATGCACAGATGGTATATTTGACGGAAAATCATTATTTTAACGATTATTCCAATACGGATTGTGCATCGAGAGTGACTAGCGACCGAACATTTTCTAGCTTAAACTTTGTACCGATCATCCGATATACGCGTCGACGGGCCATGGCCCGGCGATAAGCCATTTGTTCGTATAAATGCATCAGCAATTTCAGGCCGAAAGGACAGGCAACTGTGACCCGCGAACTAATTATAATACATTTTTTTCTTGCTTTGAAATTTTTAGAACAACGAAAAACAAACACTGCTCGTGAATTTGAACATATTTCCGAAAATTGGGTTTGCTCCAAGAGGGCTCCGCTTAAAAAACATTGGGAAAATCGTGTGCAACAATGCCAATATACTTTCGGTCTTAATGACCTGCGAGCAATTTGCGAAAAAATCTCAAAATTAATTTGGTCGATTTATCTATCATCTCAAAGTATGAAGAAAAAAAAAAAAAAAAAATTAAACGGTGTTGGCGATATCGATTTAGTCTGAAATTTCATTTACAATATGGTAAAGATGATCAAGTATATATCACGATCGTCATTGTTACATTTTCAAGAAAACCGTTTTGTAAAGTTCGTCATTGACAACGTATTCGATCCCGATGACCGATCGCGAAAAATCTCTAGGCCAAAAATGGCTTTACTCCAGCATTGTATTTTTTATTCAATAAAATTCAAATTTACCGCCTCGACAGCTTAAATTTTCGTTGGGATTCCCCAATTTAAGGTGAACTGACTCCACTTTTTTCTCCATAACGACTGACATTTCGGAAACAATAAGAGTGTCATCGTCAGCTCTGTTAAAAGACGAAGAGAATAAGGCTCTTTTTTTGCCCAAAATGTAAATCCTTTACGAAAGAAAATAGAGAAATTGATTTTTTACCAACTCAGGCCAGCTGTTCCGTATGTCATTTCTACCTTAAGATGCAACCCATAAAAGAGTGTTTGCATATTCAAAAAATTTTCCGGAGCGATTACGAGACTCTCAAAGTCCCACATTATCGATACATATTAAATATATATTTAATTTGCAAAAAAATACTGACCTGTATAACGCAAAGGAGGCAAACGACGAGGAAGCCAACGAATAACCAGTTCGCCATTTTGAAGGATATTTCTTTGAAAATTTCAATCCAACAAGTATATATCTGCTTGGTTAATATGAGTTGACTTTACTCGATCGATCTCGGCTCAAACGTGTCGAGCGAACGTTACGAACTGAATGAAGGAATCCGTATACTAGCTCGTAAAAACAGACCCCGGGTAAGTTCAAGCGAGAGTATATCGAGGATCGTACTTATCTAAAAGCTTCATTTGTACAATTTCATTCATATATATATATATATATATATATATATACTCAATAACTCAATATTGCATTGCCTCGGGATATATTACATATGTCCATATGGTGCATTTCATGATTCTTCAACAAGTTTTTTGGGTCAAAAATTTTAATTTCTTTGCCATTCTCTTATCTCGTTATATGTTATAAGAAGTGATGATATGCAAAATTATAGCCTCGTTACTCTGCAGGCTTTTGAAAAAAAAAAAAAAATTATTCAGTATTTCCATGTTTAGGAAGGTTGACTTTGTTACATCATATCGTTCAATCCCTACTGTCAGTTTCAGAAAAAAAATATCAGTCTTACTCTAGGGGTAGTATCTACTCCAAAAAAAAAACGTGTTAAGTAAAAAAGATATCTGCACGTTACAAAGTCAGCACCTTGAAAAAAATCCATTTAAATTTTTTCCCCGAAAAGTTTATGTAATTTTCTGTAAATAACTAAAGTTTACAGAGTGGGATGAGCAAATGATCGAATTGATTATTCAATTTTTTTCTTTCTTTATTCTCAAGCACATAAAGCCAATTGGACGTCAGAAAAGTCATATTGTAATTTTAACTACTGCCAATACGTTCCGAGATATATACATTTTTTAAAAATATATTTGTCATTTTTTTAACACAATTATAATGATTCATAAAATTCATAGCCAGCATTATTATATGACCTTTAGTACGTCAATATGGATTATGCTTCCGAAAAAAAATACTGCAGTTGAAAAGACAATTACTAGCTCTTATCATTTTATTTTTTTTTCAAAAATTATTTTTGTGTGTGTGTGTGTGTGTGTGTGTTCAAATGAAATTTGTCGAATTTTGCCTCCCAAAAATGATGAAGATATTTTGATAACAGTTGATAAAACAAATTATTACAAATGATCGTGTTAGATATTTTTGGCTCTTTAAGGATGTATGAGCCGCACATAACTCCCAGTCGAAAAAAGTTTTGGTGAGAATTTCAAGTATTTCGCGTTGAAGCAAAAATTTGAAAAAAAAATCAACCATATTGAAGATAATAATGACATCGATTTCCAATAATAACAATGCCGAAAAACTATCAAAAAATTGTTTAAACAATAAATTGTTGCAGAAATTACTCGTAAAAATGTTTTTCGATTATATGCAACAAATTCCTCGATTTTTCTGAATACATATGAATTTTTCAAGAATTTTCTTATGGTTTTTAATTTATGTTTTTTAGAATTTTGAAAAACTGTATTTTTAAAACTATTCGTTTGATTATCCGGATATACTTCGTGAAGTTAATATAGAACCTTTGTATACGAGAACTATTCAAAATTCACCACTTTTCATGCAATTTTTAAAATTAAAGATTTTCAAAAACAAAAATAAAAACACCATAAGAAAATTCTTGAAAAATTCATATGTATTCAGTAATATCGAGGAATTTGTTACATACAATCGAAATACATTTTTACGGGAAATTTCTGCAACAATTTATTGTTTAAACAATTTTTTGGTAGTTTTTCGGCATTGTTATAATTGGAAATTGATATTATTATCATCTTCAATATTGTTGATTTTTTTCAAATTTTTGCTTCCACGCGAAGTACTTGAAATTCTCAACAAAACTTTTTTCGACTGGAATTATATATGTGGCTCATACATCCTTGAATTCGCGGGTCAAAATATGTGTTTGCCGCGAAATATCTGAAAAATTATGCATTTTATAGTCAGTATGCACGATGGTATAAAAAAAAATAATGGTGTCGAGTGGTTGAGAGCCTGAGGTCGGTCGACTTGGCATTGAATACATCATATATGTAATTGCTAGAGTAATAGAACGTGATATTGGTTAATTTATTTTTACACACACACACACACACACACACGCACGCATTTAAAATCCATGCGAATGTGTTATAATAATGCAACGCAGTGTTAATATATTATTGCTTATTACCATTTGACGAGTTTCGTATTATATATACACGCTTAATTTTATCAAAACTTCATAAATCATTCATTTAAACGTCAAAGATAACTCGGCGTAAAGAGACTTTGCGCACACCAGTATATAATTTGTACGTGACGATCTCTCATCTATCTCAAAATATATAGGACGTTTTCGCTACGTGCGACCTTTGCGACTCTTCCGAGAGCATCGAGAGCTCATATATACATCACACTGAACAAACAAACGTGTATGCTCAATCGTTACTGAGAGTTCAAAGATGCTGAGGGATTTTATTATATATATATCTACTCTTTATTTTCCAATTATACTCATATATATTGATCACTTGCGCTGCATAATCTTCGATCGTAGAATAAAAATGAACACGAAGATTTAATAAATTAACAGAGCATTTAGTTTTCGTTCCTTTTGTTTGCTTGTTTGTTTAGAATTGTTCTCGTTTCTCATGGAGAACAACGATGAACATTTTCACCATAACAACCGCGTGAAAAAGCATTACATGGACCATTTCACCAAATCCTGTACGCAAATCCGGCTTTCAAATAATCCATATATTTTTTCTTTGTTCTTTTAATTATTTATGCCTAGAAAACGAGATTTCTCGACCACGAAAGGTCCATCGTTTCAATTGATCAGGCTTCGCGTAATTATACGTTTTCCCTTGAAAATTCTCTGCTCCAACTTGACGTATATCTGAAAACGCTTGAAGTGAAAATTAAAAACATGGCTTTTCGTCGGAAATTTTCTTAATTTTCCGAAAATAATGGTAATTCTTTTTCTCACATGTCATTTTCATCGGGAAAATCGAAAAATAAGATTTAAAACGTTAATTTCATCCTCTTTTTCATCTTTTTTTTTTGAAAATCTGATTATTTTTTTGGAAAATTCAGAAAATTTCCGACGAATAATCATATCGCAAAATTTTCCGCTCGTTCATCGCCTAGCCATAGTTTCGTTTTTTTTTTCAATGATTTGAGCATTTTTTTGCTGTGATATACCCGTTTACATGTTACAAAAAAAAACTATAGTGCTAGGCGATAATCGAGCGGAAAATTTTGCTATAGAGTTTTCGTCGAACAGAGTGCAATTAACGTTTTAAGACTTATTTTGTTCATATTCCTTATGAAAATGACGTGCGAGAAAAAAATGACTATCATGTTCGGAAAATTCAGAAAATTTACGATGAAAAGCCATTTTTTAAATTTTGATTTCAAACGTTTTCAGATACGTCAAGTTGGAGTAGAGAGGGAAAACGTATATAAGTACTTATATCTTATATACGCGAAGTCCGATCAATTGAGAGTTTGCATAAAATTTTTTTTTAATTATTGGAGCGCATAATGTACGGTAAGTCAAAAATAATGAGGACGTATGTTTCATTTTTCGTTAAAAATGATAGATGCACATGTTATAGGCAATTTAATTTAACGGATTTGGATATATATATAGATATAGCGTAACATGTGTGATGACATATTGTTGTAGTTTTCAATTTGTTATATTAACGGGAATTTTGATTCAAATAAAAAAATAAAAAATACGTCCTAAATATTTTTTCCTAAACGACCAGATTATGAAATAAAAAAATGTCTTGCAAACTCTCAATTGAAGCGGTAGAGCTTTCATGGTCGATTAATCTCATTTTCTAGACATAAATAATGAAAGGAACAAAGGAAATAAAAGTCGATTATTTTGAAGCCGGATTTGCGTATGGGATTTGGTGGAATTGTCCATATTTATTGTATTCTCAGCATTCTGCACTTAACTCGCTTACATAATATTGATTATTCGATATAAGAGACTGACCGTTTCTCTTGATTATGTGACAAAAGTCATCCGTTCATTACCGATAAAATGAAAAGTGGTCGAATTTTGTGAGGTACTGAAGAAAAATGAGAATTCACGATAAGTACAAAAAAAGTATCGCCATTTTATTGCCCATTACAATAATACTATTATACCAATTTGCAGAAAGTAAATTTAACGAATTTTCATCGATGGATATTTTAAATACACTCAATTTGACGCACATTAAAAAAAAATATATACGAAACATTTTTTTTTTTTAATTTGTTGTTATTCACGAAGAGTTCGTAATTTCACTCTGTTTATCCCGATTGACGTTTCTCTCCTGCCTCATTCTCGTCCTTGCGAGCTCTGCTTTCGGTGACGAATGAAGCGTATCGAGAATCCCGAGAACGAGCTCTAATATTGGTCTGTGCTGTGATGATTGACGAGACCCCGATGAACTCATTCTGTAGGCCCGATTTTTTTCGCCCCGTCTTCGTACAGGCATCTCAATCGATTCGTTGGAATCAAATACGTCCAAACAACGAACCATCCTTTCCTCAAAAATTATCGAGTAGACGAACAAGAGACAGAAGAGAAATGAAGCTCGTAAGAGTACCATTCTGCCTTGTTTTGTAACTTTTTCTTAATCCACTTTTTTTCGAATTAATAAAGCTCCGCGAATACGCTGTGAGAGCTCGAATTCAATTGAAGTCAAATTGATGAAAAGTTCGGTGGAAGAAAACCAGGTTTGCGATCGAAGAGAAGTATAGTCAGCACAAGAATAAAGCATTATCAGCGCATTTTTTTTCGCTATGCTCAATTATTTTCACTGACCCATATTATATATCGTTCCATATATGGCGAGGTATGCAAGCTGTTGATGCAGTTTTCATACCTCTGAATTCATACGCCGATATTGCAATTTTTTTCGGGATAATATAATCGATGTCTCTTTGTGTATATCATTCCACGATATCACCTTGATGATATTTTGGAGTCAAAGATGTAGCTCTATTTATCTTGCACTCATGCGTGTTATAATAATAATAATAATGCAATCAATATCGATTGGAAATTATAATTTCCGATGCTTGTTTTATTTGTAATGATAAATAATGGTTGGAAAGAATTTTGCAATCATAGATCGTCTATACTTGGTCGTCGTCTTCGCGTATGCGTATTGTCTGGGACTAGAAGTAAGAAATCCGTTCACAGTTTCTTCTGAACTAGACTCAAAGTTTCTCTGCAGACGGGGTCCTTGAAATTTTCATCAGGGATTTCCCAGATTGTACCGGTGGAGTGAATAGCCGGTTTCAGGAATTCCAGAGGTTCTTTGACCAATTGAAAGCCAATGGTATCCGCGCCGTTGATTATTTTGCCAATTAGAGTACATTTGTCGAGGTTTATTGCAATCAAATCACCGTATTTTACGGACTTGGGACCGAGTGCAATGAGGCATTGTTGCATCGGCAGTCTCAGATCAGGATAATCTGTTCCAACGGATCCAGCGACGTTGACGTGGAACGATGGAAAATTGATGCCATCGCTAACGTCGCCGTAGCCTCTGTAACCGCCAATGTGCGATGTTGGATTGTAATAGTATGTCTGTGAATCGTGAACCGTCTTCGCGTAATGGTCCTGAGGGAAGGAAGATAAGGGATAGTTGGCAGATGCGATTACGTTGCCGGCATGTGAACCGGCCAGAGATGCTGCTGAACTCGACACACCGTGTTGGGGACGCCAACTCATGACGCCGCGACCAATTTTTCGATACAGGGAATGTTGGCCAGGGGAGAATACGGGTTTGGCATTATTGGAAAGTGTAGCAGCCGAAGAGGATGCGGATGAGCTGGAGGCTGCGGTGGATTCTTCGAGATTACTGAGGGATCGATCACCGGTTTTGAGCAGAGGTGTGCCTATCTTCTTGCTAAATAAAAGACGAGGCTTTGCACCGTTATGCTGAAGATGCGTATCTTGAGAGGAGGAGGAGGAGGAGGAGGAGGAGGAAGAGGAGGAGGAGGAAGACGAGGACGAGGACGATGATGAAGACGAGGATGAAGCCGATGAGGCAGCAGAGCTTGAGGAAAGAGAATCAATCTTCGATGGGCCGGCAATCGCGTTTGATGACGCGGAAGAAGAAGCAGATGATCGTTCGAAATTGGAAGCATCCCGTTCCCAATTGTAGACAGGCGAGGACGAGATCATTGGGTAGCCTCCGCCGAACCACCAGCTGCAACCCCGTTCAATGAGGACGAGAACGTCGGAGAGAATTGCCGTCAAGTTACGAAGGAAAGCAAGCAGAGATCCGAAAATTTTTATTTTTCCTGCAATCCTACTGGGAATGACTCCGCTGCCGGCACTACGTGATCCCGAAGACCTTCCAATTGACGCCGATGATGTTGAAGCTGCCGATGATGTTGAAGCTGCCGATGATGATGAAGCTGCCGATGATGATGAAGCTGCCGATGACGTTGAAGCTGCCGATGACGTTGATGACGAAGTTGCCGATGACGTTGATGATGAAGTTGCCGATGACGTTGATGACGAAGCTGCCGATGACGTTGATGACGATGCTGCCGATGGTGCAGCCTTGGCAGCTGCCACGGACGAACTTTGTGATGCATGCTTCGTTCGATCGTTGAGAATTCCGGACTTTTCGATTCCAAGGGATGAAAGATATTCCAGAAGAATATCTACTATGCTCAAGTGACCGATCCCCGGATGAAGAGTTAACCACTTTTGTACGAGAGTCAGGAATTCAATTAGCCTGCTCGCGAGTCGCCCGACGACAGAATCCTCAGGTCGATGACTCGGCAACGCGGATGCGATTTTGCCCGGAATGGAGAGCAAGGAATAAGGCTCGCTCAGCAAAAGCTTAATGATTTCGACTCCGCGTTTGAGAAAATCAAAGAGCACGGTCTGAGACTCAACGTAGCCCTCGAGATTGTTGAATATCGTTTCAGCTAGCTGCAGCAGAGCGTTCACATCACCGAGAACGTTCGGGACACGATTAATCAAATTATTTTTCATATTTTCGGGCTGCTGTCCCCGTGGTCCGACGACCTTTATATCGTTATTCGATGCCATTGCGGCTGCTGAAGACGTTGCAAAAGCAGCCGGAAATGCTCCAGCCGAGCTTTCCATTATCGGTACTTCGAAAGTCTGACCGATGTTGTATGGATAACGAAAATTTGGCGAATTCCTTGCAGGCCTCTCGTATATCTTCGAAGAAAATTACCATAGTGCATTGACATATTTCATCCGGTAATCGATGAAAATTGAGGATAATTATTCGATATTACCGGAGAAAAAAGTTGTTTAGGTCCACGTAATTATTTTTTAGGTAACTGTATTTAAGATCTAGGTCGATTCAATTGAGATCTACGTAGATCCAAATGAATTTTTCCCGGGTAATTTTAATTTTGCAATGAAGGCTTGCGATCGTGATGGAATCTTTTTCAGTGTGAATGTGAAACACGTCGCAGAGGGTTTCCTCTGTTGCTGCTAACGGGAGGGTCAATGCTCTGTACCATTTCTATTACAACTGCTTTTCTACTAGAACTCGAAAAAAGGTCGCAATTCTGGGGAATTTTGATTTTTTTTTTTTAATTAACGCAGATAGCTCTACTTACAAAAAAAAAAACATCTGATTGAAGCTAAATCCCTTTATACCTACTCAAGACACAAGTCACAAAACAAGCAAACTGCTATTGGGTACGAGACAAACGAATTCTGCGAATTAATACTTGTCACATTGTTTATTTCGTAATTCTCTTTCGCTTACGAAATTTCGAATGGAAGCAAAGAAATCGAGAGGAAAAATTCGTGAAGAAATCGAAAATGACGAGTAAGCAAAATGTTCGAGTTGTTTATATGCCAGGTCTTTTTCTTTTTTTTTAAGTAATCGTGACACGATCGATGCAAAGGTCGTATATAGTTACGAAATTTTTAATTCAGAACAAACTTTAAAATATTTTGTCCGTTAATTACCTTGTCCTTGATTGCTGTTTTTGGCTGAGTGTCTTTTTCAGCAGACACGACGACTTCCTCTTCGACCTTATCAGGCTCATCGTCCTTGGGCGATAATGTCGTAACGCGTTTTATGGAAATATCACTCTGTCCAGCTTCCGCGTCCTTTTCGTGGATCTTAACGTTTTTCGCAATCTTCCGTTCGTACTCGGGATATGCCTGACAGTCGAGCCAACAAGTGGCCAGGCATATCGTAACGAGCAACGTCAAGAGACAATATCTTACTCTCATTTCGTATTCCTCGTGTCTTTTACCTCTCTCATTAGCTTTCGTGATTCGACTATCTCATATATATATTTGCGAGAGGCCTAGCATCGAATATCGTCATTATTTGTCATGTAAAAACGTGTCACCAAGTCACAACAATTTATCTATTTACTTGTATATAGATCGCAGAATGTACACGACCCATTGAATTATTAACTTGGCTGATTTTTAGTTCTCTTCCTCCTAATATTGTCATTAAAATATATTGTGACATATTAGATTTATCGCACACGTATATTATATACATGGTATATCCGGGCATCAAGTAAAACGATATAAATTTAAATGCAGTCAGCAATTTTGAAGTTCAATTTCCGGGGACTGATTTTTAAAGAATATAATTAGCAAGATAGATTTTCAATGAAGAAAATATTTTTTATTGTGGCTCGAGATATACATATATATATTTATTTATGGGTCATTTCACCAATTATATGCACAAGTCGTACCGGTGGGTCGGAATTTAAAAAAACCAATTGCTCCATTCGAAAGTCCCTATCGAAAATACAATCTATGATTTTTTTTTCAATTTTTTTCGTCCAGTAGTTTCGGAGCAATGGGGGCTAGAAATTTTAGAATTTTCGAAAACATCGATTTTCAATTTAAAATATTCATTCCCAGTCGAGAGATCGAAAAAAATCATTCAGTTTTTTTTGTAAAAAAGTTTGATCTTTTCGAAAATAAATGTAGCGACTTTCTCTAAAGTCTTAAAGACCATCAAAAGTTAATTTAAAGTTTTTAAACCAGTTTTTCTCTCCTTGTCGACAAACTTAGATTGATGAAACTATTTTCTTTCGAAAAGCTGAGATTTTTTAACACAAGAAACATCTTTTTTGAGATAGGATCCGTGCAAACAGAGCTTGCAAAAAAAAAAAAAATAAGTTCGTGGATATGCGTTCCTGTCGCAACGCTTTTGAACTTCCAATGGAAAACTGAAGTTTTTCAAAATACTTCCAAATTATAAATGCCATTTTAGAATTAAAGTTTCGTGGGAAATGAGGACTGAAAAATAAAATATAAAGCGATTTTAGGAATCAAGAATTTATTACTTTAACTTCTCTCGTATTTATTGAAGTTGAAAAAATTTTCACAGTGCAATTAATATTCAGGAGTATTTTCAAGAGGAATAATATAATGGCTAGATTGTGCTCCTTTTACAGTATCATAGCTTTTGAAAACCTTGGTGCAACGATACTCATCTCGACACGTCTTATGGTGTTCCTTTGGGACAAAAGCAAAATCAATATTATTGTCAAAGGATTCACTTGCCCAATCGAACAATGCTCGTGGTGTCAGGATTGCATTTTTTGTCCCCATCTGAAGGGGACCCTGTGATGAATTGGCATCAAACAACAAATGAAATCAACAAACGAAAAAAAAATCAAACAAATTTTAAAAAAATGAAAGGCCATCAAACAACAAATCTCTCGAAAGGCTATACAAAAGTGCTACTGGTTTCTAAATTTCCATATATTTCTTTTTGAAAAATATTAACACGATTTAAAAAAAACGTAAAAAATCCGCTCTTACTCCTTGGACTTTTCTCATTTTTTAAATGAATTTCGAAAAAGCGTGCTCGGGATTTTTTGTTTTTTCTATTTGTCTAAGATGTTTTTTTTTGGACTCTGTCAAAAGTAACGAGGAAGTATCAAATTGCAAGTTTGTCATTATTTTTTTTTTTTTCAGCAACGTGTGTTCATTTTGTACCTCGATATTTTTTTACACAATAATATACGCAAGGCCTTTTCACTGTAAAAACAATCTGTTGTTGCGAATAAAGAATTTTGGGGTTATTGTTTTTTTATCGAGGATACTAAAAAAAAAGCCTTAACGACTGCATGTTTTCTGTCGAATCACATAAATACATATGGAATTAAATTGCCAAAAAGTTTACTTGGTAAAATTAATTTATTTTTCTTCTTTGCATATACATCAATATAAATTTTATTTGTACACTTTTTTCTTGCACACACAACTTTACAAATTTAAAATACAATACAATTTTTCTTACACCAATTATAAAATATTTGTTTATATCTCATTTGTATTTTTCTTTCTCTATCATGTTTTTGATTGTCAGCAAAAAAAAAAAATACGAAAATTGGATGGCTGATGTGTTACTAAATGTCCCATATGTGTGTTGATTTTTTACTAAAACCTCAAAGCAATTTTTTCCCCTCTTTCTCGGTCCAAGATAGTATTATATCCATATAGTAAAAGTGTATACATATACACACATATATATATATATATGACTAGTGAAGATTCACCAGCTGGTAGTTCTTTACGAGTCGACGACAGGCTCGCTTTAAAGTCTGAAGTGAAGGGCAACCGATAAATTTCGTCGAGCAGTAAGAGAATTCACAACACCACACACTCTGGAACGTAACATAAATTCATGCACTTCTGTATTTGTGTGCCTGTATAGATATATATTTTCCTACCGGAAATGCACAAACGACTCTCGAGAGTCTGCTCGCTTTACCCGAGTCGAATTATATACGAGCTCATCTCCCCTTCAGGGATATATAATACCGAGAGAGTTCATATACACATCGAAGAAACAGAGAAGACACGTTTACGAGCGTTTTACAAATAACGTGTACACACGCACCACGTGTGCAGCAGCACAAAAGCTGTGACTTCCTTTTTCCGAAATTTCTCGCAAAAGTCTTTATTCATAATATATATATCTCTGTATATGGCAACGCAATCGCTAGAGAGATATTTCAGTAAAACGGTTTTTTTTTTTTTTTATATTCACTCGAAGCAGAAAGATCCCCGAAAGAATTTTTTTTTTGTATACCGAACGAAGAAAACGAAGATATATTTGATATGTTCTCAGAGCTTTTGGACATACGCGCCGAGAAGATTCGAAGAAAAAAATATATGCACATATCGCTTTCGCAAAATTTCATGCCAAAACGGCTTTTGTCGGTCTTGATAAATTATGAGGAAGCAAAATGTGTAAATTTATTCTTTATCCTTTTATTTCTCATTACGTGTCATGTATGAGTATGAACGAAATATTTTTTTGACAATAATATAATATTATTTTTAAAGTATATGAGTAAAAAAATCAATTATCGATTATCGATCAAGTTTGGGCTTCACTATCAGGGGATATTTTTGTAAGTTTCACAGCTTGGTGTCTGTGTTGAAAAACACGTGCGATAATTTTTTCAGATTTTTTCCTCCATTTTTTTAGCTACAATTGGATATCGAATTCTTTCATTTGAAACTTTTTTTGTTTTGTTCATTTAATTTTGGCGGCTTGAATTTGAAACAAAAAGAAAAAAAAAAAAAAACAATCCTATATATTTTTTTGTAAAAAAATTTCAACTTTCCGAAAAAAAATATAGCCTAATTAATATACGTGTATATAAGGCTCTCAAAATCCAGATTATAATCTGAAAAGTCGTTTTTTTCGCCATTGCCCAAAGTTCGAAAAAAATTTCCATATTTTTTTTCAGAAAGCCGAGAAAATTTGACTTAAAAATGTCATTTTTGAGTTGGGATCTCTAAAAACACTCCTGGGATTAATAAAAATGCAAAAAAAAAAAACATTGTAAATCTCGTTTACTCCAATAATTTTAATATTTTTTTCATTTTTTTTGGAGTGGCTGTTGAAACGAAGAATAGACAATTGTTGTGTGCTGGTATAAATACTGCGTTATTGTTTGAGGCAAATTAAATTTTTAGGGCCCAAACATTGGTTGATAATTGGTCGAATTTAAAATCTTATAAACACACACACATTATCCATTGTGTATCCTTGCTTTTGTTTCTTCATACAAACAGTAAAAATTATATTTTTTTCATAAAGCCGAGAAAATTTTACATAAAACACGTCATTTTTGAGTTGGGATCTCGAAAAACACTCCTGGGATTAATAAAAATGTAAAAAAAAACATCGTAAATCTCGTTTACTCCAATAATTTTAATATTTTTTTATTTTTTCGAGTGGCTGTTGAAACGAAGAATAGACAATTGTTGTGTGCTGGTATAAATACTGGGTTATTTTTTGAGGCAAATTAAATTTTTAGGGCCCAAACATTGGTTGATAGTTGGTCGAATTTAAAATCTTATAAACACACACACATTATCCATTGTGTATCCTTGCTTTTGTTTCTTCATATAAAAATTATACAGTAAACAGTGACGATAAGTTATGAGGAAACAGAGTTGTCCAACTTTGGTCGTCAACTTTTTATAACTTTATGATTTTCGCTTCAATTTTGACGATACAGCACGAGTCACCGAAAAATTTACTATTTCGCTAAATCGTTTCGTCGATTCTCAACAAAATTTGTTTTCGAACATTTTTCAGTGTGCGTTATTCCTTCAGTTGTGCAAAAACTCAAATATATTCATAGCCTCGAGAAGTTTTGTACTCGATTTTATATCGCGTTGACTCTGTTCAATTTTCCTCTCGAATTCCAACTCGATTTTCCAAATTTCGTTCCAGTTGGAGCATTTTGAATTAAAAAAAAAAAAAATACCTTAGAAACTGTACGGTTTGTAAAAATCATGGGATATCAAAGTAGTATGCTCGTTGCTCTGTGTGATAGGTATCGAATTCTTTTCCGGTTATCATTATTCGAATATTGTGAATTTTATGTCAACCAGACACCAATGATAACATATCTAACCGAATTTTATTTATTTTTTCTTCTTTCAAAGTGATTTACGAATATTTGAAACACATTCGTACATTGTCATTACTATTTTAATGATTTTATAAATTTTATAGATTTATATATATATATATATATATATTTATACAGGGATAGGTTTACTCGAATAATTTTGGTATTCGAATACTAAATTAATACCGAATACATGCCAGATGGGTATTCGTTTTTTTTTTCGATAATGAATCCAACTCGATTCAGTATTAGTTCCAAAATGAATAATGAATCCCACTGGATTCAGTATTCATTCCAAAATAAATTATGAATCCCACTGGATTCAGTATTTATTCCGTATTTGGATATACCATGAAATTGAATAATTTGGAAAAATTAACAGAAAACATGTTTTATTCTATTAAAACATTGTCTCTCGATAACATTTTATTTACCTGAGTAAAACGTTACCATTTTTGTTTAGCGTGTTACACACCGCTAGTACTCGTTGCTCAAAGTTTCAATCAATTAATCGATTGTACCATGGCAAATTTATCATTATTGCATAAGAAAAATAAGCGTTTCACGGATGCGGATGATGGAAGTGGCGTATGTACACACACGAAATTATAATAAAAGCGGACGCTCTCGAACAAATGTTATGATTTCAAAGCTTCGATAAGCTCTCTGACGGTAGAAATGGGACATTATATCATCGTGCGAGAAGGAGACATTCTGTGTGCATGTTTTTTCTTGCAGACTCATCAGGCGCGGAAATTTATTACTACATGCATTCGTAACGAGTAGCGAAATTCATTTCGTAATGGAAATTTATTTCATTAAAAAAATATACATTTTAGCAGACAAAAAAACATGTTTTCCGTCCATTTTTTTTTCAGATTATTCAATTTCATGATATCCGAATATACGAAATTCGAATACTGAGTCGAGTTGGGTTCAAAATTGGTTTTAAAATGAATGCTGAATCGAGTTGGATTCATAATTCATTTTTGAATGAATACTATAAATCGAGTTGGCTTCGTTATATTCATTTTAGAATGAATACTGAATCGAGTTGGATTCATTATTCATTTTTGGAATGAATTTTGAATAAGTTTCTTCATTATTCGCAAAAATAAAAAAATATTCACGCGATGCTAATGGCAAAAATTCCTCCCTTGGCTTAGTCGATGCGAAAAAAAAAAAAAAAAACAAAACAAAACGTGGCGATAAGCGACGAGTCCGCGGTTATTACCCACAGAATTCCTAAAGTCGATGATGAGGGGTAAAGCCTCGAGAAAATGACGATGAGACGCACATTGAAATCGGTTTATCAATATATTTTCCAAAAATTGTGTCAAGCGTTTTGTTTTTTTTTTATTTTATTTTTTTCGGTGAATTTTTTACCGCAAAGTCCTTCAAGATCTCGCAGTGAGAAACTCGTGGAAAAAAAAATAACTTCGATTGTATCATATTCGAATTATACGAGGCATATATTTGTTTTTTTTTTTTTTGTCCGTGTGTGGATTCGTTCGTTGGACGTTTCGAACTTTTTTTCAAAAATTCCAAAAAGCTTGATCTACGAATACGACCGATCGGGCACGAGACGACGCGGAAGAAGACTTTCCCGAAAATCTGAACATCCGGGGGCATATACGGAACCGTAAGTTTCATCATAATGACGCCGTTCCCTTTCGTGCGGGCTCATCGGCAAATTGTAATAATCCCGATTGACCGCAGCTTGGCCATATATCGCCGTTCCTGCAGCAGTCGGACGGTCGTAACGACCGACGGGCCCGTTGTTGTAATTATTTACCGAAAGTCTGTCGGGTCGACAAAGCGTCAGCGGTGCATCCAGCGAGCCGTAGGACGACGTCGGGCGAACAATATCTTTGTAGTAAGGATGATGAATCATGGAAATCTCTTGATTCGGTCGACTTTGCGAGAACGCGTACGACGACGAAGGTCCCTTGTTCACGAATTTGTTGCCACTTGGCTCGACAAGATCGTATCCCAAGTCCCTGCTGTGTTCAATACGATCGATAAATATAGTAAGTGTAGTAAGAGTAAGTAAGTATAGTAAATATAGTAAGTATAGTAAATATAGTAAGTATAGTAAATATAGTAAATATAGTAAGTATAGTAAATATAGTAAGTATAGTAAATATAGTAAGTATAGTAAATATAGTAAGTATAGTAAATATAGTAAGTATAGTAAATATAGTAAGTATAGTTAATATAGTAAGTATAGTAAATATAGTAAGTATAGTAAATATAGTAAGTATAGTAAGAGTAAGCGGAGAAAAAAAAAGTTTTCTCACTTGAATTTCCTTTTTCATCATATCATATCTATAAACATTCGGGAATTATGAAAAAAAAAAATATTTTTTGTATGGTTTTTCCGATCCAAATTCACTCGAGACTCGATGTTTGCAGTAAAACGAATATATAAACATCAGGATGGTCGTTATTTAGGCTTTTTTTTTTCAAATTTTAATGGTCTCACTCTCCAAATCGGTTGTAAATAAATTAAAAAAAGTCCCCTGAATTTTTTCAGATTTTTATTCTGATGACTGACCCTGGCCGCAGCGAGGTCAAAGTTTCCTATCAGGATAACATGGGGTTTTAGGGATTATAAAAATTCGTAAGCATCGGTATATTTAAGCCGAAAAATCTAAAATTTTTCGAACTTTATCCGCATTGATGCGGCTACACGAAAAAAAAAAATTGATTACACTATTTTTTTTTGAGTTTAATATGGATTACTTCACGTCGAATAGATTTTTTTTTTTTCCTCAAAAATACGGTTTTCAACAATTTTTTATTTATAACAATTAATTCAGAAAATATTTCTCAGCTTGATAGTTTAAAATTTTCTGAAACTAGTCTGCAACGGTGCCAGTTAATGAAAAAAAAAACAATTAAAAACACTATTTTTACAAATTTTATATGCGTTGTTCGACGTCTACTCGGCATTTTTCCTCGAAAATCACGGCTTTTGAGGTTTTTTTTTTCCCTGATTAGTATTAATAAAAAAAATGTTTCTCAACTCAATAATTTCAAAGACTTTTGAGAATTAGCCTTCAATGGTCTTATCACATGGAAAAAAATTTAACTTATGGTATCCAAACTTCCATATACGGTATTTGAGATCAGATGTGATTTTTTTCTAATTCTTCTCTAATTATGGCATTTTTAAAAAATTGAAAATTAACATCTACATCAGTCCTCTTTTTTTTTCTCTGTAAAATATGAGCGTTATATAGGTTGAAATTCGATAATTCACGAACTTCATTGCATGAAAAACCAACTTATACCTGAAAAATCGTGATTTTCGAGGCAAAATGCCAAGTAGACGAGGAAAAACCCATAGAAAACTTGTAAAAATTGTGTATTTTTTTTTTCTTTCATAAACTAGCATCATTGCAGACTAATAATAGTTTTATAGAATTTTAAACTATTCAAAAAAATACTCAAAAAAATAGTGTTATCAATTTTTTTTTTCATGTAGCTGCATCGATGTAGATGAAGTTTCGAAAATTTTAGATTTTTCGGCTGAAAAATATTCGTGCTTTTGAATTTTATACAGTAAATTCTAAAAACTCCAGGGTCAAAATCATCAAAATAAAAATCTAGAAAAAATTCAGGGATTTTTTTTAGATTTATTTGGAACCGATTTGGGGGGCGCGAGAGCATTGGAATTTGAAAAAAAAAGCCTATAGAAGGACCACCCTAATTTATATATTTGTGTTTATGTATGAATGTAAGTATGTTATGTTGTTAAGTAAGTATGTTATCAGTAAGTATAATATTAGTAAGTAAGTATAATGTAAGTATGTTATGTATGTATGAATTTTTATGTATGAATTTTTACTTGTAAGTGAGGAGATGACCAGATCCCGGATATGCCTCGTGTCCGAATCTGTGCTTGCCAAATGTTGCTTCATCCTCGATGGTGTAGTACTCGCCCGCCGCGGAGCCACCGTAGCCGGTCGATGGTATTTTAAACTCGACGTTCGTGAGCTTTTCATCGGGCAGCCTGCTCGTCCGTCTCTGATATAAATTGCCACTGATCGGCATCGTACGATGCCCATATGACAAACGATCCTCGTACATTCGATTATATCCGAGATGCTGCCTCGGAGCAATTTGATTTTTTTGCGCGATCGAGAGCGACCCGAGGTCGGCCGGTACGCCTGACAATAATGGCCTATCGTAGAAATATTCCTGATTCTCGAAAGTCAAATCTGGGAGAGAGAAAGCGAGAGAATATTTTTTTAATACAAACAATTTTCTTGAATAAATTTGTTTTTTTTTTTTCTTCACTTTTCTTAGGAAAAATTCTTGGTGGTCCGGACCTAAAACGGTCACTTTTTGACCATGGTAGATCCGGATTCGGCCATCAAGTTCTAAACGACGAAACTGTATAAATATAATAAAAAATTCAACAAACGACCGGTACATAGTTTTGGAGATTTGCATGACCGCATTGCTTTGATACAGCAGTGCAATTATAAATGCTGGAAAATGATTGCAAATATTTCATAATAGTGAAAGTAGCCGCAAGCGGAGTGTTAAGAAAAACTCTATCTTTACTCCTCCATTTTATATTTAACATTTTCATAAAGAATACAAATATTTTTGATTTACCCACTGCCTTGAAATTGATAATTATAAAAAAAAAAATACTCAAGTCATGACTCACCGTCTCCCTTGAGGTCCTTATTTTCGCCCAAACTGGGACCTCTGAGTGGGAAATTGAAGTTGTAAGAACCGTCAGCCGTTCCATAATTTCCATTGTATCCGCCATTTACATATACACCCATGCCATTGGATCCAGTAGCAGCGGAACAATGAGGACAATTGCAAGATGGATATCCGTAATTGTATAGTCCATAGTTCAAAGATCCGGTGCTGTAATATGCGTTGGGCGTATACAATTTTGTTTGCATTCCGGGTTACATGATTCAATTTCAATCTTAGGTATAATTCAATTATATTCAGAATATGGCTGCAAAAATGTTCTTTCACTTACCCGAGTGGGACTCTTGTGCCATAGCCGCTTGACAAGGAATAATAAGGTGCTGCGTAATCTCCCGATTTTAAAACTTGATCTCTATTGCATCTACCGCGAGCAATATCACCGATATCACACGACTCGGCAAAAATACACGGACTCGTCACAGTGACTATAAGTATCGTAGCAAATGCTCTTGCAATGAGCTCGTTAATTCTCATTTTATTGGCAGATTTGAGCAATTTTCGAATCGAAACGAAACCTCGGTATGTCACGAATATCATCGGACTTACGTATACTTATACTCCTGTGAAAGAGCGAATTTTTGTTTCCTAAATTTTTTTCTTGCAAATTTTGTTTGGCTTTTTGTTTATACTTCCGTATCCGTATTTTGGAAACACCGATCGACGTTCATATTGAGATACAAGACAGCGGGGAAATTGAAGAAAAGGAAGAAGGAGAGGAAGAGGAAGAGACGGGGAGAGAAAAATCGTGAATCCTGCAATCGGGAAGATGACGCGGATATATATTTCCGAAAATCGTATTGTTTTTAATTTATTATTTTTCTCATCTCCTTTCTCTCTCTCTCTCTCTCCCTCTCTCTGTCGATGGTTTCTTCCGGTAAAAATTCCCGACACTTCCATATATAATCAAGTTTATCGCTGACGCAAGCATTTTACTTCCCGACACGAGCGAGAGACAAAATACACGACGCCATACCCAGTCTCATAATCCAATATTGCTTTTTTCAAGTGGAACTCTCTGTTTTGCAATTAATTTCCGTGTATTATTTTATCCGACATACCGCGGCGAGTGATTATTGGGAAAAAGTGAGGGAGAGAGGGAAAAAAATTTATACTTTGGTCTGGTTTTTTTGTAATTTTTATTTTTCAATCGTAAATATAGCGGGGATCTTGATTCTTCATTTTTTAAGTTATTTCAAAAATCTGATTTAACTTTTTTTTAATTCCGAATTAATTTTTGTTCCAAATTGGTTTGGATTGAACTGAGCGAGACTCGAAAAATTGAATTTATGCTCGGCAATGAAATGTCCGATAGGCGTGATTAAAAAAAAAAAAATCTTTAACAAATTGACACTTCTCGCTGTGTTATAACGCGAAAATACGAGCAAAATGTTCGCATGAATGAAAAATCGTCAAGCTCGACAAATAAAAATTTTAATTATTTCTCGACGAAATTCTAAAAAAAAAAAAGAAACAAATCACTTTTCTTCGCTTAGTCTCGATTCATGACGAGAATAAAATAAAGAAAAATGTTTTTTTTTTATCATTTCAGGAAAGTTAATGGTAGTTCCTACTTTGCTCAAGGATTTATGAGCCACGTAATTCCAGTCGAAAAAAGTTTTCGTGAGAATTTCAAGTACTTCGCGTTGAAGCAAAAATTTGAAAAAAAATCAACCACATTGAAGATAATAATGACATCGATTTCCAATAATAATACCGAAAAACTATCAAAAAATTGCTTAAACAATAAATTGTTGCAAAAATTTCCCGTAAAAATGTTTCTCGATTATATGCAACAAATTCCTCGATTATTCTGAATACATATGAATTTTTCAATAATTTTTTTATGGTTTTTAATTTGTTTTTTTCAGAATTTTGAAAAACTTTATTTATAAAAGTATTCGTTTGATGATCCGGATACTTCGTGAAGTTAATATGGAACCTTTGTACGAGAAAATATCCAAAATTCATCGTTTTTCGTGCAATTTTAAAAATTAAACATTTTCAAAAACAAAAATAAAAAAATTATAAGAAAATTCTTGAAAAATTCATATGTATTCAGAAAAATCGAGGAATTTTTTTACATATAATGAAAATACATTTTTACCTGAAATTTCTGCAACAATTTATCGTTTAAACAATTTTTTGATAGCTTTTCGGCATTGTTATATTTGGAAATCGATATTACCATCATCTTCAATATGGTTGATTTTTTTTCAAATTTTTTACTTCAACGCGAAATACCCGAAATTCTCACCAAAACTTTTTTCGACTGAAATTATGTGGCTCATACATTTTTAACTCTGCATTATGGCAAATATATATAGGTTGTTATTGAGCATCGCTCATAGCGCGTATATATCTATATATATATATTTGCGTATTCGCGCATTTCTCCGTATAAATGATAAGTCATATTAAATACTATCGATAATTAGGATCTAAAAAATATGTTTCTCGATAATGTAACAGCACATTCTTACGCATCTGAAAAACCATGAAATAATAAGTTATATTTATACAATCGATAGTCACGTGTATATATATATATATAGATAGATATAGATAAATATATATACGCACGAATTAGCAAAGACGCGCGTATTTTTTCACTTGTTGAAAAAATCCGAAGCCCTCTGTCGTTGAAGCGGCAAATTCAAAAGATTATCGGTAAGAACGATCCCTCGGGATCTCAGGACTTCGTCGGTGCCGGAATCGCGAGACGATGCTCCACCGGGTGTACCGATCCTGGATGTAACCGGAGTCTTGACGCCTATCGAAGGTGTCTTGGCGTTAGGGCGTCTCGGACTCGGCGTGCTACCAGCTATTTTGAGCTTTTGAGTCGCTAGCCTTCTCGCCGCCGGTGACATTGTGCTGAGACGATCGATCGTCGAGAGGCATCTCGGAGAAGGGCTGAATTGAAGAATCAAAATCAATCAATAAAAGAAAAAGAAGAGAAAAAAAAAAAAAAACAAGTTTTATTAAAATTTTCAATCAAATCCCCCCCACGATCCTGTTTACTTTAAAACCTTTTCACGCAACACCTCGACTGGAATATCATTGTTTGGCTTGCGCGCGAATTTGTCCATGGCAACAGAGAACTTGCATTATTTTTTCAACTTTTAAGCTATTTAAAGTATACCTAGTTATTCGAAAACATCATTTGCATAAGTTTTTTCAGAGTCACGCATCGTTGTTTAATTAATTATACCAGCTTGAAAATTGAGTTGCATTTCGGACCGTATATCACGTGACAGTGACGTCACAACACCCCAGTGCAGCAGCGCTTGTAGCGATAAAATTAAGAGATTCAAGCAGCGAATCATAGGGACCGTGCACACTGATACACCATCGCGATAGTGAAAATATGTACTCGTGTGCATGCATACTGCGACATCTGCAGTTTCGAACGAACACTTTGTTGGGGGAGAAAAGGAAAATGTATGTTACGTACTCGACCAACGCTTTCTCACTTTCGTGAGAGTGAATTTGCGTGCACGGTCCCTGTTCCTGATCCAAAAAATTTTTTTGTAATTCGTAAATATGTAGTTCGGATATTGAATCGATGAAATTCCCTTACCGCCGTATGTAAAAATCGAAGCGATATACTTACGAAGCGAGGGATCTTCTCGCAGCTTCGAGGGCCTTGTTCTTTCTGTCTCTGTGACGCTCGCCGGCTTTCTCCGCCAATTTCAGTGCAATTTTTTCTCTCTTAGGAGGTTCGGCCATTCTGAAGGAGGGTCCCTGGCTCGTTTTCAGCATAGGCGTATCGCCGCCGTCCAGCCTGAAAGGAGTTCCCTCTATCTGTCCCCAGGTCATCAGCGGACTCTCGCACTCGCCTGGCCTGGGACTCGGCGTAGTCGCGACGAAGCCAAATCCATTTATCTTCGGCGTTGGATTTCTCACTACTTCTTTGCCGTCGACGCCTATCTTGCCGTCGTTCGCCTTCGACTGAGTTTTCGCCAATTCCGTTATCGTTTCGTTGTTTTGCCTCTCGTTGAATGGATTCGTCATTAGTCTTGTATTATCGTGCACAACTTCTTGTTTTCTCTTGGCCATGTCTATGCGCTCGTCGGGCGTTAGTTCGACGCCATCAGGAACGTACATTATAAAATTTCTCGTTCTGTAATTCCAGCCGTCCAGCGCGAGAGGTCTCGGCTTTGCGGAATTATCCGTAATAGCTGGAATTTCGTTGTTCTCTTGGAGCGCTTTGGATTTTTCCTCCGCCTCGTAGAGCCAAGCGTACTTGACTCTGCGACGTTTCTCCGTCTCTATCATTATTTCCTCGAAACTGGCGTTATCCTCGCTCGTATTATTGCACAAATAAGCGTCGAGGCCGGTACGATCTTCGCCATCGATTTCCTCGGTGGAACGATTCTCTTGGGATTTCGTCGTCGAGTCGGATCTCACCGAGCCCAAATCGCTCTCTCTCAGGGGAGTCTCGAATGTAGCCGGACTGGCCGCTCTCTCCGTCGCCGGACGTCCCGAACTATACTTTGCGTAGAGCTCTCTCATCTTCTTGGCGTCGTTTTGCTCCAAAGCGTCCAGATAATCGTTCTGAGCTCTCAGCTTCTCCAAGTGCGGAAAAAAATCTCTCTGTATTATCTCGCCCATTCTTCGTATGTACGTCTCCTCGTCGAGAATTTTTGGTCTGCTCGCAAGACCTCGTTTAGCAACGCCGTTTGGTTTTTTGAATATCGCCAGTTCTTTCATGCTTTTCGCTGTCTCCAGCGCCTGCGAGCACGGCGTATCCATCGGAGAACACATCTCGTATTGTTTTAGTTTTTGTTTTTTTTTTTTTTTTATCACCAAAATTCGTACGATTTATTAGAAATTCCGAAAAAAATTACTCGAGGACACTTGGCTGGGCGCACTTTTTTACTCGTAAAGAGCGATATTTACGAACACCAGTTCAATGATTTTTTCGTTCTCATCGCATGAGAATTTTAATTTTACAAGCACTATCAATTATCAATTGAACCATCTACCGTGACATGTTGTTTTACTCTTAGGCACGCATTGTTCATCGAACAAGAGATTATTCGCGATATAATTGCGGAATTTTCTCGATGTACGATTTATTGTTTTGACGGTCGTATTGCTTTATCCACGAACGTACACGTATGTTTAATTTTTTTATTGGTAATCACTGAAAAACAATTTTCAAAATACTACTTGCGTGAGTCGTGTGTGGGTATTAAAATTTGTTTAGTGAGGTTATGTTCAAGTGCGTAAATACGTGATACTTGACGTAAGCGAGAGTGGAGGGGATGCTGTATGAAGTTGGCAATGAAACTTGAAATTCTGCTGCTGAACATTAACCGCTAGATTCACAGAAGTGAAGTTCACCGTCGGGTGCTGCGATGGGATTGTGGGTGGCGCGATTTGTAAGCTCGTTGATTATCCAGTTTTCCATTTTCGTGATCTTTTTTATCGACGGATGGTTTACATTTACCGATGGCATTTACAGAACCTGTACAGAGAACTACTATCCGATGAGAGAGTTTTATAAAAGTCAATATCAAAATTTCAATATCATTAACTGTTTTGTTTTTAATATTAAAAACAATTATATATAGCTAAAATAGAGTCGTGCTCTTTATTAATGAAAAATAATGATTTCACCATTCTCGACTGCACGGTCTACATGAAAAAGAATCTCAAAGATTTTCTCAATTATTTCAATCGAGAAAAGTTACCTTCCTCTCAACCGAGCCAAATTCTCGCTTTTGGTTTCGCTTCTCCCTGTGAGCCGATTATTTCGGTCGAGATACTAGAGACGGCGAACATAGGAGGACATAGAAAATAAGATAGATAGTAGATAGAGTATAAGTGAAAACGCTGTGAATAACGTACGCGCAAAAAGTCACGTGGTTTGATCTCTCAAGCACGCTTGCTTGCGCGTCTCTCTTTCTCGAGAACCCGCTGGTCTGCTCCCGTCGCGGGGAATCACACGTTGAAAGACATATGAGGATTCCAGCAGCGAGATAGGATGTGCGTGCCGACTACACAACGGCTAAGCAAAAACAGTGCCGGAGAAAGCCAGGAAAATTCGTTTTTCCAATCGTATATCAGGGTATTTTAGTTGTTGCAGGAAAATCGATAGAAATTCTCATTGGAAGTTTAAATCTGCATAGAACTATCAGAGGGCGCGCATACCATTCCCGTCGTATTCCGTATTCGCGTATTATCTCGACTGCTAGCCTCAATTTGTAAACTACGAATTTATTTATATATAGAAGCAAAAATATATGGAAAACCTTTCAAGAGTTCTGATCTCCTTAACACACCATAATATTTATTGTATCATATCATTTCCTATACTTCGACATAAAATATTTCCTACGTATGAGGTTATGTTCCTTTAGCAGACGATTTATTATCACACGCTATCCAACCACCTCGAAAACGCGAATTGTACTTTCTCCGAGATTACACGACCGATCGGGATAAAATTTAGTTAGCCACTGCATTATGGCAGCAAAAAGTGGCTGAGCAAATTTAATCCCGATCAGTTAAGCCGTTTGGGATAAATTACTTTTAAGGATTTGCGGGTAGCACATTCATACGTCACGTGGTACACGTGCGCCTGCGCCTTGAAGAAAGAACTCCGCCATGGTTTTTTTTGAAATTTTCATATCGTACAAATCCCACACAGCAACCTGCTGGCATAAAGTGGTCTCAAATGGGTCTTAAAAAATAGTAGATATCTTAAATATGAGTTCTTGACACATTTTAGTAGGCTAAAAGTTCTTTGAGAGAATTCGAATGCGTCGAGATCTGATCTGTTTTAGAACTTCTTAAATTCTATGCTCACGTCTTTTTTTATATCTGTTTAAGCTCTGACTGTTTACAGAAAGACAATTCCGTGTTATTTGATACATGCTATTGCTATTGGACCACTTACGGGAAGCTATATCATTGAAGCGATCTAGCGTGAGTGCTGGAACTAATCTATGCGCCACTGAGCTCGTATACACATCAAATCGCTGAAATTATTTTATTCCAAAAAAACGTAATTTTCATTTATTTATTTTATTATTTATGCGATATAAGTTTCTTTTATAACCCGATCAACGCTGTTAATAACTTATATGTTAATTTATAATTGGTTTTAAATAAAATTTTCCAAAAAAGATCGGAAACCGACGCATTCGAGGTCATCAAGACTACATTAAGACGTATTTATAATGAGATTTCAGAACAAATTTTTGATAAAATTCTTATAAAGACTTGTCATCAATGATATCTTCAAGAAATATCATTCTGAGACTTGTGCTGTGTGGTATCGTTCTGAGCAATTCATTAGCGAATGAATTTGAAAAATGGAACTTTCCAACGCACCTCAATTGAAATTTTAAATCCTGAATAGGACAATTTTTATATTTTATTCTTAAAAATCCGCGGATCGTCTTTAACTCAACAAGTATGATCATTCGTTTACATATAATTATTCGACTATATAATTCTCTGGCTAACGAAATTTGGCGGAATGCTCTCTGAATTTTAAAATTCTAATAGACTTTTCGACAAAAAAGCAAGAGAAAAATCGACGAAACACACACGCTATCCTCCACGTGCTGGTGTCTGTCAACCATGTCCACACACACGGTAACTCGTTCGCTCTCGGTGAATTACGAGCGATCCGTTATATACATTGACGCATCAGAACCCCAGTACGCACATCCCCATACCTTAACCCCGCGTTATATTTACATCGAGTTAAGGTAAACTTCTTCTCGGGACCCGGCATCTCATTCCCGGTCAGTGTCTGTCTTCGCCTCGAGCGAACTACAATCCTCGCACGCGGAGGCCGATCAGACACACGTGTCGATTGATGTCTTCCTTCTTCCTTTCTTGTATAAAATGTATCTCTCATTCATACGAGATCTATACCCATATGTCTATCTAGCTGTCGAGTCACATATTTCGCATATTATCTTCTATTAACTTTTAAGATAATTTGTCTGTCGAAACTTTTTGGGCATTTCAATTATACGCTTTGCCTGTTAGAAATACACGCATAGAAAACATTAAGCATTTCAGAATAATAATAATAACAGTAATGATAATAATAAATAATAATAGTTAAATAAATTTGTTTACCAATGTTTTGGAAAACCATTGCTTTTGTAGATTGAATAAAATTTTCGAAAAAAATAGAGTATCTTGGAGGCGATGGTTCGTAATGAATTTCACCAGAATCGACGAAACGTTGTACATTTTACAAAATTTAAGTTTCTTCGAAAAACGAGTGTAGCGTGAAAACCATAAACTCGAAACCTCTGTTGTTGCAAATGAATAAACAAAAAATATATGCGTTAATGCTTCAACCCGAACGAACATTGAGCTGTGGGGCTATTTTTTTTTTTTTTGCTACTTTTTTATTTTCACTGTTTCGAGATGTAAATACGTGGATTATGTTTATCGATGGATACAGCATATATAATTAGAAGCCAGGGAGAAGGATATTTAGGAAGGATTTTGATCTCTGTCTACAGCAAGTCCTGTATGGCTTTTCGCTTCCCTTTTAGTACTAAAATTTGAGATATCTTTTTCCACTCATTATTTTGGGCCAACTATAGTTGAATCTCAGTAGCGATCGCGACTGTATGTGGCACATATATTCGAAACAGAGAGGCCTGTGATAATAATTTTTTAAAATAATTTATTCGTTTTCAATTTCTGACTGTGTGGTGACCTGCTGTGGCAAGGCTGTCCCTTCACTTTTTGGCCCAAAATTTTACGATATTTCTTTCTTCTCACTATTCCGTGCTGTTATTTATAATGTGGATTCCATACGGTTAATTAGAAGTCAGGAAAAAAGATTTTTGGGGGGAAAAAGAAATATTTTTTTCGATCTCCGACTAGGGACTACGCTTTGTGTGCACTTTATGTGAACCAAGAGAAGGAGCAAGCATCTCAACGAAAAATCTTCACGGTCTCATGCAGTTTTATGAATTCACGAGAGATCAATATCGCCAATTATATCTATAAAGTGACGATTTTCCAATTGATGTTATTCTTTTCGTGCGACATGTTTCGCAGCGGAATGAATGGATCATTATCAATTTTGGATCAAATAAGTTTCGTCTTCATTCAATTCATAAATCCGACTCAAAAGAAAATCACATGCATATAGTGATCACGTTATAGTGATACTCCAGCCTTCAAAGTCTTGAATCTTCAAGTCACTATCGCCCCTTGGACTCGCAATAACTCGACCCGATGAAAGTTTTCGTATTAGGCCTCTCGTGCGGGTTGCTGCTCCCTACTTGGCACACACCAGAGTCGAAAACGGGGAAAAAGGCTTCTTTCGTGCTTGCATGTGGAATAAAACATAAACAGCGGAGGTGCGATTTGACGTGAACGCATGGAGCGGACATTCCCCTCGTCCCTGCAGTTACACTCAAAGTTTCCCCGCGCAAACAGCTACTTGCTCTCACTCACTCTCGTTTGCTCTATGTGTGTTTTCTCAGATCATATATACATACACATACATATACATTAGTTTTAAGAATCTCTGCGTAAAAGTAGAAGCTCGGTGGCTGGAATCTGTAAATCTGTCATTGCGGCCATATTCGTGCAAGCAACGAGCTTCGTGCTCTCGAGTCTTCCATATCTTTCCCTCTTTCTCGCTCTCCCTCGTCATTCGTTTTGGATTTTTGGTCCTCTTTCTCGCAAGCACCGTTTGTTCATACTGTCATATATATATATATATATATATATATATATATATATATATATATATATATATATATATATATATATATATATATATATATTTACCCCAGGATACAAGTGTGAGTTAGAAGAGCTTCGTAGATCTCAAAACGTTCCACATACTGAAGTTGTCATCCAAGCAACAACTCTCGCGCTCTTATCCCGCAGCGAGTCTTTGCCCATCAGTTTTCTCATGGACCGGAACCATCGCTCTTTGAAACATGAGAAGTCTTTCTCCATCGTCCTTTATTTTATTTTATTTTTTTTTCGTATCTTAGCGTATCGTGTATAGCGAGTTATAGCGATAGATACGATCGCGCACATCCAATCGAGAGAGAGAGAGAGAGAGAGAGAGAGAGGTCACGATGAAATTTTCACGAGAAAGAAAATATAAACTTTATGCGATTCTTGACAAAATAGTTCATTTTTGGGTGAATTATCAATGAAAACGGTGCCACGAGCGAAGATTTATCGTGTGTGTTGTCTTTGACTCCCGATAAACGTCAGCGGGCATTTAGTCATTTTGAAATTGACACACGAATGGAAATTCAACGTGTATATCTTATTTTTTTATTCGTGATATTCCGTAGTTAAACTCTTCAGGGATTTTACGATCCTTCCTTTTACTCCACATCAGTTCAGTTTCTTTTCGAATTCCTGATGTATACCGCTTACCGCTTCTCTGTATTATTAAACTGCCGAAAACCCGTGCCGATATAGATAGGCAATCCTTTCGCGAGAGAGCTGGTGTTCCGCGAAGGGAATTACCGAAAAAATTAACATAGAGCACGGCTAAACGTTCACTTTATCCAAGTAATGAACCCAAGCATCGGTGCAACAACAGAGAAATTAAAGTGTATATATTTTTACGGGGAAAATAATAATATAACTATATGAACATTACATCGGGACAAGATGCACGCATCAACAAACTGTTTTTTTGCTAATTTTTTAAAAGTGTCGTTGTAAACCTTCTGGGTGTGAATTCTGGGCAGGAATTCTTCAAAAATTTAGCAAAGTAACGTCTCCAAATTGCATTAACTTTCTAGCAACGTTAAATGCTTTTTCAGGCGTCGATATATAATAATAATAATAATGGCCGTTCATTGTGCTTATTGGGACAAGTCTCCTATACACATACGTACGAAAAATAAGAAAGTATATAGTCATACATGTATTAATTCGATGGTCTTTTCATAAAGCCAGCAATTAAATTAGAAAACTTTAGGTCATATAAGTCATGCATAACAGAACGTCATTGCAGTTTGAACTATATCATAAAATCGCACTGGATAAGCTTTGTAAGTCTTCTTTCGAAGATTATTAAATTCAACTTCAAATTTTAAGTGTACCACTCATTTTTGTATAAGAATAAATTTGTCGATATGATAACGCGAGGTTATTATACCGAGCTATCTATTTGGAAATTAATCCACAATATATTTGGAAATTAAATAATTGTTAATTAATAAATTAGATTCCTCGTTACGCTGAAGTGGGATCATGTTCAGCGAAACGTGTGGCTTCTCGATAATTATTTGAATATTCTTCATGCTGGCTTATTATATATAACCTGAGTTATTTAATTGTGCTGCGGCGATGATTTGAATATCACAGTAAAATCTCTTCTTCTATACATCCGGCACTTCTGCGAAAGCTTCGCACAGTCACTACGGTTCATATACTCCCTTATGTACACTATATATATATACATATATACATGAATTTATATACACATTTTATGGGATCCAGTGCGAATGGATTATATACACCTATATATATATATATACATGCATGTATATACAGATATATATATATATATATATATATTGATGCGTGAGAAGGAAAGCAGGAGAAACGTGGTACCGGGACGAGTTTAGTCTCAGCGTGCGTGATGCTGGATAGATATTATTTCGTCGAGGAGCGGTGAGCTCGATGACGGATTAACGGCCTGTGGGAGACCGAGAGAGCGTTCACGAAGGAGTTTCGGGACTCTGTCGGTGTTTCGCTCGCCGCGAAAATCCTAACTTTCTAAATGAACACAACCTAACGACGGACTCTTCTTTACGCATGCTTCACGAAACGTATCGTGGCGCAAGTATATATATATATATATACACTCGCCACGCAAAGATGCATTTTCATTCTTGCGATTCATTTGTCGGCCTTTGATCCTCGCCCCAAAAAACACCCGCGAGAAAACCCGCGCGAAGTGTATCGTGGCAACAAAACACGAGTGCTGCAAGCCTAGCAGTTTGAAAATTATGAAGATTTATCGGGACTGGCCCTGTGGATTTTATACTCCTCATGCCCCTCTATTACTCGCATGATTTTTCGCTCATTTCTCGTATTTCTCATCTTCACGTTTTTTCTTCTCTCTCCTTCTTTTTCCCTTGTCGCATCGCGTCTCGGTAATTTATTATTCACGCTCTCACGCCGCGACGACGAGCTGCGAAATTTTTTTCGCGAATTCTCGACTAATTATATATTGACGTACGTGGGGGGAGATTTGTCGTTTCCGAGTGCCAGATTATATGTATGAGTTCGAGAGTTAAATGTTCCGGATAGTCGGAAAATCACATTTCGAAAATGTGTTAGGGTATATGTGGGTAGACGATCGTGCGAAATGAAAATCGAGATCAATGAGAAAAGGGAGAGGCATCATATGCTCTATATATCTGCTGTCGAACTTTTGGCGGATAATTTAGACTGCTTTATCATACGACTATATCAGATATACTCAACTTAAAATTTTCGTCATAATTTCTTGGCGCAAATTGTAGAAATTACAGTTAAAGCTCGTTTTGCTGAATGCTTTCGAAACGTTTGCGAAATAATCGTTGATTCACCGCGCGATGACGTGGATTCGCTGACAAAAATGCATTTTGCTCTCGACTATATAATTCGATAATGAACGCTGATACCCACTGCTGAAATATGTGATGGTAATTGCGCTCGCAAATAATGCGGACGCACAGCGTCATACGTTGTTTGCGAAATAATTTCCAGGGTCATGTGTTGAAACGTTGCTCAATGCCTTAACAAACAAATGCCGCATCGTCATTGGAGCTTCAGATTCTTATATACGCGGAATGGATGGATGGCTGAATGAATAATCATCATGGAATACGTCATCCAATATTCCATTCATCCACCCTCATAAATTACAGAGGCTAAGGTTCATTTCCGGACAAATATGTCTTCGATGTCCTGGAGGTTTCAGAAAGCAAAACTTTTCCGCTAATCGCTGTTGCATACATGCGGAATGATATTTGAGAATTTCCAGACTTCTCAGTGTCTCTGCGGGTGTCCCGGAGGATTATTTACTGACCCCCAAATTCAAAGCACGACACACGAGGGTGGCCCGCGTGGTACAGGGCCACCTTCGTGAAAGTCACAAAATGCCCACACGTAATATATACCACACATAGCGACACTGGAATAAAGTGTTACGCGCTAAAAACGAAAAACCGCAACATACGATCTTCCCCGCACACCCAAGCACACGTTCTTTTGTCCCTCGTTATTATATATACCAGAGTGTGAACCCGCGGCCATATACCCTCGTCCGTGCGTTATACTTTTACGAAGCGCGACGGTCACACGAGCTGGTCGAGAAAGTTTCATCCTCTTCGTGGGGATTTCGTCTTTACATGAGCCACTAAAAGTGGGAGAAAGAAAAAAAAAAAAAACATATCCGCTAATTCCTGCAATTCACCGATGGCGAAAACGTAAAAAAAATTTACCACAATCGCGCAGAAAAGCTTTCACTTTTGATCAAATTTTTGTGACGAAGACTGAAAATTTTGAGAAAGAGCATATATACCAACTCCTACAAGGGCATATTACCTCAATGTCACCTTAAGTTAAGCATTTTGTTTATCGTAAAAATTAATGAAACTCACAGTTTATTCGATAATTCAATATACATAAATTTCTTTTAATTATATCACCATAGGAACGAGTCAATGCAATTTGGGCATTCCGTATATTCTGTGCCATAAAAATGAAAAAGGCCCACACACGAGTTCGCCCCGAAGTTCTCGCTCAACCCGTTTCTTTGATATAAGTATTGTTTTTTTTACCTCCAAAAAAACATTTTTATAACCCTCTGGCCTTTGTAACTTTGTCGCTATGCAGTCAAAGTGAGAATAGAGGCCTTGCGATGCCGTAGCACATCGACTGACCCGAAGAGTTCAACTGTATATACGCGGTTAGGGTGAGCATCAATATGCACCTTACAAAGATGAAAGAACGTGTAAAAAGGCAAACGGTACTCGAGTGAATACACGTATTCGAGGGTTTATTACCGGCGCCGTCACGCTGACGCTTCCTTCACCCCTCGCTTCATACATTAAAATACACGTTTACACACTTCTCTGTACACGAGAGAGAAGCCGCGGTGTGAGCGCTTTTGAAGAAACCCTAAATACGTATAACTAAAAGTATAAAAAGCACTCGAGAACTCTTTCTTCTTCTTCCTCATTAGAGGAAAGCTTTGTTTCCATGAGGAAGAGCAATCGAGTTATCGATGTCGTGTATATAGGTTCAAGAGCTTCAATCAAAGATGTTACAAACGATTAGAAAAAATGCATGGTTACATAATTTTCATATACCCGTGTAGAAAAAAAAGTAAACGTTTTATGATTCGTAGAATGACTGACCTGAACTTTGGGGCTCAAACTTTTCTTAATACCCGTTTATTTTCTCGTTGTTGATCGCAATCTTGTCTGTCAAGTTGAAGTGGCTCTGTAAAGGGCGAGGAAAGCAAAAAGCATTGGAACTCTCCTTTACGCCATAAACACTCGAATATTTCAATTTTAAGTTGATTAGTCACAGCCACATATGGCTCGATTTTGACGACTCCAACCGTAATTACATTTACAGTTTTCGTTCAAGACCATCAAGATCGGGTTTAGGACGAAGATCGTGTACGAAATAGGCGCGCGCACGTGTTTTCACTAATACGAGATACCGATTTGCCAAATGTCATTAAGGCTGCTGCTGCTTGCTGTGGCTGCCGCACGGATGATGACCGCGGTATTAGTCCCCGTGATCCAGTTGTTCCAGCCTCCGTGGTCTTTCCAAACGGAACGCTAATATGTTTACACTGGGCGATTCTTCACGCTCGCATCAATCACTGCCACGCCAAGAGGACTTCCCCTCTTCGTAGCAGTGTATCTTTCTGTCTTTTCCTTCTTCCTGCTCTACATACATCTTCCGTTCAGCCAACTCGTATATATACACGGTCTCACTCTTCTGCGCGCAGTCTCTCTGCTCTTCTCCTTTCTTTAAACCCAAGAGATTTCGTCCGAGCCCGATGAGCTTCCATATACGATTTCATCTTGACGAAGCTGCGACACTCGTCATTTTCACGGTGATACTGTTCCGTTTTTTTTGTTTTCTTTTCTTTTACGTCAGTTTTTCTCTGACATCCGTTTGTCACGTTTACGAATGTGTATATATTCATATAATGGTTGGTCCGTGTTAAGTAGACCACGATCTAATTTTTATTTGCTCTCTCGACAAAACAAAAAGCTACGAGTAATTATAATATGACACGGTCGATGGTTTTTGATCTCTAAAAATTTGCAGTAAGCTTTGCGTCGAGTGATTAGATATTTGTGGCTTTTTATAAGATTTATTTCGTTCTTTTTCATATCGATATCCCAAAAAAAAAAGTGAGGGAAGAAGCATTCGGTAAACATATGACTTGTATTTTTTTTTAATAATTGTATGGGGTCAGACGTAACAGTTGTGGCCATGCACTGTACCGTTTGTGGCCACTTTGCATTTCCCTCGAATTTTTTCAAGTTTCAAGACTGCGTGTTCACTTCGTCGAGCGTAATATTTTGATATTCAAAATGTTTCCGCACCATTATCGATTGCTTAATTGAATATCTGCTCATTTATTTCAACGAAATATGACGAAATATGTCAACGCTGAGCGGCTTGTGTAGTTTTCTTGTCAGAAGTGTTAAGGGATCCCTGAGAAGACTGTACGATTTTTCATATCTAAAGTTATTCGGCCCCATCAAAAATGTATACTTTATCAGTTAAAGCTCATTTTTCGGGTTAGAATCACAAAAACTGGCATATTTCAACTATATAAAATATGTGAAAAACCAGCGGTGACCGAAACCCGTGCAGAAATTTTTTAGAGATACCCTAAGTCCGACCATATCCCGATCGGGATTGTCCATGGACTCCCCAAAACCGGTATCCCCATAGGAATCTATATATGGTATCCGTCTCGTAATCGGATTGGTGGATGTGGCAAAATTTGTAAGTTATGGCGCCACTTTCTTTCAGGGTGTACCGATTGAATCCCAATCTCACGTTTGTTCTGAATCAGGATTTGTTGAGAGCTCCTCAAGACGAGTATCCTCCGATGATTTAATGGGATGATCGAAGAATTTTAATTTGCGAAATGCCCAGTCATATTCCGAATAAAGCTTGTTGACACATTATTCGATTGGCATAATAATAATAATAATAATAATAATAATAATAATAATAATAATGAGTGGCGGTGGCGGTGGCGGTGGCGGTGGCGGTGGCGGTGGCGGTGGTGGTGGTGGTGGTGGTGGTGGTGGTGGTGGTGGTGGTTGATAATTTTATATATATGCCAGATTAAACCACATTTTGATCGGGCTTTTGACTGGATACCATAATTGGAATCCAGCCAGGGGTCCCTGTCGGATTCCAATGTGCAAACGTTACATTCAGTCATGGGATCTGATCCGATGACCAGCTGGATCCCTATCAGAAAATAGGGATCCTTCTCAGAATCCACCTGGATCCCGACCGAAATTTCTGCACGGGAAGTGGTACATTTAAAACGCGACTGTTCGATTTGTGGCCAGTTATGGCCATAAATAGAGCACACTTATACCACTTCAGTCATAAGTTTACCACGCAAATAAATAACTATTTTTAACTCGAATCTACCTTCACTAATTGTCTGATACTCCACCTTTCGTTCGTTGCGCATCCGTATCCCAATTCAAAGCTTGGTGGCCACAACTGGTACTTCGGTTAACCAAAAAGTAGGACAATTTGTGGCCACAAATGGTGAAAATGACAGCTTCAAGATAATTTCCTATTTTCTTATTTATCACGATCAGAAAAGGTTTTAAATTATAACAATTCGACTCTGTGTACCTTTTAGGTTATATCAATCACTTTTTCAGTTCTGAATTTCCAATAATGTGAACACTGCGTTCATAAATGAATCTTCGAAAATGCTTATAGTGGCCACAACCGGTACGTCTACCCTATCTATTTTAACGAATATTTTTGTTGTTTATTACTCGGATTGACTTTGGTCCAATTGTCAAGTTTAACCCCTTTATTGAATTTTTTTTTTGCCACATAAAGGCGTCTCTCGCCCATGGTACAAAAGAGTGCTCCTTTTTTTTTATACGACTCTTCGAGAATTAAAAAAGTTTAGCTTTGGTTCATATTTATAAAAAAAATATATTATAATGATCGAAAAGAGTAATATCGAATATCTCAGATTCGAAATTTATGGAGCCACAATCATTTCGTTCCGAAAGGATTCCGTATAGGCGAAAGGAAAGTTGTGAAAGGGGTGAAGTAATAAAAAAAACAAAATCTTGCACATCGGTGTAACTGATTTTCATATATATTTTATTTCGTATATTTTATTTTGGCTCAATTTTTAGAGCTGTCCTATCATTGACACGCTCTCTCTCTCTCTCTCTCTCTCTCGCTCTCTCTCTCTCTCTCTTTCGTTCTGTACATATGCTTACGCAGCTTAGGTAATAAGCAACATGCCACGATATGTGCTCCATATCTCTCAAGCATATTACTCTTGTATACTATATAATTTATTAAGGCACTTAGCGTTGGCTAAGGGGAAATTTTGGTCACGGTACGTTTGTATTCGCTCCTCTTGGAGCTCTTGGACCGAGGATAGGACCCGTTTAGGCTCGTTTGGCATTTGAGACACCCCGTATAAATAGAAGCACACGTTAGAGCATATATATATATAATGTATATATACACACGCGAACGAGTGACGCGTAGTGTCTCCTCTTGCTCGCCACTTTTCTTCTACAAAAGGCACTCTGTTTAGCCATTCTTTTCCTTTTTTTTTTCTTTTTTTTAATATACATTCCTTCCTCAATTTTATGCGTCCATGATATAACTTTAATGAAAAAAAATGTATTTTTTTTTTGCCTCAAAATGCCTTGTGACTCGATATATTCGTTAAAATTTTCCCTGACAATAAAGGAAAACAAAATTAAAATAACAAAAG